>JAVGWX010000013.1:26229812-26582312 GCA_036924085.1 Ariolimax columbianus | reverse complement strand
AGCAGTGAAAAAGGCAAATGCAATGTTAGGTATGATAAAAAGAAATATTCAACACACTAGCAAGGAAGTGACAGTCAAACTGTATAAATCATTAGTTAGACCAAGATTGGGGTACAGTGTCCTTACAATAGAAGGGATATAAACATGCTGGAAAGACTACAAAAAGGAGCGGCAAAGCTGATAGTGGTCTTCCAGAATTACAGTTATGAGGAAATACTCAGAAAACCCGGCGTACAGTGTCTAGAAACGAGAAAAATTCAAGGTGACTGAGTACAGGTTTATGAGATAATCAGAGGAACAGATAAAATAAATTATAACAAGCTTTTCAAAATTCAACCACCCACCAGAACAAGTGGGCATAGCTACAAATTAACTAACGAGAGGTCCAGATTAGATATTAGAAAATATTTTTTTAGTCAGAGAATGCTTAGAATACATTGCCACAGGAGGTAGTAGAGGCAGGGACAATTAATGCATTTAAGAATAAATTGAATGCGCATAACGGTTTACAGCAAGGTAATTGGTACAGAATGTCTGTCTGTGATGTTATGTTTAAGTCAACGCTGACATCTGTCACACGTGACAGTGGCTTCCAAGTCCCTGAGTGGCATTCATCTGCATATTTGTCAGAATGAGAAGTGTGGCTTCAACACAAAGCTGTCGTCCTGGACAACACGTCCTAACACATGTGTTACTCTTGGCCTAACAACCACAGTAACGGAACCACTGTCGTCTGTCATAGGCACGAGAACTGATGCAGAGCCGAGTTCATGACTAGATGACGAAAGAAGAAAAACCAGCAGATCTGATCACTGTAGACATCTTCCAGACGATGAGACGAGACAAGAGGCTCACAAGACACCTACGTTGTATAAGCTGGTAAGTGGGACATAAAGTCACAAGACGAGCGAGGACAGAGAGATATGAATGAGAACAAGTAGCTAGACAGAATTGTATCAACGCAAATGGGTATAGATTGTGTGAATTAATGCTAAAATTGAACACGTGATAGAAACCTTCAAGAGAAAGACCTGTACTAATTGCATACATTTTTAGTTAAAGAAGTGTTGATAACGAAACTCTTGACGACTCACGTGCAAAGTTTTTTAAAATCATAATGTGTATAATGTTAAATACATAAATATTAATTTGTTTTCGCTGCTGTTAGGAAAGAGTGTTAGTGTTTTAATTAGAGTTGTGAGCTAAAAAGTGATAGTGGTAAGGAAGAAAGTGAATAATAAGTGGCGAAAGACTAAGTCGGGGGTAAAACCTGTCACATAGTTACTAATTGGTCCATCCAAAATGCAGAAAGGGAACCACACTAGCCACTGTTTTCACTAAAATATAAACTATCGTATCCACAACAATTGCAAGCAAAATAAGTGCTTAAATAATTACACACGCACACACACACACACATACACAAACAAGCACACATGTCTCGTTCTTGATCTATCTCACTCTCTTTCAATCTGTCTCATCTCTCTCTTTATCTATCTCTCTCTCTTTCTATCTTTCAATCTGTCACTACTTTCATCTCTCTCTTTATGTCTCTCCTCTTAAAACTTTCTTTCTTTCAATCTGTCACTACTTTCATCTCTCTCTCTCTCTTTATCTCTCTCATCTTATACCTTTCTTTCTTTCAATCTGTTACTACTTTTATCTCTCTCTTTATTTCTCTTCTCATCAATCTGTTAACATTTATCTCTCCTCTTATAACTTTCCATCTTTCAATCTGTCTCTATGTTCATTTCTTTTCCTTCATATATATCTTCCTCTTTTTAGCTTGTCTACTCTCATCCCTCTCACTCTTCATATATCTTTCTCCCATTTTTAACCTGTCTCTTCCAATTCTTGCCCGTATATCTCTTTATCTTTTAACCTGTCTCTACTTTCATCTCTCTCCCCTTATATCTCTCCCTCTTTCAGCCTATCTACTTTCATCTCTTGCCCTTCATATATATCTCCCTCTTGTAACCTGTTGCTACTTTCATCTCTCTCCCTTTTAATCTCTCCCTATTTCAAACTATATACTTAAATCACATCTCTCTTTGTTCATCCCTGTCTATCAACCAGTCTCTACTTCAATCTCTCCTTCTTCATATCTCTCCCTTCCATAATTATAAATGTTTTCTCTCTCTCTCTCCTTATTTCTCCGAATTTCCCTAAATTTCTCTACATCCTTCTACGTTGAACAATCTCTAAAAAAGTACGTTCAAATGCGGATTATTCAAAAATAGAATACAAGCTTTGTTCCATTCACTCTCCTGCTGTCTTCTCCGTTCTGTTCCTTCTCACAACGCTCGCCCTTCAGTCTGGCACACAAAACTTCAAAATATCGGTTTCTCCAGAAAGTGAGACCATCACACACTCACATTTAAACCAGTTCTCCGTAAAAAGTCACGCGTGACGTTAAAGCACACTTGAACACTTCTATTTTTACCAGGTGACCCTTCTCCCTCCACACCCCCCCCCCACATACACTTCCTATGTGTACACCAACTCCACACAAAAACATTCAGATTCTGTTTATTTCAAAAACAGAAAACGATGGTGTTTACTATTCTCATTCGCTCGTCTCTCTTTCAATACTTTATCTCTCCCCAAGCTATCTTCCATCTTCTCTCGATCTATAGGCTTTAGAAAATTATGCAGTCTGTATACAACCAGTTTCTTTTACATTTCGTTGCTCTAAAAGCTATGTGCGTCCAATCTATTCTTAAATACATTAATTGTCTCTGCCTCCACTAATTCCTGTGGCAATGTATTCCAAGCATTCACCACTCTCTGACCTTAAAAAAAATTTTTTCGCAATATATAATTTGAACTTTCTTTAATTAATGTGTAGCGATGACCTCTTGTTCTTGTATTTGGGTTTTCTAATGAAAAACTTGTTGTAGTCTAATTTAGTCGTTCCTTTGATTATCTTATAAACCTGTATCAAGTCACCCTGATATCTACTCTTTTCTAGACACTGTAGGCCGGTTTTTCCGAGTCTTTCCTCAATACTGTAATTCTGGAATCCCACTTTCAGCTTTGACGCTCTTTTATTTTTGGTATGTTTTCCAGAATGTGTATGTCGCCTCTACGATAAGGTCTCAACACCTGTACACAGTTTTCCAGTCTATGTCTAACTATTGCCTTATACAGTTTAACTATCACTCTCTTCCTCCTATGTTTAATTTATCTTTTCCCTTTACCATACCTAACATTGCATTTGCCTTTGTCACTGCTATCTGTACTTGCTAACTCACTTTATCTGTATGATCTTTTACAACATCTAGGTCCCTTTCCCTTTCTACCATTCTAATGTTCTCACCAATTCTGTAATGATGTTCCATTTTGGATCTATGTGGCTGACTGTTAATTTATCTACATTAAACTCAATTTGCTAGCTCGCGGACCATTCTCGAATTTTATCTAAATCCGATCTCAATATTTTCATTTATGATTTAGATGAGACACTACTGCATAGTTTTGTATCGTTCGCAAATTTTGCAATCATGGATTAGATATCAATGTCTAAATCGTTTATATATATCAAGAACAAAATTGGTCCCAAAACCGAGCCCTGTGGCACCCCACTTTTTACTGCACACCATTCAGAGTAATCCCTATTTATGTCTACCCTCTGCCTTGTTCCCGTTAACCAATTTTCAATCCATTTGGCAACTTCCCCGCATATTACATGTAATTTTAACTTTCTAAATAATCTTAGATGAGATACTCTATAAAAGGCCTTTTTTAAAAATCTAGAGAAATAACATCCACTGGCTCCTCTTTATCTATCATTTTAGTAACCTCCTCCATGAATTCTTATAGATTTGTTAGGCACGATCTCCCTCTACTAAACCGATGCTGACTATTTCTTATTAGATTACATTTGTCTAAATGCATTACAATGTTTTCTTTTTTTTATTGACTCTAGCAATTTACAGAATATGCTCGTTAAACTCACCGGTCTATAATTTGCTGGATCTAATTTTGTTTCCCTTTTTGAATAAGGGGATCACTCCTGCATCTTTCCATCTTTTATCGTCCTCTCACTCAGCTGATATCCTCTTTTTCTCTATCTTTCTTTTTTATCTCTCTCTCTCTCTCTCTCTCTCTCTCTCTTTCCCTAGCACCACATTCGTGTCCTTTATCACTCTAAGTGTATCCCTCTCACACTAAGCATCTCTCTCTTCTCTCTCTCTCTCACTCACTCAGACTATTTATTAACGTCAAATAGTTTTCCAATATTGCATTAAAAACTGGATTATGTCAGAAAGAAATCCAGCATTATCCAAAATTATCTTCCATTACTTTTCGTTCTCTGCATCGCTCGCTATTTCTCTACCTCTCTCTTTCTCTCTCGCACACACTTTCTCTCCATCAAATTGACAGTCAATCCTCAAAATATATGTTATTCAAGTCGAGGGAGGCGCTATTGTCTTTCTATGGTGTTCCTTTCATCTTTTTCTCTCTCTCGCTCTCTCTCTCTCTCTCTTCCCTTCTCAATTTCTCTCGTTGTTGTTCTTCCTGTCTATACCCATCCCACTCTCTGAACAACTCCTTCTCTCCCACAGTCTCATTCCAACCGTCTAGCCTTGATATGTTTAAAATATCGGTTTTTCTTGAAAATGTAATTCATCTTCCTCTACTCAACAACCCCCCCCCCCCCCCCCCCCCACACACACACCATCCACCACAAATCCATATGACAGCAAGTTTTCTACAAAAGGTCAAGTGTGACATCAGAGCCCATTAAACGCTTTTATTCCTTCTCAGGAAACCCATACTCACTTCTCAACATCTTATTTCTTCCGAACTCTAGAGTACTTTCTGTTAATTTGTATCTTTTCTTGCCTCCAATCTCCTTTTTTTCTTCCACCTCTTGTCCTCTTTTTCTGTTTATCTTCCTTTCTTAGTATTTATTTTCCCTTCAGAAAGATTTTTCTGCATATCGTATTAAACAGTAAACAAAGAAAATGACAGACAAAAACATAATATTTTAATAAATTGGTCGACTCTGAGCTAAATCTGATTATAATAATATGTAATCTTGTGCGTGTACGTTTTTCTGCTCATCCACGTGTTTAGTATGTGATTTATTCGGACATTGCTCGAATGCGGTTGGTACATCCAAGACTAATCTTTATTTGAGGACAATCTTTTAAATTATGCAACTTTATAAAATATGAATGCCAATTTTTCATAATAACAGCCTGTACATGTTTTATATATATATATATATATATATATATATATATATATATATATATATATATATCGAGAAGGCAAGTGGACGTCAGCAACCTCCTCACTGCGATCAAACATTGAAAGCTGACTTCGTATGGCCATGTCTCGAGCTCCAATGACCTTGCAAATATAACACTACAGGGGACAGTACAGGGCATGCGATGAAGGGGAAAGTCTGTGAAAACGACGTGAAGACAACATACATGAATGAATTAACCTAATACCCGATGAGGCATACAAAATAACCACAGAAAGAGAGTGGTGTAGCAGGAATGTGGAGATGTCAGCAGGGCCGCCACAACGATCTCAACAAGTCAAGGCTTGAACGTCATTGGACCGACCGACATGTAAAATCAAAATTGTAAACAGAGTCCCTCCTCTTCTAAACTAAATATACAAAATAAACGATTCTTAATAGACTAGTGACTAATCGAAATTCACAAAAGACTTGTCCGTATACAACATAGAAGTGATTGAGAGGCAGAGAGGTTAGAGCTCCAGCATCTCGTAGCAAAGGTATCGGATTTGATCATCGGAATCAAACTTCTATAGCTTTTCAACTGTTAATTAATACATGGCTTGCTCTTAGGGAAGGCAGGACATTGACGGAATGAGCTTATCGCTCTTATTTCATTAAAGATAAACAAGGAAACAAAACAAAATAAAGTGGAGCAAGCATAATGAAACACTACCACTTTATCTCCTTTTGTGTATGTCTGCTATGGGACGACGTTGGCCTTTTTTAAATGGCGTAAAGCAAGTTAGTGATAAATGTGTTTAGTATCTAGGAACAAGTTAGTGATAAATGTGTTTAATATCTAGGAGCAGATTGTGATAAATGTGTTTAGTATCTAGAAGTAAGTTAGTGATAAATGTGTTTAATATCTAGGAGCAGATTGTGATAAATGTGTTTAGTATCTAGGAACAAGTTAGTGATAACTGTATTTAGTATCTAGAAGAAAGTTAATGATAAATGTGTTTAGTATCTAGCAGCAAGTTAATGATAAATGTCTTTAGCATCTAGAAGCAAGTTAATGATACATTTCTTTAGTATCTAGCAGCCAGTTAATGATAAATGTGTTTATTATCTAGCAGCAAGTTAATAATAAATGTATTTAGTATCTAGGAACAAGTTAATGAAAAATGTTTTTAGCATCTAGGAGCAAGTTAATGATACATTTCTTTAGTATATATCATCAAGTTAATGATAAATTTGTTTAGTATCTAGATGCAAGTTAATGATAAATGTGTTTAGTATCTAGGAGCAAGTTAATGTTACATTTCTTTTGTTTCTAGGAGCAAGTTAGTGATACATTTCTGTAGTATCTAGGAGAAAGTTAATGATAAATTTCTTTAATATCTAGGAGCAAGTTAGTGATACATTTCTTTAGTATTTAGGAGTAAGTTAAAGAATCTTGGAGCCAAGCAATGCGATGCATGAAAAGTGTATACCGTTATTGGGGAAATTGTGCGACACTTGTACAAAGAATAATTTCTAGACGACATGGCGATCTGGCTCCCGGGATCTGTCGTGCCCTGGCGTAGAAGCGTAAATAAAAATAAAAACGAAAATGCAGGGCAGTTTTGCTTCATGATACAGAGACAGTCGGTGATCTTATGTATATTGTTGTTTCGAATGCTCCCAATGAGTAGGATTATTCGTTCGTGCGCTCTGAAATGGGCTTAAGTGGCGGGTTGCAGTAGTTTTCCTCACATCCCGAGTGTGCTGACGAATGTGGACTGGAGTCCACGAGGCGTTTGTGCTATGCTTCTCTTCATCTTGGTGCCGTTCACTACTACGGGAATCACGTCGATCCCTCACCTTGCTAGCCAGGCTGTCATGAAAACAGCCCTTTTCCAGGAAGGGCTACGAGGAAGCCAAGGTGAGAGTCTTGGCCAGTATGTTTTGCCTGACCCTGACTAACTTGTCTGATCAGTATATTTTGCCTGACCAGATGTTAGTCTTTCTTCCCTAGTGTATCATGTAATGGTGGAAATTGTGCGAGTAAATTAGTCAGGAAATGATAGCACAATTTCTAGACAATATGGCGAACTGGCCCCCGGGGTTTGTCGTGTCCTGCCGCAGAGGCCTAGGTGACGATACACTGATAAAATGCTGGACAGTTTGGCTTCAATGATACGGAGACAGTCGATGATCTTATTGATAAACAGTTATCGAGATATGATGTTGTGGCTAAACATAATCGTCTGCACTTGTCGGCATTGCACATGATGATAAGAAGCATAGTGGGACAGGTGTACAATTAAATGAACACAACATATCAATAGCATTGAAACATTAATTCACAATAACACGTTCACATATTCAACATAATTACTAATGACTTTACTCAAATACTTCTCTAACTTCTCCCTCTCTCACTCTCTCTCTCTCTCTCTTTCTCTCTCTCTATCTCTCTCTCTCTTTCTGTACTTGTCTTTTTATGTCTTTATTTCTTCCTCTCTGTCTTTCTCTTTCTCTTTCTCTAACCTTTACCAATGAAATAACATTAATAATTTTAACAAAATAGGAAACATCAAGAGCCGAGCACAGTCCTGGATTTTGTCCATCTATAAGTTCATATCATTGTTCAGTCAAACCAACTCCCAGTTGACTCCAGACGTGTTATTTAATTAACTCATTACGAACGATGCGCTTCCATACAACAGGATTGGTTTCAAGTCTATGTCGCATCGAAGACCTCTGTATAACTTCATTAACAAAACTTCATTTATAGGATGACCTTTATATTCTGACAGACTATTTTTTGAGTGGCTTTTCAATGTCTGTTCATTTTCTTTTATCTGTAGATCCACTCTCTGGTAATTTAACGTATTTACCTTTATGGACAATTCTGAAATATATCACATTAACTTTGAATATGCATGCTGTTTAATGCAGGTCTGAAATGAGAAAGAGAACTAAAAATATGAGACGCATAGGATGTAATAAAATTTAATAATAACAATAATAAAGGGAAGTAGAAATAGAGAAAATTAGAAATTAGATTTAGCAAAACGATAATATATATATATATATATATATATATATATATATATATATATATATATATATATATATATATATATATATGTGTGTGTAAGAGAGGGAAAAGGCGTGGGCTAGTGGTTAAGTGACACGGCTTACGATCCGAAGGTACTGGGTGAAAACCGCATCCCATAAATGGCCGTTACCCATGGGAAACAAACACTTCGAACATGCAAAAGGCAGCAGACCCATACATACAAATGCATACCGAATCGGGTGCACTGAGTCGAAAAGCGTAAAATAAAAATCTGCACCGCACACCGTCTTGGGGATTAAAGACATAAGGCGAAACGAAGGATGTGAGTTAAAGAAAGATCTTCCGAGACCAGGCCAGGCGTATATTGTTGCGTTAACTCACGTCCTTCTTTAAACATCCATGTCCAGTTTTTCACTGTTGTGCTCGACACACTTTTTATCACCATACACATCGAACCACTGGATACCGAGGATGTGTCGCTTATTGCGTATATGAAAGATATCGAGTCTTGATGTCCTGTTTAAGTAGGGTCCAACTCTCTGAACCATACAAAAGGACATGAATTACACACGTCTTAATACGAATTTTGTATCAGAGAGAGAGAAAGTCTAACATTATTCCACACATGGCGAAGGTCGTTCACAGCGGAAGCAGCAAGTCCGTACGCTTAACATGTTAGACGCACTGCGTCCATCGGTTGCCAAAAAATCCCAAGTAAGCGATTTCATTGGTGCACGCCACCGTGTGATCATAGACAACAATGCTATGAGGATCAATTTTGGAGTCAAGGTTCTAAATTGTTGTCTTGGCCCAGGATATTGATAGGAACAGGTTTGATGCTTCGAGATTACATTTATCGAGAGACAATTGCAGAACCGCATTGTTTGGACCGACTACGACTATGTCATCAACATAGACGAGGTCTGTGATGCGTGTTTGGTCCATGTTGATGTCCAGATGGTGAGAGTCAAGGAAGTGGAGAATCCAGTCGATGGCTCGGCCGAAAAGGTCAGGGGCAAGAACGCAATTCTTCTTGACACCCGAAGATGTTGGGAACTCGTCCGAGAGATGTCCCCTAGATGGACTCTTTCATCAGTTTCTGTGTGTAGCTCCCTTATCAAGTTCAGCAGTGTGGCAGGAGTACCAATGCCTTGCATGACTTTCCAGAGAAAGGACCTATCGACAGAATCGAATGCAGTCTTTAGATCCACATACGCAGAGAAGAGTGGGCGGTTGAATACATGGTGCAGCTCAACCAGAAGCGTGATAATGAAAATGGCATCCACAGTTGATCTACCCTGGGTGAAACCAGACTGATGTGGGCGACGTTTTGCGATCAGGAGTGGCTTAAGCCGGACTAGTATCACATGTGCAAATATCTTGTCTGAGACTGAGAGCAGCGTGATTGGTCTATAGTTGTTGCGGTCCTTACGGCTTCCGTTGCCCTTTTATGGACCAACACCTATTCGATCTCCCCAATCTGCGGGGACATGTCCTGTTCTCCAGACTTGTAAAAAGATTGATCGAAGAGCAGAGCTGATTAGGTCCATCGGGCACTTCAATAGATCTGCCGGATTATGGTAAGGACCTGCAATGAGCCCATCTTTGAGTTTATGAATGGCGGTTTGTACTTCTGCCAATGTTGGAGTGTCGAAGCTCGTATCCGCTTTCGGGGGAGTATCCATACATTCCGAATTCAGGTCGGGCAAGCCCTTGCTGTAGGATGATTGAGCGCGAGCGTATAGTGATCAGTGTTGAAAATAAGAGACAACTTTAGTCAAATTGGTGTTTGTTGAAAATAGGAGATATATTTAGTAAAATGGGTATTTTTTTTTTAAAGTAAGAGATACCGTGAACAAAATATGTGTTTTTGGGGAAATGGGAGATACCTTTAGTAAAATTGATGTAAGTTGGAATTAGGAGATACCTTAAGCAAAATCTGCGTGTCACTACGGTGATCACGTCGATCCCTCACCTCGTTAGACAGGCTGTCACGAACACAGCCACTTTCCAGGAAAGGCTACCGGGAAGCCGAGGTGCAGCTCTTGGCCAGTATAATTTGACTGACCTATCATGTCTGATCAGTATGTTTTGCCTGACCCATCATGTCTGATCAGTATGTTTTGCCTGACCCATCATGTCTGATCAGTATGTTTTGCCTGACCCATCATGTCTGATCAGTATGTTTTGCCTGACCCATCATGTTTGATCAGTATGTTTTGCCTGACCAAACGATAGTTTTCCTTCCCAGAATTTTAGATCAATTGTGCAATTTTTTGTTGTCTATTATAAGTTGTAAAGACATTTAATTATGTTTTACTTTTGTCTATTATAGGTAGTAGATACATTCAGTATACTACTACAATCATTCAAACTTTCTGCGCGTGAAAGAGAATTATCGTGCCAAAAAGGAAGCACTTCTTAATTTTAAAAATCCAGTAAAATAAGGATCACGTTACATAGCTTAAATTAATCATACTGCTTAAGAGCATTGAAATATACTAAAAGTGTATATATATATATATATATATATATATATATATATATATATATATATATATATATATATATATATATCATAAACTGTACAATAAGTATCTTTTATGAGAAGGAAATTCATCTAGTAAATTAAGTATCTGATTAACCATGTTTTGCATTCATTGCTGTTTTAAGAGAAATAGCATTGACACAACTCTTCCATTGTTGTTCGTATTAAGGTCAGTCAGTATAATGTAAAGCTCTTTGTCACTTCCAAGCTCCCATGTTAACCAAAACTACACCAAATTGATCCCGACACCTTTCTCGCCCATTAAGTGTCAACAGACCCCAGGGAAGGTTATGGACTGTTAGAATTGGCCCAATGGGGTATCAGAGGGCGTGGTGTCACTCATCGTTGTGCCCGTTGCAGATAAGTCCGAACAAGTGCTACGTCTATTTTCACTCTTTTGGGCTGACTTAGGAAGTACGTGAAATGACACTTAGATGAGGCATACGAGAGCAAGTAATGACAAAGAGAATAATAGATTTAAAGAGTATAAATATTTACATGAAAGGCTGAAAGAAAATAAGTTTGATAAATCTGATTATATATTTACCTGGTAAATGTTTATTTCATGTACCAACCAGCACCAGGCACGCCGTACACAAAACCAGAGACTACAGTCAGCGGGCAGACGTTGAATGCCGTAGACAAATTCACATATCTGGGCAGCACGCTGTCGAGATCTGTCAGCCTAGACGATGAGGTGGCAAGCAGAATAGCAAAGGCCAGCACAGCCTTTGGTAGAATGCGCTCGATGGTCTGGGCACGTCGTGGCATCAGCGTCAAGACCAAACTCAGTCTACCGTGCAACCATCATTCCAACCTTACTATACGCTTGCGAAAGCTGAACTGTATACTCTGGACATGCAAGGAGGTTAAACCTCTTCCACACAGGTTGCCTGAGGCGAATATTCCACATCCGATGGCAAGATCGTGTCACTGACATCGAGGTTCTCTCGAGGGCTAACATGCCCAGCATCCATGCACTGCTAGAAAAAGCACGACTAGGATGGGCCGGACACCTCGTCCGTATGTCAGACGAGCGGCTCCCAAAGAAGCTTCTCTACGGCGAGCTGAGAGAGGGATGGCGCGAGAGAGGGTGCCCAAAGAAACGTTTTAAATACGGTCTGAAGGACTCACTAAAAAGTTGCCAGATAGACATCGACACCTGGGAATGTCTTGCGAAAAACAGATCTGACTGGAGAAGCGCAGTCAAATCGGGTGTAGCTGCTGGTGAAGATGACCGTGTTGTGAAAGCCCAGAACAGACGCGAGACGCGGAAATCCCGAGCAGCGGGAACACCATCCCCTTCTACAATCCTCGTGTGCCCGATATGTAGCAGATGTTTTCATGCTCGCATTGGCCTGTTCAGCCACATGCGCACCCACACCCAACAGGGAAATCTGTGACAAGGATGATGTCGGCGGTCCTCATCGACAACGATGGACAGCTATTAAATGTTTATGAAAAATCAACATAAACAATTTAAACAGCCTTTTCTGTGCAGACAAACACGCGGGATAGACGTGTGTGCCAGGAAATAAGAAAATATGTAATAGTCACAGCCATCAGGGAGAAGGCTTATGTAAACTTTGTAACTAAGATACAAAAAACACGTATTATACGCTCCATCGTGTGATCAAGATGCTGAGCAGCGCATGAGCTGCAGTGGTCAGCGACCGATAGCCAATTGCTAGCGTCAGGGCCAGCGAACCATAGCTGCCAAGATCCTTCTACACCTCCACGCGGTGATCCTGCATAACAGGCTGCAACAGAACAGACTGGCAAAGAAGAAGGGATCGAAGTAGGAATGCTAACCCGATACTCAAAAATTGCTTGCTGAAGCCGGATGTATTGAACCGAAAGTTGGAAATATTGCAAATCAGCTGTAAACTGCGACACAACGCATTCCGTTCTCTGGACGACCACATCCTGCTACTTGCACAGCCCTTTTAAGAGCTTGGTGGCGGGAGATTTAAAACAAACGAAGCCAAGCCAAAACAATATATATGATTACTATAAAATATATTATTGCATAGCTCTCAAATATGTGAAGTTCTCAAGTTTACAATATGTTACTTAAGCCCTTTTCAGGGCTTGTTAGCCGGAGATTTAGAACAAACGAAGCCAAGCCCCTACGATCCATCAAGAACACTCCATCAGGTCCTGAAGGAGTACTGTTTCGCAACATTTAACAGCTGGTCGAGAAAGAGATTAGAAATACTGTGAACGATATCAATACTAGTATTTAGAAAGTATCGCTGTCTTGGGACTGACCCTATCACTATCTGCAGACAACTTCATAAAGCTATTTTGATTCCACGGACCTCATTAGCTAAAGAAAAATCTCTCTACAGAACGTCTATGGCAGAATCTTTTAGAAGACAGCTGACAAAAAATAATGTCTTATCTAGAGTGTGAATACATTCTTCCTGATAATATTGACAGTTACAGACCAACGCTGAGACCTGTGACAATTCTGGGATATTGGCATATCATGTGTATGATGGCTTCCAGTGCATGCAGGAAACAGCTGCAATTGCTCTAGAGCTTAAGAATGCATATAATCTGGTCGACTTTTGGGAGCCTCGTAGATTGTTTGAAACAGTGGGGAATCGACCTATGGCTGGTGAGTTGGATATCAGGCTGACCTGATTAAGAGAACAGTTGCACTCCACTTCGGATCTTGAACATGAGAGCGCATGTGAATATGCCTAGACGGCCACACGGTTATCCACTGTCATCGGTGCTGTTCAACATTTACAGAATAAAAGTAGTAAACATCCAACCCGAAAGGAGACGTGTGAACACTAGCAACTGCACATGACATCCTATTATTATCTGATTTAGATATGCATGAGATTGTAAGAGATAGTAAGAAGACCTTGCAGTCACTCACAATTGAATGCGAATTCATGCGCCCAGAACAATTCTAACATGACCCGCATGATGTGGTGTTCCTTGAACAGCTTTATCGTGGTGCTACTGCTAATGCATGCGCTAATTGACATTTGTGCTAGGTTGAAATAATTCGGAGCAACCGTTGATCGTAGCCTTTCATATAGATACCACGTCGACCAGACCATACAGGCATGCAAGCAAGACTTGGAAGCACTCACGAGTTTGGCACTGCAAATATGAGAACAACGACTACTTTTCAACCTATGCTGTCCGTTGGAATTATCAATCGTTAAATGTCGACTGGGCAACCTCACCCTATCTAGATTTGAGTGTGATGGTAAGATTGTGTCTAGAATGAAGGTATGCGATTGGGTCTGTGCTGCACTAGAGATACTGTGATCTGAAAGATGCGGCACATGCTGAGATTTTCGTCTGTGACATCTAGATATCAATAGAAATAGGTCAAAGCTTATATGTCAGCTGCCACAAACAGGCGGAACCCAAAGTACAACAACACCTTAGACATCAAGGGATCAACAATTAAGAAGGAGCGACGTTGATGGGGCAGGCAGAGAGAACACATCTTAGATACGTGGATCCAAATACAAAACTTACAAAGACCAAGACCAAGACTATTACGAAGAAGAGATACTAAAAAACATTTCAGGATGTTGATCATCAAGGTTACATAAACAAATTATGAATAATATACTCTCAACAGAAGTGAGAAAAAAAACAAGTTTATCTGCAAGCTTCAGACAGATCACAACTTATCTGGTATAACCAAACTAAATATGGATAGGGCATACGCTGAACGGTAGTGTGGTTAGAGTGATTGTATTTCGCGGAAATAGAACCAAATTAAATAGCTGGCCTCTATTCACTCCAGTCTACCCAGATGTTAATTGGTAGATTGCCTATATTTTGAACGGCTGATTAGCGCAGTGGTAGAAACACTCGCTTTTCATAGCAAAGGTACGCGATTCAACTCCCGTCACTAGCAGCTACAGTCGACCCAGCTGTAAAATTGGAACCCAGCTAGGAAAATAAAAAAAAAGGTAGCCTAGAAGCAAATTGGCCACTCCACCTCACCAAGCTGGGACTAACACATCACCTCCACCCCCGACTGCTGTTTCTGCTATGTAACTGCCTATACTTTCACAAGATCTATATTTAGAGACGATAAAACGGGGGATCATATCCCTAGCCACCCTGCTTCAGAAAAAGTTGAGACGTCATTCAAAGAAACAATTAACACATTATTACGAACCGCAGTGACTGTTATCTGACAACTTTGACCTGTCTGTGGATGAAATAACTGACGTACGGATATAATAACTGACGTACGGATAAAATAACGACTAAATATGTTCAAAAATTGAGAAGAAGAAACAGCTGTCATAACTTCCATACGTTGTCAAGCTTTATGAAGGTGCATAGAGCCACAGAATGACCCCTTTCTTCTTACAGATAAATTCGAGTTTATGTCAGAAAGCATGCGAGAAAGATGACGAACA
Organism: Ariolimax columbianus; assembly: GCA_036924085.1. NCBI lineage: Eukaryota > Metazoa > Mollusca > Gastropoda > Stylommatophora > Arionidae > Ariolimax > Ariolimax columbianus. The sequence continues at coordinate 26,567,085 of JAVGWX010000013.1, read as the reverse complement.
AATTTTCTCTTGTGGATGGTCAACTTGTAAGCAAAGTCAAGTTAGAACATGTCAGTCATTGAAGACTTTAACTAGTCGCGTGCCAGACAGATTTGAATTGCTAGCTTCTACGGCCAGTTACTTAAATTAAATGACAGAGTTAGGTCAAGCGGCACACGACCCAGCAAGTGTCACCGCTCGGAAGACCTGAAAACAGACAAATTACCTGGTCTCAGTGGGGTTACATTAGACTTTCAATAGCTTGCGCTTGCTACTGTCAACAGCCAGTGAGAATTAGGGTACCACGTCGATATAATTGTAGCTATCTGTTGACCGCACCTGTGGTCAATGGCACAAATGCGTTGCCAATTGAGCTAAACTGACGCGTCGCCAATAGAGATTTGAACCGCAGTGAGTGAACTCCCTGACCACGTCAATTAGCTGAATGAAATACCAGATTTAGAGCTATTTCTCTTATTTAGAGAAATTAGATTGTCTCACTTTCAGCTGTGCATGTACAATGTTCGAGTCATTTTCTGTGGTGCTGTTATGAAACGGCATGTCATATGCCACGCGCTCATACGTGTGCCATCAAGTGTCAGAGCACTCTAAGACTTTCAATCGAAGCGAATTAAAACAGCACGGCGCTAGGTGAAAAGAAAGACATAGGAGCCATTGCATGGTTTGAGCTGGTCATTTACGTGTAATCACCTGGGAGTACGCACCATTTTACGACTAATATTTGACCCGTATTATTCCAAATTGAACCCATATATGGTATCCACATTAACTACTACCGGTCGTGCGCGACTATATGAGGGACTGACCACTGAAAACTGACTCATTTAGGGAGCCACAAAAAGTTGATAGTACGAAATAGTGTGTTTAAAGTTTGCTGTTATAAAGTCCAGCTCTTAGCTCACATGTGACCACCATAGGAATTGATACTACTAGCATCCTCCTGTTTGGATAGTAAAGTGAACCATATAGATAGTTTGTGTGTCGCAATACGTAAACGCTAAGGTTAGTACGGTATATGTCAGGTAGTGGTGGCAATTGTAGCTGATATAAGCAACTTCTGAATGCCAAAAACAAATACACCTAACAACGAATTACAAGCCACTCTTGCGTCGAACCGTGGTCTTTAACGGGAAAGATACGAATCGCTGCAAGGAAAATACGAGTTTGGGGATTCATCCTGCTGAACGCACATACTGGACATCTAGTATACAGCGTTATGTCTGTGTGTCCCGTTTCTTCTTGCTGCTTTGACGATGTCTGGACGGAGCAGACCAGTGTTTCAAACACCGAACATATTGTGGATACATTTTGTGGGCTACCAGTACCAGACTCTGCATGCAATTCTCCCTTCGGTGAGGAATTTCTTAGAGTAGACACCGACCACGAACCAACTTTAAGTAATAACTTAATTAACAGATACCAACAATATGAAACTTTTTGTAACTCCCCTGATTATAACACAAATTATTGTTCATCGTCCAGGGAACTCGTATGCTCACAGACAATAAATCCGTTTCCTATATACAATGACTCCAGCTGCTGTATGTTCTCCAGGCCGGAGGAATCTCTCAGTTCCAGATTTGTTCCAAGATCGAGGTATCCACTTTCGTCTATTCATTGTTACTACAATAACATCATGGATTACACAACTGCCAGAGAATGTGAGGAGAGCACTAAAACTCTGACGATGTACAATAATCACTACGTAGAGAAAAGTAATAACGATACTAACTTTGACTATTGTCACAGCCGGGAACGTCTAACAAGTACTGATCAAATGTCTCCATCTATCAATTCCAGTCCGTGTAATGTTTACGCTACTTCCCATCACTATCAGAGAATGCGTGTACCTGAGCAGAATACTGATCAATCCCAAGGCCATACCTTCTTATCATTACAAAAGCAGAAGTCTGGCAAAATTTGCAAATCAGTCAAACGCATCCGTCGCCATATTCCCCATTGTCAGAGACCTGAAGCTTTTGTTGAACGACGAAACTGCAGAGAAAGACGAAGAATTGGAAACGTCAATGAGGCTTTCGATGTTCTCCGGCAGCATGTCCCATCACTACATCAAGTGGAAAGGGTCTCCAAGATCAGCATTTTAATCCACGCCAGCAGATATATTAAAGACTTGGCAAATATACTTTGTGAAACAAGTTTATCGAAGCTGAACAGCAGATGAAAGTGTTCGACGAGTACTAGGCAACTGTAACTTGACACACCCTACGCTGACTCTTACACCCGTTTGCACGTTCTCGTCATGATATTGTGTTATAATGTAATGGTAATGTAAGCAGTCACGGTTACAACACTGCCGTTATTGTTGTTGTTATTGAGTAAGAAGTTAATATTGTTTAGTCAAAGGATGATATTAGAGCATACATACCATCAAATCTGAACTCGTGAGCCGCATAAAAGTACATACTTCAAAATTATGTGTAAAACGTTGAGGTTACAATCAACAGGCACAACCTTCTCTAGGCGCCTTTAACCAAATACTAGGGCGGTTGGAGAGGATATATTCTTTGTTTCCCACGATTAACACGGTTTTGAATCGCAGGCGTATTTAATGCTTAAACCCAGTTAGCGATTTGTGCGATGTTTTGTCACTAGAAATGGGCTACGATTCTGTATTTGAAGATTCAATTTTAATTTAGATCATTAAGAAGACACTGATGTCAGAGATGAAGTATTAGAAACTGCATTGTATAAGACCACAGTTTGTTTATGACGTAAGTGGCCAATGCTCCCTGCCTCGTTGCCTTTCTTTCCTTAACAGCAAGCAGGTATGCATTTACAGCCTGGGTGTTGGTCACTGGAGCGTCTATTCAGTGGTAACATGTTTTACACTGTTAGCTATAATTTCGTGAAAATATTGTTAATATTGTTAGCTATAACTTCGTGAAAGCATGTTTCAGTTTGTTTGTTATAATTTGGTGACAACATGTATTATACTGTTAGTTTTAATTTGATGATAACATGTTTTACATTGCTAGTTAAACGGTTGATGAAAACATGTTTCAATGTGTTCATTTTAATTTCGCACAAACATGTTTCACAATGTTTTCATTTGATGAAACGTTTTACATTGCTAGTTGAATGGTTGATGAAAACATGTTTCAATTTGTTAGTTTTAATTTGGTGAAATCATGTTTGACATTGTTAGTTTTAATTTGGTGAAAACATGCTTTACATTGTTAGATATAATTTGATGACAACATGTTTTATATGGTTAGCTATAATTTGAAGTAAACGTGTTTGCCATTTCCGCAATAATTTGATGAAAACATGTTTGACATTGTAGAAATAATTTGATGAAAACATTTTTGACATTGCCAGGTAAAAAGTTGACGAAAACATGATTCATATTGTAATTTTCTTTTAAATATAAAAACGAGCTCTGCATTGCAAGTTTCAAATTGGTGTAAAAATATTTCTTTATACATTACTATTTTTTTTAAATTTCGTTAAAACATGCTTAACATTGTTCATTTTAATGTGATGAAAAGATATTTCACATTTCTTGTGTTAATTTGGCAAAACTATCTTTACATTATTATGTTTTAATTTATGAAAACATGTTATGCATTATTCGTTTTAACTTTACTTAACTTAACGTTTTTATACTGTTTTTGAAAACTCATCAGAACCTGCAGAAAACCAGTCATATTTGCATTACCCTGCTTTATAATATAATAAAGAGTGGTTTTGCAATGTCAGTTTCAATTTTGTGAAAACACGTTGCACATTGTCAGCGTTAATTTGATAAAAATCATGATTTACAATGCTAGCTTCAATTTGTTTAAGATATGTTTCACATCGCTAGTTTTATTTGATGCAAACATGTTTTACATTGTGATGTTTTAATTCAGGGACAACACGGTGTTTTGCACGTGATATATTAAAGTATCAATAACCACCTTATCTGTGATGATACGGCAATAGAAGAATCTGCAATTCCCAGGCTGCAGAGCTTTAATATTAAACGAAGTTCAAGCAGAATGGGGTACATGGATCACGAAACAGGGATGTGCACAAGCAGCGAGCTACGGGTACCATTAGTATGCACATCATTCGCCATTTGATGAAAGATACTGAGCAGTTATCCATATATCAGGAGTGAAGTAAAATCATTATTAAGAACAGACATAATTCAGGGACACCATTGTGTTTTCAGTTGATAGTTTTATTCCGTGAAAACATTGTTTTACATTGACAGTTTTATTCGTTGACGCCATTGGATTTGAAGTTGTTGATAGTTTAATTCCTCATAATTTGTGTGTACATTGTTAGTTCTGAATTTTATGAAAACAGTAAGTTAACCGTTGTGAGCTTTAATGTACACTGGAATCAGCGTGTTTTAAATTACTAAATTTGTAAAAGTAAAGTAAGTAAAGTAATCCATAGCATTACTGCCGTAGGGGTGTGAGGTGTTAGCGATCTCACATTTCAAAGGCTCGACTATATGAGGGCGGTAGCCATCTCCTCTCCCTCGCCGCTTTTACTTCCCGGACTGAACCGGTACCCATTTAAGGCTTGGTCGACCCGGGGCCATTGCGGTCTGGAAAAAAAACACCGCCTCAACTGGGGAATGAACCCAGAACCACTCAGATTTGTAGTGGTTGAAAACAAACACGTTATAAGTGGTAAAGCTTAATCTTGCTGAAAACAAGTTCTAATGCGAAAAAAAACGTCTGGTTGATGTTAAGGAGGGTTTTAAAGTTGCCCAATTGAAGGCAAATTTTAATGCAGTCAAAATTTAATGTTTGAAATATCGAAGTTATATAGTGTTACAACCATTCATATTTTGTAATGCTATTTTGTAATGTATTTATGTTTAATGCCATGCCAAAATTGTGTTGCAAATTGAATAGTGGAGAAAACATTATGTTTAAAGTTGCAGATTTTAATGCGATTTTTAAAAAAATTGTTTAGTTGCAAATTTTAGAGAGTGAAAACATTGTGCCTTAACATTGCTAATGTCAGGAAGCTAGACTTTTTATTTCCTTTTTTTTTTTTGTTGGATTGTTGAAAATTAAAATTCTTTGAAAAAAAAATTATTACATTCGGTGGATTAAAAAGAAAATGAAGGACCCCGGAAGTAATTTGTTCAACGGAAATTACATTTATTTGAAAGCGTTCCTAGAAGAAAACTACAGCCTTAGTCTTCACAGCCTGATTCTGTTGCTAAAGAAAGCGGATGCGGCGAATGCCAATCAATTTTCCAACAATCCGGCTTTATTAAGTACATTTAATGTCTAAAAGTCTGAGAAGACAAGGTATTTGGAGATCTGGAGTCACTGTCTCAACTGAAAATGTTATAAATTCGTTTTATATAAGGAATATCTAATAAGTAGCAACAGTTGCGCATGCTTTACAAATTCAACCGATTTTGGTTCTCGTACTGTGGAAACGTCTTTCCTTCTTGTGTGTGCATCTGACCATTATTAAACAAACAAAACTCAAATTGAATTAAGAACACCATATAGAGAAATAAAAGTAATGATTAAAAAAAAGGTAGAGGAAGCACATGTGATAGTTACTACCCTTTGCGAAGCGATGATGGCTACAACATTAGACGGGTGTGTCTTAATAATGTGATGTGCGCTGTATCTAGATTATAGTGGTGAAGTAAATGCACTGGTCATCAATCTCACTCTTCTCCCGAGTTACCTTGGATCAGTGGCTGGACTATTGGTCGAGACGATTGGAGGTAACTCGGGATGCAGGCACTCTGGTCTTACCTCCCGTGAGACCAGTCGTTTGACACTTGCGGGATTCGCTCACCGGTTTCCGTTTATCACTGTGAGAGGCGAGTGCCTCAACCTCTTGACTACAGCAACCCCGGAAGCACATATACTCTGCCCCATACATACTACTCAAAACAAACGACATTTCGTTAAAATATTTAAATTTAGACCTATCCATAACTGACTTCGATATTTCCTGTTCGGCAAACTAAAAATCGCCAAATCAGGCATGTACATGTATCGTGGGGATAGACTGACTGTGGAATATGTTCGGGAGGCTGTGTGAGCAGAGCAGAGGGACAATATTAAAATTAGATTGTATTATAACGAGAGATACCTGAAACCGATCATCAAGTTCTTGAGAGTAATCATTATCATTATTGGATACCAAGCAACAAAGAATATGAAATACTGCTAGTCTTCTCGTGATGATACTCTTGTGTGATATCGGTGTCCTAATAGGAATACAAGAATAGTTACACTGCAACCTACCAGACTTTCTGCAATAGGGGACTCACCCTGGGGGCCACTCTTCCCCTTCTCTCTCTTCTCTTACCTCACTCTGTTTCATTTGACTCTGTCCTACAGTCACACCCTTGCACAACTTTCACACGCGCCCTCATGGTGAGACCCTTCCATTGCACTTTGGTTGGGCTAGCTTCTGAGAGCGCACAAACCTAGCATAGGTACATACAGACGCACACATGCATCCAAGCACTGGTTTATGCGTCCTGATATCGCCCAATGGACTACGGTCTGGGGTGGAAAATGGCGCGCCTCCGCCAGTAGAAACTAGTGAGGCAAACATCTAAGCTAAATAACAAAAAAAAACCTACTAGACACTCTATAAAATGCGTCTAAGGAGGGATGACGACTTCAGGACAGTGCACTCCATCATGTATAAAATATAAACCACAGAAAAAGACATGAAAACCTATGAGCAATGACATATGGGATATGCAGATAAATCAAGTGAGGTCAACATGACGATTCTTGCCGATAATGTATTCTTCATAAACTGAAACTTTCAACGAGTACGATGTTCTGAGAGGTGAGGTGTCAAAAAACCATCTACCAGATGATGATATAGATGATACTATCAGAGACGTCGCTATACAAGGTCTCAGCAATTGTGAGATGTAATTATGGGTTCTTATCTTCTCTGCATTGTCTTCACTTAGTATAATAGAGAAGAGCAGCAATTTACGGCTGGGTATATACGGATTTCCCACACTAGGTTGTCGAGTTTGCTAATTTTGCAGTGTATGATATTCGCTATTACAGCTTTCCATTCATCGCTTTCAACGTGCGTTCAACACTGTAATCAAATGTTTATACACTATCAATAAAATAAATATATCACTTTTTCAATACTTCTAATGTTGTTTTCTGTACGCTTAGAATGCATTTGTGAGTTATATATTATAGTATTTTACAAGCACGTTAACACATTGATACTGGAATACAGAGCGTCCCAGTGGTCCATGGTTTACCCTTACACTTTTAAACCATTGAACGTAATTCAATAAAAATGGACATAGACATACCTTGGTGTGTGAGAAACATAATCATATCAAATTGAATGTTGCAAATGGTAACCATTATCATTAAGGCGTACCTGCGCACGTCTCTCCGTGTCACGGAAGGTATTCACCAACGCACCAGGAGTTACAGACTATGTTTCTCTCCGAATGTTTTCTTGCTGTTCCATGAAATTCCAGGGCTTGTTAAGAAATACTTTCCCTTTCAGCATGTCCCATATGGAGAAATCAGGTGGTGTAAGATCCTTTGTGGTCACATCCCATTAACGAGTGGAATAACCTGTATATACACACACACACACACACACACAAACTTAAAATCTGTTCAAATGAGTTGTTTTATATTTTTTTGGATAAATCTCAACTCTATCTGGGCTTGCAATTGGCACCCATGAGTGATCCTCGGCAGCTGGTAGTCGGAATCAGAGGTGGTTCTAAACATAAAGTTTGTCTAGAAGGTGGGTGGTTCTATGCAGATGATAGTTTAAAACAAACAGTGGTTTTAAATAGACACTGATTCTTTATTGAGTTGATGGATTTATGTTGAATGCCCATAATGAGTAACTCTAAGATTTTATGCGCACTGAAAGGAGCATCAAATGTGTATCGTAAATAGAGTGTGGCTCTAGCCTGAGTTATTATAGACGTTGATCCTCAACGGACAGGGGCTCTAACAAGAGATTATTGTCCAACACAAACAGTGGTCCTCCACAAATCATAGTCATTCTCGCAGTGTTCGCCAGATAGCGCAGATTAAGAAAGAGTTCTGTTCCACTCAGATCGTGATTCTGTGCAAAAACTATTTCATTCAAATCATACTCCCACATAGAGAGCTTTTCCACTTAGGTCATAATACTCTAAAGAGTGCTGTTACACTCAGATCATTTCTCATATACAATGCACTGTTCAATTCAAGTCATAGTCATATAAAGATAACTTTTCAACCTAGGTAATAGTCATAAACAGAGAACTGTTCAACTCAGGTCATAGCCATATAGAGAGAACTGTTCAACTCAGGCCATAGTCATATACATAGAAAAAGATCAGGTCAGGTCATAGTCATATCTAGAGAACTGTTGTACTCAGATCATAATTTTACACAGAGAACTGTTGTACTAAGAACGAAAGTATATTCAGAGAACTGTTGTACTCAGAACAAAAGTCTATCCAGAGAACTATTGTACTCAGAACGAAAGTCTACACAGAGAACTGTTTTACTCAGCTCATAATTTTATCCAGAGAACTGTTGTACTCAGATCATCATTTTATCCAGAGAACTATTGTACTCAGAACGAAAGTCTACACAGAGAACTGTTTTACTCAGCTCATAATTGTATCCAGAGAACTGTTGTACTCAGATCATCATTTTATCCAGAAAACTGTTGTAATCAGATCATAATTTTATCAAGAAAACTGTTGCACTCAGATCATAATTCTACACAGAACTCTTGCACTGATAACGTAATTCACAACTTATTTCTACATATCTTATTTACATTTTTTTACAAAATATAATTCGTTATTTCTCCTGATTACTTTTATTGTTTTTTATTCCGTTGTGTCGTCTGGTAGTAATTGTACCAACAACCTTCTGTCGTTCGTGCAATATAATGGATTATGGATTCATTTACGATTTCCTTTGTTATTTACATTTTTACCAAGTTATCAGTGTATATAGTATATATACTGAATACAGTTGAGAATACTGTTACTGACAGTAGTTGAGAATAAATTATGAAGAAAAAAAATGAAAATAAATTCCTCCAACATAAAGGTTTAAATTAACGTTGCCTTGAATGACATACCATTAGGGAGTTTTGCTGGTAATTTGTGAGCAGCTTTGGCTTTTAGACGGCACAATTTGAATATCGCTCAATGATATAAGTAGACTACATCAGTTTCCGGAATTCAAATCAGAAGAAAGAATTTAATTAAGCGCGAGTTGAATATAGGCATTTAAAAAAAATCTTAAATTTAAAATAAAAGTTAACGAGAAAGTTTTTTTAGCAACACATTGACAAGACTGCTGCCAACTTAACGTGTTGCGATATTCTAATTTGAACATTCCTGGCTTCCTACTTTGTTATACTGCACATGACATAAGAAATGTACATACCTGGCAGTAGCATACTATATGAAGATATATTTAGAGAATGTAGATCTATAGGGGGAAACATATGTTCATTAAAACAAGGAGAGAGCGAGAGAGAGAGAGAGAGAGAGAAAGAGAGAGAGAGGGAGTGAATGACGGAGAGGGAATATGAACACGATTTTGGATGAGGACGAGCTATAATGACTTTCAAACTTATTATATAATAACTAAATATTGATTAGAATTTGGCATAGCGTGTCTGAGATATAATCTGCAGGTCTTATATATATATTGAAGAGCGAGGTGAGTTGATTAAAGGATAAAGTTAACATTTCAGCTGAAGCTGTTTGAGAATAAGTTTTTCAACACACAAATATGACATACTTGTACATCACAAATAACAGACATTTAGGATGTTTTTGCCGTTCAAGTTGTTGACTTGTCCAACACTTTTACTGATGCTATGTTTCGTTATATCTGGATGGATTTATTTACCATGCATAATTTATTGTTTACGGTTCATTTTTCGGTATCATATCTGTGCTGTAACGCCAAATCATGGGACCGTAAAAGTTGATCTCAGATAGCTGTAAACGTTAGTTCATTAACAGCCACTGCTGCCAGTGATAAAGACTTCATTGCATTCAACTTCAGCTTTTTATCACAGCAGGAAGCTTCCTATCTCGCTGTCTTTAAACACCAAACAGTAAATCACGCCCCATAGTACAGATAAATCGACTGGGGCGTGTCGATCGCTGGGATCGAACCTAGTATGTTTGTCAGGAGAAACGTGTGATACACCACTTTACTACAGAGGCGCGTTGTACTTCAGGTTAGACAATGTAAAGATGGTCTACAATATCAGTCACGTCGGTCGTGTATGAAATGTTAGAGACTTTACGTTATCAGGTCTCAGATATCAGCATACAAAGAACAAACTTAAATCATCTATCAAAAGCCCTTACAGCAAGGAACAGTGACATCATATCAAAATCCTCCAACGAGATGACCTGGCCCGAGGAAAGAACACACGACAAACTGTGGGGAACAATTGAGGACCTGCGACTGACATTTCCCTTCATGGAGGCAGCCCATCAGGTGGCATAAAACGAACATACGAAGTCGAACGTAAAGAAGAAGAAGATATCAGCGAATAAAATGTTAGAGACTTCACTTCATCAGGTCTTGGATATCAGTGAATAAAATGTTAGATTTCACTTCATCATGTCTTGGATTTCAGTGAATAAAATGTTAGATTTCACTTCATCAGATCTCAGATTTCAATGCACGAAATGTTAGAGACTTCACTTTATTAGATCTTTCTCTTTTAAAACTAAAAATATATAAATTACTGAAAGATCCCATGTGGGATGGAATTTAGGGCCGAAGATGCAGCACAGTGAATGGGCTGACAGCAGCTAGCGACTCATATCTTGAGACTTGTAACAGGGTCAGCGAATCAGAGCATTTCCGCCTCTAAGCAGCGGCCCTGTGAACAGGCTGCAATTGTGCAGTCACGCTATGAGAATATGAATCTCAGTGCGAAAGTAAACTCGGTATCCAAAAACAGTCAGCTGAAACCACATACGACGAGTCGAAATGCGCAGAATTAGCAGCCTCGGAGTAAACAATTTTACATTGTCCTTTTAAGAATGGACGCCAAAGAAGGATATATTTCAATCAATCAATATATTGCCGATCTATTTATTGAACAATGGGTCCATCCTTGCATTTGTCTTATCCTAACCAGCTTTTATGAATCCTGATTTCAGTCATTTGCACTGAGGTTTCACTGCAATGTGTTTTACATGGTGAGATTGCCAGTCTCATTCACGACCTTCTTTTGTCAAATTTTGCAACATAGCAGGAAGGAAGCAGTTACCTATTTTATTTGTCCCTGGTATATTTCGGATTAAGTAAGATCATGCAATGATTGCGTGACACTGATCAACGAGGCACGAGTTCGAAACCTCGGATAGACATAGATGTTACATTTTTATCCAGATTAAATTTAAATCCTAGCCTCCACGCTGTGAAGTAATTGATGGGGCAAACAGTCTTTATTCCATAGTGCTATAAATCGTGCCGGTGGTCAAACCAAAGAAAATACAGACCACAATGACAGTTTAGCTATGTAAGGGGCTGCCTCCTCCTGCATATTCTAAGGGGGTTGCTTCCCCGGGGTATCGGCTGGTGCTGTGATGGGGATCGAACTCAGCACCTCAGGCTTGTGAGCCGTGTCACTTAACCACTAGCCCATCCCGTTCCCCCACTACTTGGATGATTCAGTAAAGTAGATGAAAGGTATATATCTTATCATTAATGTCTCTCCATAAAAATTGCCATGTTTCGTCTGCTCACTGAAAAGAAAAACATCGTGGATGCACCCTCGATCTAGTGGCATCTAATCGATTATGTCATCACTCGACGGAATGATAGACGGGACGTGCGTGTTACTAAGATCATCTGTGGCGCTGAGTGTTGGACAAACCACATCATGTGTGGCGCTGAGTGTTGGACAAACGACAGCCTTTGTGGCGCTGAGTGTTGGGCAAAACTTAGGATTTGTGGGCGCTGAGTGTTGGACAAATCACAGGATGTGTGGCGTTGAGTGTTGGACAAACCACAGCAGGTGTGGCGTTTAGTGTTGGACAAACCCCAGCAGGTGTGGCGCTAAGGGTTGGACAAACCACAGGATGTGTGGCGCTGAGTGTTGGACAAACCACAGGATGTGTGGCGCTAAGTGTTGGACAAACCACAGGATGTGTGGCAATGAGTGTTTGAAAAACCTTAGGATGTGTGGCGCTGAGTGTTGGACAAACCACAGGATGTGTGGCGCTGAGTGTTGGACAAACCACAGGATGTGTGGCGCTGAGTGTTGGACAAACCACAGGCGTATTGTCTCCAAGCTCGACATGTATGTGGAACATATACGTTGTCTTAATGGACGGAAGCTTGCGAATAGGCTCTACATCTCCAAGCTACAAAACGAGGCACACGCACAAACCTTTGTCTTTATCTGACGAGAAAGCATACCCCACTGACCACTGAAGACAATAGAATAGGCTAACTCAGGAATGCAATCCACTTCTCCGCAAATGAATGCCTGGATCATCTGGGTCATCTTCTAGAAGAAATTATTATTTTGACTAAAACGACGCAGCTATCAAGATCTTGTGGGATGAAAAGCAACGTCTGTTCGGAATGTTTCAATGCGACCCCTCCGAATCCTCTAAAAAGAAGGCTAAAAACATACGTACTGTTGTGCAACACAGACTCAGGTCCATGCAGGATGTTTGACTTCTTGACAAGGCGGTGGAGATTAAACACTATGGTGATTCCAATGACTCGAAGCGGTTTTATTGTGTTCTGAAGGTCCACCCTATTATCACGTATCTCCTGTTCTGAGGGGATGTAGCGGAGCTATTGACTAAAGAGTTTTATATTTTGAGGCGCTGGCGGGTCATTTTGACGTCATCCTTAGCTGTCCGTCCATCCTCAGCGTACAAACCATGTCTGCCATATGTTATCATTATCCAGCAGCTTGATCTCGATCACACCAAGCCATAGGTCAGGAAAGCTATCTGATCGATAGAGGCAAAGTACCTCGGTTTGATTCCATCCCGGCATAGAGATTTACCAAACTGTGCGTCCAGTGCTTTTACAGGAACTGATTACACTCTTTCGTTGTATTTGAGAAGCCGAAAAAGTTCCACAGGAGATTAAAGTGCCACTATTGCACACCGGAATAAGCAAAGGGCACGCGTCAATCCGGCGACAATAACAGGGGCATCTCCTTGCTGTCAAACGCGGGCAAAACTATGACACAAGTCTTGCTCAATCGAGCAGCAGAATAAAGGCTACAGAGAATCCTTGAGTGTCTCTTAATAGCTTCAATATTGATGTATCATCAAGAGAGTTGCTTGCACATAATCATACTAGTCACACAAGATTCACTGAAGATGTTCACATCGAAAAGACTAAGGCCATTGAAAAGACTCGTCGAAAGTATGCTGCTGGAAATAGAACCATACGACGACTTCACAGCCGGGTTCCCACACGTGTGCTCCGAATGTGGCTGGGTATGCCGTTCCGTGGTTGGTTTTCACAGCCATAAGAGAACACATTTTGCAGCAAAGATCTGATGATGTCGTCATCTTCGCAAGTTTTACTATCAATAGTAGTATTGTAGAATTAAAAGTCACAGGCGCCATACAGATAACATAGTCTGGCTAGGAGAATCTTGCAAGTCATGTGTGACAATTCATATGCAAGTAGGACAACTTTGCTTTCAAACTACACGATACTTTACAGGTACGTTGGCTATAGCCAGATACTGGGAGAATTAATCAGAATAACACGATTAGTCGAGAGATGATGTGCTGGAGACCAAAGGAAAGACATGGCCGTGTAACCTTAACATGCAGCACACCTGATCATACGATTATTTAAAAACGGTGAACAACTATGAGACAATTTAACAATATCACATTATTTTCATAAACTGTGTGCTTAATTACATAGACACATACCATCTTCTTCCTGTCAAACATACGGCAGAAAGTAAGTATAATTCCAATTTAATGGAAAAGAGATACGGCTAGATGAGGCTCCAACCTTCTTATGAGTTTCTATAAGCCGACGTCTGACCTGAAAAAATCAAATTTTAAAGATCCAGCTGAGAGCAAGGCTACGCATGTCCATAATGAAGAAACTTGCTGGTACTACATAAGGTGCTGACGAAAACACGCTAAAGAAATTATACACAGGCAGAGTTAGACCAGTTTTGGAATACGCATTGCAGCTTGGTCCACGGCGTCTAAATCACACTTTGACAAAATAGGGTGCACCCAGAACTAAGCAGCCCACATCATAACAGGAGCCCTGGTCCATCCAAATAAAAGACTTGGAAGCTATGATTGGGCTACAGACAATGGAAGACCGCCGAGACTGCAGAATTCTACAGCAAGCGGGAAAATTCAAAAGAATCATGGACCACCCGATGCATCACAGACTAAATGGGCTGGGACGCGGCAGGCTAAAAAGGAAAAGTTTTACAGTCTAGATAAAACAAAAGATAAAAGACAGTGCTGCACTTTTAAAGGAAAACATGAAACCAATACCAGCATGCTCCATCCGCTGCCTCTGGAAAGGAAGACCCTTCCCTGATCTTATTTGCAATATCCCCAACATCGAAGACAAAAAGTCACAAACAGAGGAACAGAAAAAAGCACAGTTGCAAATTACATCAACCAAAAATTTCCACCAACAGCTTGGACACACGCCTAAACGGATGACAGCCAATGATGTCATTGGAAACGGGGGAGGAGGCATCACTATAAAAATTAAAAGCAAAGTATACTCGGCAGCGTTTGCCACTGGAAGACGCTGCAGCGATTTCAGTGCCGAAGCCAGTGCCCTGAGACAAGCAACTGAAACTTTTACAGACTATAAGGAGCAGGTAGAAAATCAAGTGATCATTTTTACAGACGCCCTCGCAGTGTTAATGGCGCTCAAAAACCAGCACGGAAATGAACTTCGTGCTCTGGCAGAATCGCTCGAACGCCTGTCCTAGTGTTTAAAAAAAACATAGTCCAGTGGATACCAGCCCGCTGCGACATTCCATGCAGAGAGGGAGGAATGCTGCAGCAGAGGATACATAAATCACATACAATGAAACTAAAGCATTCATCAGGGCAACGTACAGTTCAAAATGGAAAAAAATGCCACCCTGGCCACATAGAAAACGATGCCTACCATCAACTCTCCAGGCGAGACAAGGTGATCATTCTCCGGCTACGCACATGTCACAACAGATTTAGTTGTCATCTGTTCAATAATTAAAAGATTGGCACTACAGACCTTTGTGTCTGCGGCACAGCGCATCATAAAGGCAGAACATGTTTTGGAGTCATGTCCACTGTATACCGACAAAAAAAGTAGCATTTGGTAACAGCCGGCGAGGAAGAAGAAGAAGAAGAGTATAGCAGTTCAACATAGCATTTAACTAGACTGTGAGGCATACCCCACATGCAGTTTTCTGATAGTTTTCCACCTTTTCTAATCAGCTAATATTCAGAGAGTTGTTTTTTGTCCGAAAATTTCATTTCTTTAAAAACAATCGAATGTTTCATCAGGGTTCAAAGGGGAACAAAGAACAGAATCATGTGTATCCTTCTAGGCATGTCACTAAAGAAAATTAAGCAGCGATATCCCCATCCTACATTAACTGTGTTTTACAAGATCAAGAACATACATAGCTTCTACACCTCATAGTAGAAGAGAAACAATAAAGTCAAGTCATATCATGATCTGAAGCAATTTCTCATTAGAAAACTTAGAATTAGTGTTTAAGTCATGAAGAAGGTTAAAATATAGTTAATCAAATTATAATATTAAAGAAAACGAAAGAATTATTGTACACTTTTTTAATTTTTAAATTTTACACAAGGCGTTGTTTTTGTTGTTTAATGCCTTTAATGACCAATATTACTCTTTTGTGTGCCGTGCAAAGGGCGTTCAATAGTGGGTTGCAGTAGCTCTCCTCACATCTCAAGCGTGCTAATGAAAGTGGACCGCCAATCTATAGGCGGTTGTGCATACGCTTGGCTTCATGTGCGAGTTGCTCACTGCTGTGGGGATTAAAAGGAGTGGTAAATGAAAAAAAAGAAATGAATAAGATTGAAATGCAGTTTTATCAAAAATAAAGTAACAGACTTTTCAATCCAAAAAAAAGTATGAAGAACTGAACATAGGAAACAGCACAACAGAAAAGCTACGAACTAAACTAAATTTGCAGCTTATGGCTGGAAAGCAGATAGTCGAAGATCAATAAAACCCTGCAATAAACGTATCGCGTTTAGTCAAAATAGTTCAATAGCTAATGGCCTAGTTACATAATAGCACTGAAGATTGTCCGTCGTTAGTAAAATATTTTTTTTGTTTTTTGGTTGAAATTTTAAAACTGCGAACATTTGAAATGCCGACACGCAGTGACGTAAAATCAACAATTGTGACGGATATTGATCGATATGCATTCTGGAATGGAAAAGGGGAAACGAAGCAATATGAGAGAGATAAAGGGATAGAGAGTAAAAGAGAGAGAGAGAGAGAGAGAGAGAGAGAGAGAGAGAGAGAGAAATGGCGAGAAAGAGAAGAAAGAGGAGATGTCTAGTAAAAACGAGGCTACGTGCCCCTGATTGTTGCGTAGAGTAGCTTTTAAGTAGACTGATGGATGAAAATTGTATTGTTTGGATTTTAGGCAGGCTGGAAAAATAAAATGCAGTTCTTTTGGGTTTATAGAGACGGGAATTAAATTGTTTGAATTGTATGGGAACTGACAGAAGAAATTAAATTAGTTTACAGCGAGGCCGCGATTTATGCGTATTTCGGCCAGACACATCCGATCTCAACTGGATGTTGTAAGTACCGGGATTGCCTTCCAACTGCTATACCTTTCCCTTCGATAGACTACACTTGTGACTTGTGTGCAGCCTGTTTTCAGGGCCGTAAGGGATGCGGAAAAGGGTTTGTTCAGCTAGCGTTTGATGTCCCTGATGCAAGCAGCCAACTATGTGTTGCTGTTAGCTAATTCACTGCTGCGTCGTGGCCTCTTAATGATGCTTAAAGAGGAAAATTAAAGGACAACTAAATTGTTTGGTGTTTGCGGTGAATTAAATTGTTTTTTTTTGTTTTCTTTTGTTTAAAAGGACTTAACAGAAAAAATTAATGGTTTCGAATTATACCGGACAAACAGGGAAATTAAATTGTTTCCTATTTAAGGAGACTGGCAGAAGGAAATTAAATTGTTTGCTATTTAAGGAGACTGACAGAAGGAAATTAAATTGTTTGCTATTTAAGGAGACTGGCAGAAGGAAATTAAATTGTTTCCTATTTAAGGAGACTGGCAGAAGGAAATTAAATTGTTTGCTATTTAAGGAGACTGACAGAAGGAAATTAAATTGTTTGCTATTTAAGGAGACTGACAGAAGGAAATTAAATTGTTTGCTATTTAAGGAGACTGACAGAAGGAAATTAAATTGTTTGCTATTTAAGGAGACTGACAGAAAAAAATTAAATTGTTTGCTATTTAAGGAGACTGACAGAAGGAAATTAAATTATTTTCAATACAGAATAGTTTGGTTTCTATCCATGTGGTTGTAACAGGAGACAAGGGTGATCAAGAGTACAGACAGATGTAGCTATACATTGAGATGTCCGTTAAGAGATTTAACACGGAGGCTAACAGAAGAATGTCTACTTTCTTGCCTGTCTGTATTATGTTTGTGGCGTTGCAAAGTTTTTAAATGATGAGGCAGCAGTGGATCGTTTATCACCATCCTATGTAAGAAGGTCACCATACGAATTTGTATGCTACATTTTGGAGCAGAACATTAGAACCATGAAAGCTAAGCTCAGTTATGGATCTAGTTTCATATTTTGGGGAAGAATAAAATATTATCACCACATTGTATTTGATGAAAAAGTCCACTACATGGGGTTATGCACAGGGGTAGTAACACCTTAACACAATACAATGGGATATTTAAACGGAAACAGTAAAATAACAAAGATGCTTTTACAAATGATTCCTCTTCAAGGACGCAAATGTTAGACGCGGCTCCTTATGATCTTTTTGGAGCAAAACAATTAAGAATAAATATGAGAAAAGCCTACGCCAGTCAGCATAGCACATGATGATGAAGCCCCACTTTTAAGATACAAACTTCCACTTGGGCTTACAGCAATGAATTGAATGAGAAAATGCATTCTCTTACGCTTCTCATTTTGTATTGACGGCCTCATCAAAAATAATGGTAGTGATTCTACTGATTTCTTCCGCTATCTACAGACAATGCTGCTATCCCTATTATAGTAAATTATTGGTGATTCTGGATATCAAATCAACAAATCAACCAGCTGTAAAGTCTAGGAATTGCAAAGGAAATGCAATTAGCCCGTTTGACGTCAGAGAAAAACAAGACAGTATACTCAGTTCTAACCAGGGTCGTCTGTTATTGATACGTCTCTATGTTTATGCTGCCTGGTGGCAGAGTTGTTTGAGCAGTGGGCTTCAACCGTCTAACATCGGTGGCCACATTGACAGCCCAATTCACAGATGAAATCATGTTTATGTTTAGTATAAATTAAATACACGATCCCAGAGCTAAGATATGCAGACCATACTGGGATACTTTTAAACAGTTGTAACAGTTACATCTGGAGCATGGGCGTTTAGGGAAGGGCAGATGGTGCTGGCGACTCTGGGAACAACGGTTACCTGCATCTGTGCCAAGGTCAATCACCGTCTAGACACTAATTCGACAAAAAAATCATTTGATAAAAATGTCTCATAGTGAGGTCAAAATGTGGAGAAAATGTTGACAAAATGTAATCAAAATGGGGTCAAAATATGTACAAAATTGATCATTATGTGGCCAAAATGTGGAACAATTTCGTCAAAATTGATCAAAAGTTTAAATGTGAAAACATCATGAGAAAGAATATTTTCTACCCTAAGGTTGTGATCTGTTATAAATGCACTCAATACTTCATATATTTTCAACCCTATGTTTTCTGTATTTACTAATGGTCTACCCCAGTTCATCCTTTCACGTTGCGGGTTTGAGTAACGAATTCCAGAGGCGTATAACTAGACTTTGGGCTAAATTTATAATTAATAAAAGCACAGCATCTGATTTAAAATATAACCAGCGAATTAATATCCCCAGTTTAATACAGTGTTAATGAATTTGTTACAAGCCCAGCAGCTATCCGTCTAAAAATATATGAATGCTTCGGGAAAGAAAAGTGTTTATTCTGAGTGCTCATTTACTAGCATGATCCATAAGCAAATCTTTCGCAAGCTTAATGTAGAACCCTTTAATCTAGAACTTTAGTCTTTTGAAATCATGGTAAAAAAAAAAATGCACGAAAGCTATCTGGATTCATGTGCAAATTTTAGAACGATGAAAATTTACTTTACGAAAAGAAATATAATTAGTATTTTCACCTACCATTATTCAGTAATCTGTATTTCCTATTATCTAATTGCCTTTGTAATTAGTGAACTCAGACAACAATAATTATGTTATGTTAATACAAAAAATCTATTTGCAAAATCTTCTAAGTATTATCACATAAATAGATTACCTAAGTCAAGGTAAAGTAAAGTAAAGTAACCCATAGCATTACTGCCGTGGGAGTGTGAGTAGGTAGCGATCTCACATTTCAAAGGCTCGGCTATATGAGGGCGGTAACCATCTCCTCTCCCTCGGTGCTTTTACTTCCCGGACTAAACCGGTACCCATTTAAGGCGGTTGCGGTTTGAACAAAACGTTACCGCCTCAACTGGGTAATGAACCACTCAGATGCGAAGCCAGAGCGCTAACCACTGCGCTAGACGGCTCCCTAAAGTCAAGGAAGGTTAGATTATTATATTTCCTAGTAGCAGAATACTTTTGTTATGTTAAGTACACGATTAATGAACATGATTATTTGTATTACCGTTCAATATGTTTAGTACACGGTAGATAAACTTGATTATTTGTATTACCGTTAAGATCAACCTGCATTTTTTTTTTTTTTTTTGCTCAGATGTTTGCCTCACTAGTTTCTACTAGCGGAGGCGCGCCATTTTCCACCCCAGACCGTAGTCCATTGGGCGATATCAGGACGCATAAACCAGTGCTTGGATGCATGTATGCGTCTGTATGTACCTATACTAGCTTTGTGCGCCCTCAGAAGCTAGCTCAACCAAAGTGCAATGGAAGGGCCTCACCATGAGGGAGCGTGTGCAAGTTGTGCAAGAGTGTGACTGTAGGACAGAGTCCAATGAAACAGAGTGAGGGAAGAAGGGGGAGAGAAGAGTTGCCCCCAGAGTGAAACCTCCCTTCCCATCAACCTGCATTACAGAGGAAATAGTTTGTTTTTTAATTGGAGGGGTTAAAAGTGGATAAATGTTCAGGTCAAGATGGTATTCATCCAAAATTGCTGTTCGAAATTAGAGACCAACTAGCAAAACAATTGGCTATATTATGTTCTCAATCATTTGCAATAGGGGTTGTGCCACGGGATTGTAAAGATACAGGAGAAATCCACTTATTCAAAAAGGCAAGAAATCAGCTCTAGCAAATTATTGACCGGTGAGTTTAACGAGCATAGTCTGTAAATTGTTAGTCAATAATTTAAAAAAACAGCGTAATGCCTTTAGACAAGTTTAATCTAATCAGTTCCGTGGCGAAGTGGTTAAGCCGTAGGCCTCGTGATCAGGTGGTGTGGGCTCGACTCCGGACTCCGCCGTCTTTTTTCACGGGTGCTTAATGCGGAGTCCCCTGCATCTCATAGCTACCCTCTAGTCGTCTTGTCCTTGACTTGCCACTGGGGTCGGGCGGCTTGAGACGAGAGAGTGAAGATAAAAGTTACGCAGTTAATCCTTACTAAAAATAGCGCTTGCAAAATTAATTATGTCATCGTCGTCTACGATGGTCGGTGGCCTTTGTAATTTAATCAGAAATAGTCAGGATGGATTTACTAGAGGAAGATCGTGCATAAAAAATCTATTAGAATTCATGCAGGAGGTTATTTAAATGATAGATATAGGGGAGCCAGTGGATGTCATTTATTTAAATTTTGCAAAGGTCTTTGATAAAGTACCTCATCAAAGATTATTTCGAAAGTTAAAATCACATAGAATAGGTGGGGAAGTTGCCAAATAGATTGAAAATAGGTTAACTGGAAGAAGGCAGAGGGTGGGCATAAATAAAAAGTACTCTGAGTGGTGTGAAGTAAAAAGTGGAGTCCCACAGAGTTCGGTTTTATGACCAATTTTGTTCTGGATATATATATATATATATATATATATATATATATATATATATATATATATAAATATATATATATATATATAAATATATATATATATATATATATATATATATATATATATATATATATATATATATATATATATAAACGATGTGATCATTCATATGGAATCCATGATTGCCAAATTCGCTGATGACACAAACCTATGAAATAGTAACTTATCTAAAGCAGAAGTGGATATATTTAGGTCGGATTTAGATAAAATTCAAGAATGGTATGTAAGTTGGTAAAAGGAGTTTAATGTAGATAAATGTACAGTCATCCACATGGGTAGATCTAACGTGGAACATAATTACAGAGTGGGCGAGAACAATATTAGATAGATAGAAAAGGAAAGGGACCGAGGGGTTATAATAGATCATACAGGTAAAGTGAGTGAGCAGGTAGCAGTGAAAAGGGCAAACACAATGTTAGGTATGATAAAAAGAAATATTAAAATTGGAGTAAGGAAGTGATAGTCAAGCTGTATAAAGCATTAGTTAGACCTAAATTGGAGTACTATGTACAGGTGTGGAGTCCTTATCATATAGGGGATATAAACGTGCTGGAAAGGATATAAAAAAGAGCGACAAAGCTGATAGTGGGATTCCTGAATTACAGTTATAAGGATAGAAAAACCGGCCTGCAGTGTCGAGAAAAGAGAAGAATTTGAGGTGACTTAATACATGTTTATAAGATAATCAAAGGAAAAGATAAATTAGACAAAAACAAGTTTTTAAAAAAAAGACATTCACCTACAAGAACAAGAAGGCATGGCTGCAAATTAACTATAGAAAGGTCCAGATTAGATATTAGGAAATATTTTTTTAGTCAGAGAGTGGTGAATACTTAGACTGCATTGCCACATGAAGTAGTGGAGGCAGGGACAATTAATGCATTTAAAAATAAATAAATTGGATGCGCATAGCTTTTAGAGCAAGATAATGCAAATGAAACTGGTTGTATACAGACTCTGCAGAGTCTTCTAAACCAGTATAAAGGCGTTAAGTTAAGTTAAAGTCAATATATTTAGTACACTATAGATACACTTGATTATTAGTATTACCGTTTCAATATGCAATACGGACATTTAATATGCAGCCAACAAATGAAACAAAGTAAGTTAACAACATAACTGAATTATGTTTTCAAATTGTAATGATCAACAAGGACAATATTTATTTCTGCAGATTTAATCATATTCAGCTATGTGTAGCACTGTATAGCTTAATTCTTTCCATGGATTTAAGATTACAAAGGTGAATTGGGTATTGGATATTTAACTAGATCGTGGCTGATGTTTCTTTCCTGAGCGCAGTTTTATGCATTGTTGCTTTTCCATTTGAACATATTTGCGAGCAAATAAATTATAATGGTATATCAACGAGCAGGTGTAATGACTGACATTGTTTGTAATGGGGCCAGATAGTTATGTGGCATTCAGTTAGTAGGCATGGTTTTGGACAAACAGCGACTTCCCAGCGGCCATACCTTCCATGCCACCAGAATACTTGCCCAAAGCTGCCAGTCCATTAGCCTAGAAAAACAAACACAAGATGAAGAGCAAATTATTGTTAAAGCTTTCATAAATTATAATGGCGTATATGAGCAATTAGTCATACCGAGATATTTCACGCAATGAAGAACTTAGCAGTATTCTCAGAAGTAAATAAGAATGAAAAATTCCACAAATATGTCAAATTGATTCCACTATATTGCTCAGAAACATGACAAGTAAATAAAAGTATCATACCCATACTTCATGAATTTAATTCGAGTAAGATAATCGCACGACAAAACAAATGTACATTTGACGAAAAAAACAAAAGCAAAAAGCGATACAGCTGAGAATGAAGGAGGGAGAATAGAGATGAGTAGGACTTTACATGGTGAAGAAGCATACACATATAATAATACTTGTTTCGGGGTGGAACACTCATGATAAGAGAAGAACAGCGGATGTGGTAGCTAAGGTAACCGTTAGTTCACTGTGGTGCTCCCTAAAACCATCCAACATAGGAGTCGGTTGAGTGCGAAGCAGTAACTCGTTGTTGTGTGAGGAGCAGAAATGAATAAAGTCATGTGTTTTCTTTTCTTTTCTGTGACTTTCAAGAAACTACGTATGCGTTCTTTTATTGATGTATCACATACAGGTTAGGCTTCTGGAGCTTTCTTTCAAACCCAGAATACTACTCAACACACATCAAACGTTTCGTCTATGTGAAAAACACTTAACAAGTTTGCAAATTCATAACATATAAAGATTATAAAGTCATACATACAAGAAGACATACAAAGTTATGAGTAACAAATTTTAAACAATTATATAAACAGGTATAAAGAGGACACGCATGCATTTTTATTCTTAGAAATAATACTGGACAACAAATGTTTACTTTGTGTTGTAACCAAAATTCCATTTATGTTGTTTCGGCTGCTGTACTTGAAGTTTGCTGTTAGAACACAGATTTGCTCTAGTTCTTGAAATATATCATTTACATTGGGGTACACATTTACAAATGCATACCCTGTAAACATCAACCATATCGATGCCTTTTTGTATGCCCCTTGCAATGAGTTTCTGGAACATCTCTCCCAAGTCAAAATCAATAAGTCAGATATGCTGCACTCCATTTCCTCTACCTTTTCGTAGGGTAGGAAAGTTCTGATGAAACTATTCCCCTTGCTTACTAATAACAGCAACACGGTTTGCTAGCAAGAAATCGAAATTGTGAATATATCAAGTGTAATTCCAATAACAAGTCGCACGCTAGTTTCTCGTAACGCTGTAAAAGATCTCTAAAAGATGATGGTAACTGTCAGGATTACTGTTTAGTAGTAAATTTGGGACCACTTGCTGGAAAAGATTGCAAGCTAACTGTTTATTGCCGGTGAGGAATTCATAACGTTTTATATGTCGACCGAAATATACACCAATTTTGATTCTGGTCTAAGTCTTTGAAATTTCTCGCAAAGGTACACAATTTCAGCCCCATTTCGATTCAAGGCTTTTAACAAATTGTTTAGTATTCTAAGTTTTATTAGGTCAGGAGTGAGCAAGATCTTGTTCCCTCTGTAAATTGTTCATTAAGTGCATTCAATGTCCACAGTCTGAGTGCCTGTCGTGGAGGCTTGTATATTGTCTTGTAATGGGAGGTCCTGTCATGACTGCTTATGAGACAGAAGAAACGTTATAACTGTGTGTAACCCTTCTGTAACACTAACAATGTGGCAATGACCTTCAAATCATTATAAATCTACCACTCATACTGTTCATGGTTGATGGTGTGTAACAGTTGTTTCGTCTGGCTTTAGCTTTCTTTGGGATGGACTGCATTCCCGAGTAGAGCAGATGGTAAAAAGATACCATCATGGAACAGCACATATTTTAAGATCGAATTGGAAGAATCAATGAGCAGTTATCAATCGTCATTGTTGTAGTATATATTAAGGGATGTCACGTCCTATTATAACAACGCAAGCAATTATGGTATCTGTCATTTGGAAAAACAGCAGCAGTGTTTATTTGTCTATACCGAAACATGCACATATGCACATTCCCTTCTCGAACACTCATTAGAAGGCAGTTTTGGCACCAGCAGCTTCGCTTTACTTAAGATCCTTCTACATCTCCACTCAGTCCTGGAAAACAGGCAGCAACAGATCAGACAATCTAGGGAGAAAGGATCGAAGAGGGAAGGCTAACCAGTCAATCAATCAATCAAAGCCCGTCGCTCCTTGCGGGGCATAGGCCATCGACTACATCTCACCAGCGTACACGGTCCTGGGCTATTTTTTCTGCCTCTCTCCAGGTGTAACCATCCTACCAGCGTACACGGTCCTGGGCTACTTTTTCTGCCTCTCTCCAGGTGTAACCATCCTACCAGCGTACACGGTCCTGGGCTACTTTTTCTGCCTCTCTCCAGGTGTAACCATCCTACCAGCGTACACGGTCCTGGGCTACTTTTTCTGCCTCTCTCCAGGTGTAACCATCCTACCAGCGTACACGGTCCTGGGCTACTTTTTCTGCCTCTCTCCAGGTGTCATTATTTACTTTTAGCTCCTTCTCACATTCTCTTCTCCGCGTATTTTTGGATCTACTTCTCTCTCTTTTCCCCTGATTATTCAATATAAGAACCTGTCTGGCTATGTTAGACTGTGCCTTCAGAATCGTATGTTCTATCCAGCCACATAATGTGTTGTTCCAATGGCTGTTGTTGGCTCTTTTACCCACTTGTCCTGCCACTTTATGGCCCATTATCTTTCGTAGGCATTTGATAACAAAGGACTGGAGTCTTTTTTGTATGACTTTGGTCGTTCTCAATGTCTCCGCTCCATACAGTAGCACCGACGTGACACTGGTGTTGAGTATTCTAATGTTGGTGTTCATCTTGATATCTCTGGATCTCAATATATTGTTTAGTGTCAGGAATGCCCCTCGTGCCTTTTCAAATGTGATCCTTACATCTGCATCTGTACCTATTGATGTGTCTAAATAGGTAAAGATATACACTTCCTCAAACTGCTCTCCCTCCAGCATGATTGGTCTTTGCTGTTAGTGTTGATTTGAAGGAGATTGGTTTTCTTCATGTTGATATTCAGTCCCAGATTGTTCGTTCCCCCTATCAAGTTTCTCGTGCATTTGACTATAACTGTGGGACAAAAGTACCAGATTATCGGTGTAGTCCAGGTCCTCCGATTGTGACAATAGATTTTCTGAGTACCAATCTTTTTGACTTCGATTGATGTCTTCATTAACCAATCTATAGTCAACAAGAACAGGAAAGGTGAGAGCAGACATCCTTGTCTCACCACTGTTTGCACCCCGAAGCTGTCAGTCAGTACTCCTTCATGTACCACTTTACTAACTGTGTCTTTGTACATATTTTGGATGAGGGTTGTGTACTTTTTGGATATCACATATTGTCTCAATAGCTGCCATAGAGTACTTCGATCCCCACTGTCAAACGCCTTTTCATAGTCTATAAATTTTGCGTATATGGATGTTTTCGATTCAATACTTTGTTCTACTATGATGTGTAGCGTAGCTATATGATCTGTGTATGATCTTCCTTTGAGAAACCCTGCCTGTTTCTCTCTGAGGTTTTTTGTCTACTTCAGTTTTTAATCTGTCCAAGATGATTCTGTTGAATATCTTGCCTGGCACCGACAGCAATGTGATTCCCCTAAAATTGCTGCAATGTGTCAGGTCCCCCTTCTTAGACAGTTTAATCGGATGTCCTTTCTTCCATTTTGTTGGTACTCTCTCCTCTTCCCATTCTGTTGGTACTCTCTCCTCTTCCCATTCTGTTGGTACTCTCTCCTCTTCCCATTTTTTCTTGATTAATCATTGCAATGTATCAGTGGCCTTATCTATATCTGCCAGTATGGCTTCCGCTGCTATTCCATCTAGTCCTGCCGCTTTCCCTTTCTTGAGTTTCGATATGCTCATTTGGATTTCTTTCTTACTTGGTTGGCTGCCGTCCAAGTTCGGTGTCTCCTCTGCTGGTAGGATGTTTTAATGTTTCTTGTCGTGGAGGTCTGTTTAGACTTTCTTTACAATACTCAACCCATCGTCTCTGTTTTTCCTCTGATGATGTCAATATCCTGCCTTGTCTATCTTTGATTGGTTTGTCTGTCTGTATATATCCTATTTGCCGTGAAATACAATCTAACACACCTTCAAGTTTAAGTTTGAGTAGAGCGCGCCATAGCTCCATGCCACTACCATCATAATGTAAGGAACGTACTTAATGAGTGACTGGAGACAGTCATATCGATGGATAGGGCGAGTAAGTTATTGCTTACACGCCCAATGCATCGATGTGAACATCTTCTTCACTGTCCACCAAGGTCACCGGATCTCACATGATGTTGGTTTTTTAATGGAAACATGATAATGACATTGTCTACAAACCACCACTTCCCCAAAATATGCGTGAACTGCCAAATCGCATTACCGCTGAAGTGACAACCATTTATGAAAACATGATGCAACGCATCAGAAAAGAGATATATTACCGCATTGATATTTGTAGAGTAACAAAACACTGAACATTTGTGATGCAAATTCGGAATAACCTTCAGCAAATTGAACTTGGACAGCTACATTATATATGTATGACCTTAAATCTTAATTTGATAATTTGTGAATACAATATAGAATACAATAGTTGAAATCGCTCAAATAATTTTAAAAGGCCCTGAACATACACACGCATGACGAGCACATACACACGCACGCACGAGCACATACACACGCACCCACGCACACACACACACACACACACACTCATATATATATATATATCTTATGTCCACTTGTGTCATCAGACGTCGTGGGGAGGCGTAACCTACTTTGTTTCATATTTTGTTGGTAGGCGAAAATCCGCTAGGTCAATACCATTATCTGTTACCAACCATTAGGTTGATAGCCTCTTACAAAGATATGCCATCAAGCTCCGGCCACGGTCCATCGAAAATGCTGCATCAATGTTGGCGTTGGCATCTATGCCGCTCAGCCAACCACATAACCAAACCTAATGTTAAAGCCAAACAGTCCCCTTTTTGTGACTTCTTTCCATTAGGGCGAGATCCCTGGAATAATTTGAGTAGATTTTGTAACTTGAATTTTGTACGAGCAACGGCCGATAAGCTTATTGTATTCGAGTTCCAACTGTCAAGGGATTTTTAACTTAAGACGAAAGTCTGATCTTACTATTCAGAGATCCGGCGACATTTATGCTGAATGGCGCACGTGAAAGAACCCGGTCTCCAGCGTGATTTTAATCCGCGACCTACAGCATCCGAGGCGAACACCTTACCTCGAGACCACTGGGTTTCCACCTTTGGTTCCCCCCCCCCCCCATATATATATATATATGTATGGAGCCTAATACCAATCATAGCCACCGATCTGACAACCAAAGTAAATGCTGGAAGAATTGTTATCATCGGTTAATGGACCACCTTTGTTATATCTAACTAATGTGTTCACAGATAATCTAAACAATCCACAATGTTCACACATTCACGATGGATCTTGTACTACACTTCTGTTTTCATAGAATCCACAACTCAAATGGCGACAAGAAGAGAATATGATTGTAATGACTGATACCGGCTGTGTAACCCAATTGCCTAATGGTTGACCGTCTCGTAGACTATCACCCGTTTCGTCATTCGGACGTCAGATGCAGGCTCTTCAACGAAACACTTCCCTTGTTCCCGTATCTTGAAAACTGCAGCTTTTCGCCATTTTTAAGCTTTTATTCCTGACCTTTTTCTTTCTTACTTTTGGCTTTTCTTTTGGTCTTGCCTTTCAGATTCTGATTATGACGAGGTTTAATGATCGTGCTCTAATACGTTCTTCGTGCATGGTAAACTCCACTACTTCTGTTGTTTTTGCTGCGTGGGCGGCCTCTTGCTCTAGGTCCATTGTATCTGTATATCATTACTTTCTGACGGATACTCGTACAATCGAGTGTTAGTCGTGTCACGTTGGGAAACTATTTGGTTTGCTCTCTCTTGATGTAGCATGGATGTTGTGCCTACTTGTCTCCTAATATCTTTGTGTCTGATTCTATCCGTCTTGTTACACCAAGTATTTCTTGCAGGAATTTAATCTCTGTTGTTACTATGTTTAATAGGCTCAAGGAAAGAATGGAATCCCAATAGAGGTCATCAGGAGTGGAAAGGACATACTTGCTCCACAGATACGCCAGTTGATAACATTATGCTGTCATGAAGGACAGGTTCGGCAGAATTTCATAGAGTCGAGCATTGTAACCTTGTACAAAAACAAGGGGGTCCGGAGTGACTGCAACAACTACAGAGAAATTTCGCTTCTGTGTACCGTTGGGAAGATACTTGCAAGAATTGTTCTGCGTAGACTCTAGGTCCTAGGAGACCAGGTTTACCCAGAGTCACATTGCGGGTTTCGTTGGAATAGGTTTTCTTCAGATATGATATTCTCGTTACCACAGTTGCAAGAGAAATGCAGAGAACAAAAGTGTAGATTGCCTTCATAGATCTCACTAAGGCATTTGAGTTGATCAGTCGTATGGGTCTGTTCGAAGCGCTCAGGAGGATTGGTTGCCCACCGATTCTTCTGAGCATTATCGAGTCGTTCCACACTGACATGAAAGGCACCATCAATTTTGACAGTGCGTCCTCAGAGGAGTTCGGAATCAAGTGCGGAGTAAAACAAGGCTGTGTACTTGCTCCAACCCTCTTTGGAATATATTTCTCATTTCTCATGAGGGATGCATTTCGTGACCAGGAAGGTGGTATCTTTATTCACTCTCGCACAGATGGTTGCCTATTACATTTTCAAAGGCTCAAAGCCAAGACCAAAATAAACAGGGTGCTGTTGAGAGAACTGCTCTTTACGGATGATGCCACAGCTACGACTCACTCAGAGGAGGAAATGCAAAACCTACTATCTGCATTTCAGGATGCCTGCTGTGAAAGGGGGTTAACAATTAGCAAAACGAAAACACAAGTTATGGTCCAGGGTTCAAATAACCCACCAGTAATCTCAATTGATGATGAAGTTCTCGATGTAGTAGATCACTTTACATACTTGGGATCCTCAGTCAATAATAATTTATCCCTGAACCAAGAGATCAATATCAGAATAGAATAGGCAGCAACATTAATGAGCAGATTAACAAAAAGGGTCTGGGAGAACAAGAAGCTCACTGTTAAAACAAAAACACTTGTTTACCAGGCCTGTGTCCTCAGCACTCTTATTTACGGCAGTGAGACATGATTTATCTACATGCACCAGGAGAGGCAGCTAAACAGCTATCACATGAGGTTCCTGCGCAGAATCCAGGGCGTTGGGTGGCAAGACAAGATCACCAACGCTGAAGTGCTGGAGAGAACAAGCACTGTCATAATTTTTTCGATGCTTAGTCATCGAAGGCTCCGCTGGCTGGGACACATTCGGAGGAAGGATGATGACAGAATACCAAAATAGATTCTCTATGGGGAAATACAGATGGGGAAATACAGATGGGGAAAAGGTCTTGGGGCCGGCCACTACTACGGTACAAGGATATATGCAAGCGTGATATGAATGACGCAGGCATCGAGTTGGAATCTTAGGAATAGGACGCCATGGATCGTGTTACATGGAGGGACATGATTAAGCATGGAATACAGACAAAGGAGATACGATTTGCTGATAGACTAAAGACTCAGAGTTTGAGAAGACACGCCACACCATGCGATGCCGCAAACGGTCCTAATTTTTCTTGCACACACTGTGGAAGATGCTTCTCTGCCAGGATTGGTCTTACTAGTCACATTCGTTACCGTCATGGGCTGTAGTTGCATACCTTTTCAAAGCACAATTACTATCGTCTGACAAGACCGAAAGCGCAAATGACTATGTTTCATTTATCTTGTTTGTCAGTGTCCAATTCTGATAAATAGCACAATGTTGGTAGTAAAATCGCGTTGTATAGTGAACACCGTGTGCAAATTATTTTTTTGAAAGTTACTTTAATTTTAGATATGTATTTGCTATTGGCCAGTGTAGTTAGAGAAACACAATGATGGCCCTAAGGCTGTGCATTGATCATCTAAAGAACGTACAAGATGAATAAAGTATATTTGAATAAATAAGAATAAACTAACTCATTTTACATTACAGCTGCCTAATTCATTTGCATAACACGACAACATCTTTGCGACTATCGTCTTAAGAAATCGATCTACGAGGAGAGAAACGTGAGAGGCTAACAGGTTTATGAATAGACAGATTTCTGACTTTTTTGTCAAGGAGTACCTGCAATACGACATGACAGGTAATGATGATTTTATCTGCTGCAATTTAATATAATATACAGCATAACTCTCTCAATTGCGAAATCTTTTGAAATGCCATCAATTTTATCGTCGTCACAAGTAATATACTTATTTGATGCATAATGTCGTAAAATATGACATCGTAAAAAGAAATACGCGAGATAGTCATTACACAGTTTGTCGCTCACGACAGCGGGTACTGTTACATGCCACGCTTCAGTCAATGTAGGTATAAATGGGTACATGATTTCAATTAGGAAGCCAAGACAGCGAGAAAGATAAACGGTCCTCTTACCCAAACAAAAAGAAAATACATCATACAATAAATGACATTTCATCCCCGACAACAATTTATGCTATGAGACTACATTTACCTTTCTTCATGCCATGTACTCACTATCCGCCTTGTTGTTATGCCTTACTTGCATTAACCATCTGCAAAAGTTCCCAAAGTGCCGTCCTTGGTTGATCCACGTCATTATTTAGTTCCCCTTTTAATGTCCCCCTCCTTCACCACCCCCTTCCTTGTTTCATTTAGAATATCGAACTCTGCTTTATATGTTCCCTACACTACACACTTGTCCATGCCCACCTCACTTAAAAATCACTTCAGATGTTCCTCCCGAACTACCATTGTTCAGGGCCATCACATGGAACACTCCTTTCTGATGTTCCTCACAAACGGACATTGTCCATGCCTGCCGAGGTTAAACCCGGCCTCAGATGTTCCCCACAAACCGTCATTGCCCATGCCCGCCCAGGTTAAACCCGGCCTCAGATGTTCCCCACAAACGGACATTGCCCATGCCCGCCCAGATTAAACCTGACCTCAGATGTTCCCCACAAACCGTCATTGCCCATGCCCGCCCAGGTTAAACCCGGCCTCAGATGTTCCCCACAAACAGTCATTGCCTATGCCCGCCCAGGTTAAACATGGCCTCAGATGTTCCCCACAAACAGTCATTGCCCATGCCCGCCCAGGTTAAACCCGGCCTCAGATGTTCCCCACAAACAGTCATTGCCCATGCCCGCCCAGGTTAAACCCGGCCTCAGATGTTTCCCACAAACAGTCATTGACAATTTCCTTGCAACCTGAAACCAACTTCAGATATTCCACCCGAACCGCCATTGTTCATGTCCATTCAACTTAAAATGCACTTCAGATGTTAACCGCGAACTGCCATTGTCCATGCCCGCTCAACCTGAAACCTAATTTAGACGTCTTGTCAATCTCCATTTCCGCTGAACCTAAAACCCACTTTAGATGCTCCTCACGCACTGCCATTGTCAATATCCGTGCAACCTGAAACCCACTTCAGATGGACCTAACTAACTGCCATTGTTCACGCCTGTCCAACCTAAAACCCACTTCAGATGGACCCAACGAACGGCCATTGTCAATATCTGTCCAACCTAAAACCCACTTCAGATGGACCCAACGAATGGCCATTGTCAATATCCGTCCAACCTAAAACCCACTTCAGATGGACCCAACTAACTGCCATTGTATATGCCTGTCCAACCTAAAACCCACTTCAGGTGGATCCAACTAACTGCCATTGTTGATGCCTGTGCAACCTAAAACCCACTTCAGATGGGCCAGCCTAACTGCCATTGTTCATGCTTGTCCAACCTAAAACCCACTTCAGTTGGACCCAACTAACTGCCATTGTTCATGCCCGTCCAACCTAAAACCCACTTTAGATGGACCCAACTAACTGCCATTGTTCATACCTGTCCACCTAAAACCCACTTCAAATGAACCCAATAAACTGCCATTGTTCATGCCCCGTCCAAACTAAAACCCACTTCCAATGTTCTCCGAAATCTGCCTTTGCGTAGGCCCTACCTTTGCTCTCTTCAGAAGCTCATCGTGCGCCGCCTTCCTGTTTTCGTCTTTACCCATCCAGGCCTGGAGTACGCTGGCCTGTAGTGCACGACCATAGGAGAACGTAAGCGGCCATGGTCGACGTAAAGAAACCTGAATGGCGGATGTACATGCAAGTGAGTTTGTGTGTAGATTAACGGGCGGGTGGATAGATTGATAGATGGATTTTTCGATGGATTTGTTGATTTATGGATGGTTGAATTGAAGGATGGATGGACTTTGGATGTATGTTTGGGCATACGGACAGAGTGTTTAGTAAGTGCGTGAATGAATAACCGGTTGGATGAATTGATGGATTGATGTATTTATGGCTTAAATGATAGATTGATGTTGTGAATGGATGACTGGATAATTTAATTGATTGATTTATGTATTTATGGCTTACATGAAACACTGATGTGTGAATTTTGAAGGGATGGATTGACATGTGATTGAATTACTCGGTGAATAGATGAGTGAATGATTTGGTGGAAAATTGAATTGACAGATTGTTGATTTTTAATGAATGAATGGATCAGTGGATGGACGGAGGAGCCAGATTTTCATTAGATCAACGAATTTACTGACAAATACACTTTTGAGTTTTCAGGTAGATTAATTTGCGATGGATTTTTTTAAGGACGTTGAGATAACACATTTGAGAAATAGGATTTTCCTTCCAAGTGATAATGCCCATCCTATCTCACCTTATTGATCGCATTCAAATTGATGGTGGCGCTCTCCTCCCCTTGACCTCCGGACAAGAACACAATACCGGCGACTGCTGCAGGCACTGTTCTGTTCAATGCTAGCACAGTGGCTATAGCATTTTCATCTGGACTGAAAAGAGCAAATTTCAAGTATAACTATTAAGTAATACCCAAGTAATGAGCTTTGAATGAAAGGCTGCTTTAAATGATTCTGATGGGAAGGAATACTAATGTCTGGTTAGGCAAAATACTTTGATCAAACATGTTTATCAGGGTTAGGCAAAACATACTGACCAAAACCCTCACCTTGACTTCCCTGCAGCCCTCTATTGGAAACGAGCTGTTTTCATGACAGCCTGGCTAACAACGTGCGGGATCGACGTGATCCTTGTAGTAGTGAGTGACACGCAGTTGAAACCAAGTATAGCACAACCGTCTGGTCCACTGTCATTAATACGTTCGGGATGTAAGTAAAACTAATTAACGGGCAGATGGACAGATTGGTAAATGGATATTTCGATGGATTTGTAGATTTATTGATGGTTGAATTGATGGATCAATTAATGCAACACGCCACTTAACGCCCACAAAAGAGTAAATCTACTCATTGTGGACATTCGCAAACAACAAATGAATCTGAAAGAAGAGCAAAGTGTTATCGACGTAATTTAATATTGAAGATAAATGTCAAACAAAACGTTAAGGTTCAGAGGCAATTCTAATTTGATTTTTTTCTTTTTCTTGGATTCTTTGACTGACGTTTCACGAAAAAATCAGTGACCTTCTCTTCAGATAGCGTCTCTGAGAGCAACAGTAAAGCTTTTTCCACTTTACTCCAACTGTTACCATACGTCGCACGATCCCTCAGCTCTGATTCATGATTACTTTTTTTGCTTTCTTTAATCTTCAAGTACCGTAATAAGCAATGAGGGCACTTGATTTTATGCCAACGATTTCCATCGACTTTCACAGACGCATGTTCCGTACTCTGTATTAGCACCGCACATCACATCTAATGATCAGTATATTTCCGTAATCTGTTCTTTTTCTGCTCCTAAGAATCGACGTCACTGCAATCCGAGCATATACATAGGTGCTCAGTCTCTCTCAGCAAATAGCAGAGGGTCTGGTTGCTTATGGTTCCTGTAGCTCGCTGGTTGTACACTCTCCTGCTCCCTCCTCTCATGCGCTCTATTCCGCTCGAACCTCGCTTAATGTTGAACCTTTGCAGCCTGTAGATTGCTGCTTCATCTATTGCGGTGTCCTCATCTAACAGGCAATCATTGATTGATGTCAAAATATCACTCTTATCCATTACTAACGTTCCCATGATGGAAAGTTGTAAAGCCAAGATGTCAACTTTTTCATTGCCCTAAACCCCAGCATGAGCAGGACAGTAGATCCATGTCAACTTCTCGAGGCTTAAGTCCTCAACAGCTGCTATCCCGTCATACCTAAGCCGTACCTTCTGAAGTACTGCTTGCCCATCTATCACGATGACTGCCCTTGTTATGGAAGTCTCAGATATCCATCTTAATGCTGAGGTCACTGTTTCCATCTCCATTTTCAAACTGGAGGTTGTTAGCATGTCTGCCCTACTGTGTTCAGCAACGACCTGCCCTCTGACTCTCAGCCAGATGTCCCACTGCGCAAAACTGAACCGTCGGTGTATATGACGGCATCACTATCCTACGTGTTCTCAGTTATCAGCTGATTACAACTCGTGATATGCTTTCTCCAATTTCTGAATTCCTTGCCTAATGTAATGATGACTCTCTGATACTCTATCATTCTATCAACAGCGTGGACCCATTCTTTCCCTTTGACTACTGTCTCAGCTGGGGTGACGTGTCCGATTGTTTTTCTGATTCCTTGATGTCTGAGATACTACTGTACAGAGGGTGCCGCGTGTCTGTGGTGACACGCATATAGGCTTTCACTTGTGCCAGTTTATGTCTGGATGTGACCGATAACAATCCCAACATGTACCGTATCATCACAATCAGGGTATCTAGTGCAGCTCAGAACCAGTTGCAACCTTTATTCTGGATGCGTTCTAACCTTTTACACTGTGTTTTTGATAGTGTGGGGATGCCCAGTCCGTAATCGATAAATGACAACACGACCTGACTAAATAGGATGAACAGGAGGCGGTTTTCCAATTTTGCAGCCAGTCTTAGTCTTGCGTGCTCCTAACCCTCGCTTACATCTTTGTACGGTCTGGTCAACATGACAATTATAGGGGAGACTGCGTTCAAATGTCATTCCGACCTGTCACACCTGTCAATTGTGCGTTCTTCAAATGTGAAACCCGGGAGTACGGCTTTTATTATGGAATTATCCAAAGAGCACCACATCATGCAGGCCTTGTTCGGATTAGTCTCAGAGTTTGAGTCGCCACACCACTGTGGTATTTCTTGCAAGATTTCCTGGATGTCTTTGACCAACTCTTGCCTGTCTGAGCCAGTCCTGTACGTTAGAATGGCATCTAAAAATGATAACGTTCGCCCTGTCCTTGTGGGTTGAATGTTGGCCACTGTTACTGTTTAGATAGTGAACAGCACAGGTCATAGCAGAGGACCTTAAGGCAGTCCTGGACATATTCGCCTCGGTTCTGATGTCCAAGATCCCATTCGTAGTGCAACTGTTCTTTCAATCAGGACAGCTGTTATCCAACTAACCAGTCACGGGTTTGAACTACACTGCTCCAGACATGCCATTACGTTCCAAAAATCGACACGTTTGTATGCGTCTTTCAGGTCGAGTGCCACAGCGACTGTTGCTTGCTTTGACTGAAAACCATTTTACACATCATACGCAAAAGTTCCAGCGTTACCCCAGGTCTCCTTTGCTGTTCTGTTGCTGGTCAGCAAATCAGGAAGGATGTGCTCCCGTTCTAGGTAGACCATTATTTTCCTGGCCACTATCTTCTCTAGCAATTAGCCATATACATTCTGTATGGTGATTATTTGATACCTGCTGAGAGGCACGGAATTCTTAACAGGTTCAGACACTGGGCACAGATAGCTATGTAGCCAGTTCTCGGGCACAGACGACTTCTCTTTAGTGTGATTGAACTCCTTCACCATATTTTTGATGTCTGATCCAACTCTTGATGTGGCTATTCTGAAATAATCAGAACTTGGGGCGGTGTTCTTGCTGGTACATAGGCTATTTGCTACCTCCGGATCGGTAATGAGGTCTACATAAGCCTCTTCCCTGCTGGATGCGTCTAAAATGCATTTCTTAATTTCCTGACGGACATCTCTGTCAGTCTGAACAACATATCTACTGAAAAAAAACCCAGACACTTCTCTTCTCGTCGTCAGTGTAATTTCTATGGTGTTTTGAATGTTGGAGATAAGCTGCAGTGTGGTCTTTCCATTCCTCTGCCGATGCATGTGCCAGAATTTCTGGAGGAGACGTACACCTGTGATGAACTCTTCCAATCGCTCGCTTTTGGACTCCCTAGCTAAAGCTAACACTTTAGCACGCTAATGTCTGGATAGCCATACAACTAAACCTCTGTTCGACCTCCACCTAAAGGCCCTGTAAATAGCCAAGCGATTAGACAAATTATTCTAGAGCTTTGCCGTATATTAACACCGGTTAAACACGAACATTTAAATCTAAATATAGGGAATGCCGTCATTGCCGATGTCAACAACCAAAATGGCCGGTTTAGATATTTTGAATGAGATTTTGAAATGATGTGTTTTCTTTTTCGGGACGACTTGCGGATTATTCCATTATTGCTGGTGGTAAAGGTAAGTTGTTGCGACATATTTTTCGGAGATAGACCTGTTTAATTTTTTTGTTTATTTACCAGTTTTAAATACATTTGTAAAGGAAAATAGCAGATTTGACGATCTTGTAAGAAATACTATCGGTGTTCTGTGACGATTTTCACATTCCGACGGTTCCGATTCCCCGCGAAATGAGTACATTGAAATGTTGTGGTTTTTTAAAATTTTCACATTCATCTTCTTGTATCTCAGAAACTGACACACACACAACAAAAACAATTACACTAACAAGTTCTTTATTTATTTATGTCTCTACATGCCATCAAATCATATTTATACAACAACAGACAAACAAATTACAGGTTTTCAAGGTGAACAACCTAGAAAAACGTGAAGTGCTGAAAAATAATTCAGCTGTTGTGGGAACTTCCGTACTTTTACTTTCAAAGTGGTAAAGGTTTTTTTTTTTCTTCGTTTTACCTGTTTTTGTCGTTCAACTCTACGACATACCGGATCACTTTCTGACTTTCCGCCACTCCATTGTTGTCACCTACTTTTTTCTTCAGGCTATAAGTGGTTGGTTAGACAAAGGGGGATCAAGTAGTCCTGTGTCTGGCGTAGCTTGTTCAATACATTATCATATTCATATGCGTATCTGAACACCTGTTTGGTTTTCCTGTGTCTGGTGTGTTTTCCTCTGGGTATAAGTACGACACATAGCAGGTGGTCGCTCTCTTGTGCCCCTAATACGTCCCAGCGTGTTGGTGGAGCAACATCACTGGATATAATTGCCAGGTCGATGACCCCTTTCGCATCTCCCGGTCGAGATGCTAGTCTAGTTGGACGTCCGTCATTCCGAACAGGGAAGCTTGTATGGACTAATGCTTGGCCCGAGGCTACCTCTTGACTATTTTCAGTGGGTTTGCCCAACTACTTTGACCTAGCATTAAGTCCCTTGCAATGAGGCACAATTTACTCTGCGTCTCTGACAAGTCCGACAGAAACTCTCACTTTACATCCTTGAACAGGTGGTCTACTTGAGCGTATAAATTGTAGATTCTCCATTCTTGGTAGTTGATTGTCTCTACATTCCCTTGTATCTCGATATCGTCAATTTTACAGGTGCTAGTTTCCATCCATGTATGGAAAAGTTCTTGCT
This sequence comes from Ariolimax columbianus, assembly GCA_036924085.1. Taxonomy (NCBI): domain Eukaryota; kingdom Metazoa; phylum Mollusca; class Gastropoda; order Stylommatophora; family Arionidae; genus Ariolimax; species Ariolimax columbianus. The sequence continues at coordinate 26,528,539 of JAVGWX010000013.1, read as the reverse complement.
TCACATACATCGCCAGTCCCCGCTTGCCGAGCCCGCATGGATTACTGTAGCACCTGTATCCTGGACACTTGATGGTAACATTCTCCTTCAACCAGGTCTCCTGTATCCTGGACACTTGATGGTAACATTCTCCTTCAACCAGGTCTCCTGTATCCTGGACACTTGATGGTAACATTCTCCTTCAACCAGGTCTTCTGTATCCTGGACACTTGATGGTAACATTCTCCTTCAACCAGGTCTCCTGTATCCTGGACACTTAATGGTAACATTCTCCTTCAACCAGGTCTCCTGTATCCTGGACACTTGATGGTAACATTCTCCTTCAAGCAGGTCTTCTGTATCCTGGACACTTGATGGTAACATTCTCCTTCAAGCAGGTCTTCTGTATCCTGGACACTTGATGGTAACATTCTCCTTCAAGCTGGTCTTCTGGATCATGAAGATGTCGAAGTCGTATATCAATATTTGGAGAATGACTTCGCGTTGGGAGGCGCTGCGGCAATTCCATTAGCCTATACGCACATTTTTTAACCCACATCTATCTGATTTTCTTCTACATTTTCTCTTTCCGGCTCTTTTATTTCTCTCTCTCTCTCCTCTTGTCTCCCCTCCCTCTCCTCCTGCATCCACCTTCCTTGTCGGCATTTGCTGGATACGAGGTCAGAGCACGACCTGCATAGCTTCCGCGATGACTATTATGTGTGGTTCGTCATAAGAGTTTTCCTTCTCCTAGAAGAGTTGCCTGTGGGGCTAACGAGTGCTCACTACTCGGTTTGGGGTCGGTTGTCTCCGCTATTTTTATTGCGGTGTCACATTATGGAACTGGCAACAATGGAAACGGACCAAGCGTGTCTTTCAATCCATGGCCAGCTTTGTAACGAAATCACGGCACAATCGATGATAATCCGTGAAATCTTGCTGACCGATCACTTGGTACACATTGGATCTTTTATGATGTTACTTCCTACACCACAAAATGTTGATATTGACTACAACCATCGGAGAAAATTGACTCCTTGTCGCGGTACATGTAACGCTGAACCTAGACCACTTGTGTCTTCCCAGTAAGTCAGGTTGCAACACAATCTTGACAATATCGGTGATAGACTACAGCCTAGCCATACAAACTACTGATAGTTAAATTAACATCTCGTCTATTGACCTGGAGCAGAATCAAGCTCTCAGACAAATGTGTGGGGGCATGAGATCAACACCTACAGCAGCGTGCGAGATATAGGTCAACATAGAACAACAAGATATCAACAGAAAAGGGGGCACTAACTGAAGCGGTGGAGAGATACAAGAGACAAGAAAATGGCCATCCAAAAAGGGTTCAAATATACACCTAGAAGCAAAGGAGAAGACTGAAGCAATTATCGCCACTGGATGTAGCAGAAGCGGAATACCAAATTCTTCTTCTTCTTCTTCTTCTGCGTACGCAGTCAGACAGTAACCATTATTTTTTCGAAAAAAGCGGCGGTCATCCTGAGGCTGTCGCCACTGCCATAGAGCTTGTCTTGCAGTTCCACTGGTGATGGCCACATCTGCTCTCTCTGATCCTCGTTTGTCGGGCAGTTCTTCAGCAGATGTTCAGCGGTCATTTTACCAGTACCGCACGGGCATTCGTCGGTACACCCTATCTTCAATTTGTTGTATAGGTGGTACCTCAGTCTATTGTGGCCAGTGCGAAGTCTGAAGACAACGACCTGCTCTCTTCGGTTCAACTGGTAATAGGCATCGTTTTTGGTGTAACCAGTATGTCGGTTTCCCATTTGGTCATGTATCTGGCTTTGATAAGCCGTTTTGACTCTTCGTACGTCATACTGGTATCTGTTTGTGGTAGTCTTGCACCTTCTTTTGCCAGTCTGTCTGCCTCCTCGTTGCCTTTGATGTTGCAGTGTGATGGGACCCACTGTACCACTACCCTTTTTGGTGCGGACTGCTGGCACAGTTTGCAGAGTGCTGCTCTTAAGTCATTAAGCTCAGTGTTTTTCTGGCGTTTTAGAGCTGTGACTACGGCGAGAGCATCTGTAAGCAGGACTATATGGCTTTCATTTTCACTGTGTGTCACCATTTCTTCCACTGCCGCCCTCAGTGCCTCTGCCTCCGCTCTGAAATTGCTTGTGTACTTACCAGTAGCGAATGACAGTGTTATTTTTATGCCATTTGGTAGGTTCAGGAATGCTCCTGCCCCTCCGTTCTGTGTTGTGTTTGTTACAGAACCGTCGGTGTATGCATGGGTCCAGTCCATGCTTGGGTAGCTTTTCGTTATGAAGCTTAGGGTAGTATCTCTCCTTTCTTTTTCAGTCTGGCAGTTTTTGTTTTCAATACCTGGTATATTTTCTACCACCTCTGGAAATATATCCTGCCTCCAGGTAGGTTTTCGTACAGTAGTGATGGGTTTTGGTGTTGTTAGTGCGTTTATGGGATCTTCGTGCATCTTTGCTTTGGCTATTTCTGCAAAGTTTCTCCGTTTTAGTTTCCCATTTCCCAAATTGTTTAGTCTCTGATGCATTGGATGGTCGGTCAGTCTTCGGAGCTTCTCTGACTGCAGCTGGGCTCTGCAGTCTCTTCTATCGGTCATGGATTGCAGTTTTGTAATCTTTTCAAGTTCTACAATTGGCGTTGACTTCATGCCACCTGTTATAATTCTCATGGCTTGGTTTTGAAGTTTGCTAACTTTATCGAAATTCGCCTTCGCTGCTGTTGTCCATGCCGCAATGCCATACTCGAGAACTGGTCTCACTCTTCCAGTGTACAGTTTCTTTAGTATGCCTTCGTCTGCTCCCCAGCTTGTGCCAGCAAGTTTCCTCATGATTGCCATTCTTTCTCTGGCTTTCATTCGGTTTCTCTCAATTTGACTTTTCCATGTCATGCGCCGATCAAATGTGACTCCCAGATAGGTTGGGTTGTCGTTTGGCTGCAGGAATTTGCCATTTAGACTTAATTTGGTACTTTGGGGTTTTAATGAAAGCGAGAATATTGTGCATGTGGTTTTCTCCTCGTTTATTTTGACCAGTCATGAGTTCGCCCACTCTTCCAGCGATGTTAGGGCCGTCTGCATCCGATTTCTTGCTATGGTGAGATTCTTTTCAGAGGTCCACATAGTCAGATCGTCTGCAAACATTGAGCTATGGACTCTTCTTGGTATATTCTCTGTAATATCGTTTATATATACCAGGAAGAGTGTGGGTGACAGTACTCCCCCTTGGGGTACTCCCTGCTCGAGTGTCACCTTTTTGCGCATCTGCCCTTGTACTTGGGCTCTGGCCGTTCTTTGTTTGAGGTAGTGGTTGATCCACTTGTACATTTTCCCACAAACATCACTTCTTCCATCAAGTCCATCTTTCCAGACTTTGTCAAATGCCTTTTCCAGATCCACCCAAACAGCTACTGTGTGTTTCTGTGCCTGGTAGGCATCTTCTATCTCCTGGGCTATGAGGATGACCTGGTCCTCAGTGGATCTGTGCTGTCTAAAGCCGGCTTGCTGTGGAATTAGTATTCGTTTTTCTTCCAGATGCCACATCAGTCTGGTGTTTATCATCCTTTCCATCAACTTGCCGACACAGCTCAGTAGGCTTATGGGCCTGTATCCATTTGGATCTGTTTTGTGAATACCAAATTCAACATCTACCAGAGGAGAGAGAAACGGAAAATAGGTTTTTTGGACCACCCCTTTGGGAGAACCTCCCCCCCCCCCAGTCATAAAAACACACCTGACAGAAAAGACAGCCACCAAGGAGCCACCTAATATCCTGAAGATATGTGCCTTGGAGACAGTCTCTAGCTACCCAAAATCGGCAGTCCTGGTCTATACGGATGGATCAGCATTCAAATCTACCTCGTTTGCAAGATATGGTATACCTATGAAATACCCGTATGTGTCCATATACGAGTTCTGCGGTGCATGCTGCAAAAACTGTTCAAACGACGAAACGGAGGCCGAGGCTATAAAAACAACAGTTTAGATTTTGTACCAACAGTTTGACTTGGGCGAATTGTTGCCAATGGATTTTTTTATGTTTAGTGTCTCCAAATCGGTACTGGAGGCGCTGAAGAACACCACATACAAAGAAAAGGAGATATTCTTGGTGGGGAGGGCGATCAACAATATCATTACTGCCCACGGGATACATTTCACCTTGCAATGGATCCCTGGACATAGTGGGATACTAGAGAACAAGATGGCCGACAGATTGGCTAAAACAGGAGCCTCGAAACAACAATTGGATAGATCCTGCAGTAACGACACAGTAAAATGCATTATTAAGAATAATGCTCGGGAAATCTGGATGAACAGGTGAGCGATGGGAACAACAAGTCGCAGTGTATTTAGCGAAATGTCACAGCCAAAGAGTAACGATGACAATAAATAAACTACATAGAAGAAATCAAAGTCTCATCTTTCAATTTCGAACAGGATATACAGGAGTCAATAGCCACTTGAACTGCATTAATCCCCAACATCTGCTCTTGTGCCGACATTGCTCTCATCCTGATGAAACAGTTCGACACCTGCTCATTTAGTGCAAGTCGTTTGCGGACATGCGGAATATATTCTTACAGGCACTACCGACGCATTGCCAACACACTGTACAAGAGCAGTGACACAACTAAAGAAGAACTATATTTATATAAGAGTGGCATTGGGCTGCCAAGAGCTGGCTTGCTCAGCAGCTATGGGATAACAACAACACCTTCGGCTTTTTCCGAAACCGGATTGTGATGAGCTTAGCAGCACTTCCACAAATTCCCGGAATTTTTCTTCGAGGACCTAGCAAACATTTTTCTAACGTGGCTTAGAGATGATGGTCTAAAGCCGGACTGCATTACAGTGGACAACTCTGAAATGGGACTAAAAACAAAACTCAGAATAGGTACCTGGAACGTCAGGAGCCTATACCAGGGCAAGTTGTTCATGATTGGAAGAGAAAGGGAGAGAACCAAGATAGAGATTCTTGGAGTCTCTGAGCACATATGGGCCGGTCAAGGGCACTGTACCAGCTCCTCAGGAGAAACATTCATATACTCTGGGATGGACAAGGGCGGAAAAAGCGGGGTCGGCTTTATTCTGTCAAAAAAGACGGCACCTTCACTACTCGGTTACAATCCAGTCAACGACCGCATAATTGTAATCAGACTAAAGAAAAAGACTAGAAATTTAACAATAATTCAAGTGTATGCACCAACATCAGCAGCAGACGATTGCGAAATAGATGATTTCTATAACACCTTGCAAGAAACGATGGACAAAGTTGAAAGAAGAAATATCTTGATCATCATTAGCGATTTCAATGCGAAAGTCGGAGTGGAAAGAGCCGAAGAGAAGAGAAGTGTTCGAGGACCTTTCGGTTTCGGACACAGACATGAGCGAGGAGAAAAACTAGTTGAATTCTGCACGGAAAACAACCTCTCCATTGCCAACACCTTCTTCAATCAACATCCACGTAGACTATACACGTGGACTTCCCCTGATGGCAATAGCAGAAACCAAATAGATTACATCCTAGTGCAACACAGATGGAGATCAAATGTGCTGGAAACAAAAACGCTGCCAGGAGCAGACTGCGATACGGACCATGAATTACTGTTTGCAGTTTTCCAAACAAGACTACGTAGGATCAAAAAAGGTTGCCAGCCAATACGCTTCGATGTATCAGCAGTCCCTAATGAATACAACATCAAAGTAGAAAACAAATTTGAGGCGTTGCTTGCGGTACAGGAAGAGATGACATCTGAGGAGTTAACATCGTACGCAAGGGATATTTTGATCTCGACAGCGAAAGAAATGATTCCCAAGCTGTCGCACAAGACACAGAGCTATATAACAGAGGAACCACAGAAACTAATTGCAGAAAGGCAACAATTAAAACAAATGGGAAGTAAGGGTACCAACACAGCATATAAAAACTGCGCAAGAAAAGTTAGTAGAGAAATAAGAAAAGATTAAAGAAGATACATAGTAGAAACGTGTAAGGATATAGAAAACCTACAGCAACAAGGCAAAGAGAGAGATGCGTTTAAAGCAATAAGAACACTGACAAGGGAGTTCCGTCCGGTTGCACATGTCATAAATGACAAAGAGGATAACACATTAACAGAAACCAAAGACATACTGAACAGATGGAGAGAGTACTGCAGAACCATATATGGAGATAGCACAAAGCGCTCAGCTACAATCTTACCAAAGGAAGAGAAAGAACCTGAACCAACATTGGAAGACGTACGCCCTGCAATTAAAAGTCTGAAAAAGGGAAAGTCCCCAGGATGCGTAGATATCCCAGCAGAGCTAATACAAGCAGGAGGGGAGGCATGTGCTCGAGTGTATCACAAGCTGTGTAAACAGATATGGCACAGTGCAGAGGGGCCAGAAGCATGGAAGAAATCAATTTATATTCCCCTCCCCAAAAAAGGCAACCTGAAGCTGTGCACGAACTACCGAACTATCGCGCTGATCAGCCATGCTAGCAAGATACTTATGCGAATCCTGTTAAGAAGGATAGAGAAAAGGTTTGAATCTGAAATTCACGTAGTCCAGGCAGGTTTTAGGAAAGACAGAGGGACCCGGGACCACATATTCAATTTAAGGAATACCTATGAAAAATGTAGAGAGTTTAATGTAGACATGTACACGTGTTTTATTGATTACACTAAGGCCTTAGACACGGTAAACCATAAAAATATGTGGAGAATCATGGGGGAAAAGGAGTTTCCTTTGCACATAGTCCATCTCATTGAAACATTATACCAAGATCAACAAGCCGCTGTCCGAGTATCTGGGCAAACATCGAATTGGTTTGCAGTACAAAATGGAGTCCGACAGGGATGTATCCTCTCACCTTATCTATACAACATATAAGCGGAATGTATAATGAGAAATGTTCGAGAAGATATGAACATTGAAAGTTTCGACCCATTTACGATTGGGGGGTAAGAGATTCCAGAGTTACGATACGCAGATGACACAGTGATACTATCAAGAAGTGCAGAAGGGCTAGAGCAGCTACTTTCAGCCGTTAATAGACATAGTAAAGATCAAAACCTATTCATAAACATAAATAAAACAAAGATAATGACCACCGACAAAACACAAGGCCAACATAAATTTACAGTGGGTGGTGAGGAAATAGATCAGGTCACACATTTTGAATATCTGGGCTCCAGAATGGACAAAAATGGTGACTGCTCGAAAGAAATCAGAAGAAGATTAGCTAAGGCAATGCAGAGACTGAACAGCCTGAAGAAATTATAGCAGGGCACCAACAAAACGATAAAAGTAAAAGTCTTGAGAGCCTGCGTTTTTCCTGTGACAGCTTATGGCTGTGAATCATGGACGATTACCAAAACTCCTAGACAAAGAATCGAATCCTTCGAGACAAAATGTTACCGAAAGATCCTCAGAATTCCTTGGACAGAGAAAAAAACAAAAGCAGACATTCGGCAAGAGTTGAGCATAGAAGAAAACTGGTTAATCAATTCCATTTTGGCTAGAAAATGCAAGTACTTTGGTCACATCAAGAGACACAACGGTCTTGAGAGAACGGTAATGGAAGGTATGGTGCCAGGCAAAAGAGGAAGGGGTAGACCAAAAAGACGATGGCACAAAGATATCCAGGAATGCCTGAGTATGACTGTGGCGGAGGCTGGTGTTTTGGCAAGGGAACGAGTTACTTTCAGACAGACTGTGATGGAAGCGACGCTCTACAAAGGACATGCTACATTATGATGGCTTAGAAGCGATATGCCACAAAATGAGCAGCATTCCGTTTTGCTTCCGCTATTCTTACAAATTGGCACCAGAACCGCTCTCTGCCAATCTCTAGGTACCATCCTTTCGAGCCAAGTCAGATTAAATACACGTGTTAACCACCAGACACCGACGTTCTGGTAGACTTTAATGGCGTTTGCCGGTACATTGGCATTGTCAAACCCTGTGGCCTTGTAGTAAGGGCTTCGTCTAAATAACACAGTGACCTGATTATCGGCGCTAATCTGTGAAAACTAGCAAACCGATTACTTGCGAAGAACTAGCCGCACAATGTCTTAGCTATTTCGGTACCATTCACAATACAAATGCTGGTACTAACTACAAACAATGGCTGGCGAAAATGTAGGATCATTTCGTAATAAGGTAACGGTAACCATACCGTAGGTACTGCTGTCGGGTATGAAGTATTAGAGACTTCATTGTACTAAGAATCAGCTGTTTATGGGACGGTATGGATAGTTCAATGATTTGCTGTCTGTTCGTCCCTATCAGTAAGATAGGTACAGATTTACAGCTGTGTCGTCTGCAAGCATCGCTCATGAAATTCCGTGAAAAGTTTTTCTCTTAGCTTAGTATTTCAGGTCAGGCACATCGGGCTAGCAAACAATGAAAATGACATATGCCTGTTAATATTTCAGCATTGACTGAATACGCTCTGACAAAAAACAAAAAAACGTTATTACCCATCGCGAAACTATGATGGCCACAACATCAGACGGATTTATCTAATGTGATGTGCGCTGTATTTGGATTATAGTGAGGAATAATATGTGCTGGTCATCAATCTCACGCTTAACACGAGTTACCTTGGAACAGTGGCAAGACCATTGGTCGAGCCGACTGACGGTAACTCGGGATTCCTCTTGTGATACCTCTTGTGAGACCAGGGATTACTTGACACTTGCGGGATTCGATCGCCTACCGTTTCCGTTCATCACTGTGAGATGCTAGTGCCTTAACCTCTTGACTACAGCGACCCCAAAAACGACCTAACAAAAACACCACGGAGAACCAGATAAGGACAACACATGCCTCGCTAGAGCGCCTTCTCGTGGACACATCACTTAGGTAATAGCACCAGATGGGTCTACACTGCAGTGACATCCGGGCATTTTAACACGACAAGGATGTCCTACGGCATGCCAACAACTCAAAGCGCTGCTGGGTTGGTCATGTAGTCAGAAGAAAAGACTAACGCTGGAGCACAGCAACCACTCTGAGGTACCCGCGCAGAGAAGAGACCTTTTGAAATACACCACTGCCCTAGGATGCAGGATTCGACCATCTGCACAACATTTCCAATCCTGAAATAAACAAGTTAGCCTTCCACTGGACAACCCGTGCCCGAGACTGGACCGACTGAAAATTGAGCTAGGACCAGCAGCACATACACACATGCACGCACGCACACACACACACACACACACACACAAACAAATAAACAAACAACAACAACAAAAAGTATCACTGCTTGAGCCTAGCACGTTAAACAGAGAAATGAACCTGCCAGCTACCAGCAACTCACACAAAGGTTGAGACCTTCACAAGGGTTACTGCCCTTGTAGATACAGGCCGAATATGACTTTGATATGCTCGATGTGTCTACTACCTGGTTTATTATATTATAGTCGCATGTCCCTTACAGAACGTCACTGCTTACAACCGTCGCCAATTTGGCTGTTATAAGTGGCTTGCCACTTGTGCAGTACGGTAGGTTGACATTACTTTGCGTACGTGAAGGAGCAATCGCCCAAGAAGAAAACTCAGTGTCTGCAAACCAATTTTTGTTCCCTGTTCTGTCCAGTCTCTCTTGTTCTTATCTTTCCAAATGTCACAGGGCTTTCCAATTCTGTTCGTCTGAGTTAACACTGCCTGTGTTCATATTAGTACTGGGCATTTGTTTGTATCTCATTGTATATCTTTTCTATTGCAGTTACTTACGCATGACTGTATTCAGGCAAACGCTGTCGCAGGAAATGAAGTTGGTGATAAGCTCTCAGCTATAGTTTAATGCTTTCTTAGGCGTGCTTTTCATTGGAAATGTTTCACATAGGTGGGTCGATAGTGGTGTCTTCTCGTTGTGGAATTGTTTATACAAAAGTAGAACAGGGAAGAGATTTGGTCTACCAGCTATGACCAGATGAGATGGTAGTCATCATGAGATAGAAGCATCTTCTTAAGGAAAAAGGAAAATTATAAGGATCTATGCTTTTTGTTCGACGAAGCTTTGGAAAACATATTGTAACACTTGAATGTTTTTTCTTCAAAAATCAGTATTGCTCAGTATTAAACACAGTTATAAATCAATGTTTGTCAGAAATAATGACATCTTCATGTATATAATTATTTTCCCTTTTTTTCTTTTATTTTTGGAGGGAGGCGTGGGGGGGGGGGGGGGGGTAGACGCTGATCTGGTCAGGCACAATATACTGACTAAGACAGACCACCCCACTCGACCAAGAAAGTTCCCTGGAAACAGGGCAGTTTTCAAGTCAGTCTGGTTGACGAGATGTGGATCGATGTGTTTCCCGTAGTAGTGAGCGTCACACAGATGAAGTCAAGCATAACACAGCCACCCGGAAGACCGCAGTCCACCTTCACGAACACGCTCGGGATGTGAGGAAAACTGCTACAGTCTGTTACTTAACGTACTATCCAGGGTCAAACAAAAGTAAACATACTAATTGGGGGAATTGAACACCAACAACATAGACCTTTTAACAAAGAACATGTACCTGTTATAACGGCCCTGATAACTTTGGCCTGCTGTGACCATATTGGGTTTTAGTAGAGTCCCTTCCAAAAACACATGGTGGTCTGCCAGAGCCTTATATTGAAATGCAAGTACCTCCTCCGTAACCTTCATTGTAAAACAAACCAGAGAAAATCACAAATGTTGAAACAGGGGGTCATAAATACACTAAACGGCTGTCCCTGAGCAAAAACATCAAAGCAATTGTGTTACACCTCTGCCATAATTGATCATAGACAGTCAATGGGTTACAACAAAGTTGCAAAATTGGAAATAAATTCAAGTCAAATTTAAAACATTTTAACATGATTTTATGAAGATAATAGTAGTACTCTGGTTGATGGTTCAGTTGAAACAGTTGCCAGACAAACATCGGATTTTCATAGAATTTAGGTCAGATAATTCTGTTAAAACAATGGATGGCTCGGCTTGGCTAAATTCGTTCTCAATCTTCCGCTACCAAACCCTGAAAGGGCTTAAGTAGCAGAATGTAGTCCAGAGAACGGAATGCGCTGTGTCGTAGTTTACAGCTTGACTGCGATATTTGCACCTTTCGGTCCAACACATCCGACTTCAGGAAGCATTTTTTGAGTACCGGGTTAGCATTCCCTCTTCGATCCCTTCTGCTTAGCCAGTCTGTCTGTTTCAGCCTGTTATCCAGGATCACCGCGTCGAGGTTCGCTCGCCATGACGCTAGCAGTCAGCTATGGATCGCTGACCACTGCAGTTCATGCGCTGCTCAGCATCTTGATCCCAAAACAATGCATGTAAAACAATTCAAAGTAATGAAATGTTGAAACATATCTCTGTAAAAAACAATGGATGTAAAACAGATCAAAGTAATGAAATGTTGAAACATATCTCTGTAAAAAACAATGGGTGTAAAATAGATCAAAGTAATGAAATATTGAAACATATCTCTGTAAAAAAAATAATAGATGTAAAACAAATAAAAGTAATGAAATGTTGAAAAATATCTCTGTAACAAAACAATGGATGCAAAACAAATCAAAGTAATGAAATGTTGAAACATCTACACAATTTTTTATTCCGCTTCTCATTATAGATGGGTGAGATGTTCTGAAAATATTTACTTAAGGAAAATGAACTCATTTTTTATTCTGAGTGCAACAGACATTTACAGGTCAATTCTTCATATGAAATATCACACGCAGACGTGTTGCAATACGCACAGCAACAATCAATAAGCTGGATATGAACGGGAAATATCTATATTCAGAAACTTATTTCATGGAAACCCAAAAGGAAGAGGTGCAAGTGGAGGCGTATGTACACATTACAAATAACTATAGAAGCGAAAGCCCCAGTAATTGGGGTTTCACGGACGCAGCTCATGGATAAGGACCAATACATGAATCATCATCATCATCATGTAGCCTGTCCTTTGCAGAACGTCACTCTCACAACAGCCGATCTGTAAGACTCTCGATCTCCGGCCAGAATGCCCGCCTCCGTCGCTGTCATCCTCAGGACCTCCGTGAATGTCTTGTGTCCATCTGCTTCTCTGTCTGCCTCTGCCCCGCCTTCCAGGAACCATACCCTCCCATATTGTTCTCTCTAGGCCATTATGGCTTTTGATGTGATCAAAATATTTCAGTTTTCTGGACAAGATGTTTACCAACCAATTTTCGTCGATGTCAAGCTCTTTTAGTATATCTCCATTTTTACGTTTCGCCACCAATAGTATTTTGAGCACCCTCCTGTAGCATTTCAGTTCAAAAAATAAATGAATCAGTTGACTGAAATAAATAACTATATGCTCTTATCTAGTTTAAAACAATGACAAACGGGGAAAGCTCTGACCCTTCTTGCCATCTCTAAATCATGGTCTCCATCAGGCAGCACTTCTGGTTCCACAATGGGCACTAAGCCTGACTGCTGGCAGATACTGGCATAGCGGGCTAGCACGTTCGCGTTCTCCAACATGGCCTGTTAAACAGCAAAATGTAAAAGTCAGCAAAACACAATATGACAAATACACGCTTTGACAAACTAAGCTAAATGGTTGTTGCACATATAGCTAAATGGTTGTTGCACATATAGCTAAAAACAAAAGTTAATTGTTGTTTTCACAATCTCAAAACGGAAGCTAAAGAAATATAAAATGTAGACAAGTATTAGTAAGAAATGTATTTTTCTATTACAGCAGATGGAAAGACTAATTTATAACAAAGAAAGTATCTGAGAAGTTATGCTTTGAAACAGTACAAAAGATAATTAGCCATTTAGATAGATGACCTACAGTGGAAACATCAGTTGCACAAGCCCATCGCACCTGGTGCGAATCTCGCCGTGCCCAATTTAGCAAACAATGGGTTTTTTTCTTGATGCGATCGATTATCCACTTACGAAAATGAATGGCAACATACAGTACTGTGTACCCCTCTAGAAACGTGTAACAGCTAAGTAGGCTAGTAAGAGCGACGTTTTGCAATGGAAATGTTACTACTTGAAGACGAAGTAAAGACACCCTTCCCCGCATCCCGATTCCCTTGACAACGTTTCCCGTTTCCATCATGTTAATGTTTACAGTTTCATATACGTTACCGGAACCTGTATGTGCTTTATTATATACGTGCATGGGTAGTCAGCAATGCCAAAGTAATTATGAAAATTGTTATTTTTAAAACTCTCTTCTCGCACTAATCTTTCCCCTTCACATAACAGTTGCACTCACTCTCCGCATGTCCAACATACACTGCATAAACCACTGTAATAAAAATATTGTTATTATACAGTTTGCTTGACATGCCGTATGTAGACTCCGTCTTTCTATGATTATAATAATAAATGATCTCCGTTTCGTCGATCAGCCACATCCATGACCAACAGCTGTGGCGTTGTTCCAGACCTCTTTCTAGGCGTCGGTCCGCCACATCCATGACTCACAGCTGTGGAGTGGTTCCAGACCTCTTCCTAGGCATCGGTCCGCCACATCCATGACCAACAGCTGTGGAGTGGTTCCAGACCTCTTTCTAGGCATCGGTCCGCCACATCCATGACCAACAGCTGTGACGTAGTTCAAGGCCTCTTCCTAGGCATCGGTCCGCCACATCCATGACCCACAGCTGTGGCGTGGTTCCAGGCCTCTTCCAGGGCGTTGGTCAGCCACATCCCTGACCCACAGCTATGGCGTGGTTCCAGGAACCTTCCTGTGCGTCGATTAGCCACATCCATGACACACAGCTGTGGCGTGGTTCCAGACCTCTTCTTGGGTGTCGGTCAGTCACATCCATGACTCACAACTGTAACGTGGTTTCAGGTTTCTTCCAGGACGTCGGTCACCCACATCCATGACCCACAGCTGTAGCGTGGTTCCAGGTTTATTTCCAAGGCGTTGATCACCCACATCCATGACCCACAGCTGTGGCGTGGTTCCAGACCTCTTCTTGGGTGTCGGTCAGTCACATCCATGACCGACAGCGTGGTTCCAGGCCTCTTCTCGGGCGTCGGTCAGCCACATCCATGACCCACAGCTGTGACGTAGTTCAAGGCCTCTTCCTGGGCGTCGGTCAGCCACATCCATGACCCACAGCTGTGGCGTGGTTCCAGGCCTCTTCCTGGGCGTCGGTCAGCCACATCCATGACCCACAGCTGTGGCGTGGTTCCAGGCCTCTTCCTAGGCGTCGATCAGCCACATCCCTGACCCACAGCTATGGCGTGGTTCCAGGAACCTTCCTGTGCGTCGATTAGCCACATCCATGACACACAGCTGTGGCGTGGTTCCAGACCTCTTCTTGGGAGTCGGTCAGTCACATCCATGACTCACAACTGTAACGTGGTTTCAGGTTTCTTCCAGGACGTCGGTCACCCACATCCATGACCCGCAGCTGTAGAGTGGTTCCAGGTTTTTTTCCAAGGCGTTGATCACCCACATCCATGACCCACAGCTGTGGCGTGGTTCCAGACCTCTTCTTGGGTGTCGGTCAGTCACATCCATGACCGACAGCGTGGTCCCAGGCCTCTTCCCGGGCGTCGGTCAGCCACATCTATGACCCACAGCTGTGACGTAGTTCAAGGCCTCTTCCTGGGCGTCGGTCAGTCACATCCATGACCGACAGCGTGGTTCCAGGCCTCTTCTCGGGCGTCGGTCAGCCACATCCATGACCCACAGCTGTGACGTAGTTCAAGGCCTCTTCCTGGGCGTCGGTCAGCCACATCCATGACCCACAGCTGTGGCGTGGTTCCAGGCCTCTTCCTGGGCGTCGGTCAGCCACATCCATGACCCACAGCTGTGGCGTGGTTCCAGGCCTCTTCCTAGGCGTCGATCAGCCACATCCCTGACCCACAGCTATGGCGTGGTTCCAGGAACCTTCCTGTGCGTCGATTAGCCACATCCATGACACACAGCTGTGGCGTGGTTCCAGACCTCTTCTTGGGAGTCGGTCAGTCACATCCATGACTCACAACTGTAACGTGGTTTCAGGTTTCTTCCAGGACGTCGGTCACCCACATCCATGACCCGCAGCTGTAGAGTGGTTCCAGGTTTTTTTCCAAGGCGTTGATCACCCACATCCATGACCCACAGCTGTGGCGTGGTTCCAGACCTCTTCTTGGGTGTCGGTCAGTCACATCCATGACCGACAGCGTGGTCCCAGGCCTCTTCCCGGGCGTCGGTCAGCCACATCTATGACCCACAGCTGTGACGTAGTTCAAGGCCTCTTCCTGGGCGTCGGTCAGCCACATCCATGACCCACAGCTGTGGCGTGGTTCCAGACCTCTTCCTGAGCGGAAAAAGAGGTTGATATTTGCTGGCGAATGGCTGTTCGGGGACGGCCTCTTCTTCGCCTCCAGTCGGTCGGGGGAAGACTTTTTGGCGCTAAGGAACGACTTGTGTAGTATCTTATGCGCAGGAGTTTCATCGTCCAGCTGTACAACATGACCGAAGAAAGAAACTCGGCGCCGGTCAAGTGTTTCTGAGATTGGGTGGATGCCTGTTCTCGCAGAGACCTCCACGTTGCGGATGTAGGCATGCGATCGGATGCCCAGTATACGCCGCTGGTTGCGCATGTGAAAGGCTTCCAGTCTCGATATGGCATGTTTCAGCAATGTCCAGTTGTTTTGAGCCGTAAAGCAGGTCTGGGACTACGCAGGACTGGTAGATGCGGGTTTTTTTCCTAAGGGAGATTTTTCCATTACTTCACAAACGTCGGAGGTCGTGCATAGCAGACGCAGCTAGTCCGATCCGCATTGAGATATCGGGACCGCTGAGCCACATGTTAATATTCTTCCGAAATAGATGCATTCGTTGATGCCCTCCGCAGTGTGGCCTTGAGTGTGACCTTAACCTTGTGACCTTACATGATTCTGTATTCCTGATTAATGCCAGACATAGATTACTAACAATTAATAATGAGGACTGACGATTGCACAGAGAACTCCAAACTACATATAAAAAAAAGTGCAGTGACCTACCAACTGCCCCCACTACTCAAACATCAAAACATAATTATAGATTCTAAGCGGAAACATAACAACTATTTTCTTACAAACTCTGTGCATCCAGTGTCAAACCTGGCCTCTTTTCAAGGCACATGAAAAGAAATTGCAACATCGGAAAATGTGATGTTTGAGAAAGATCGTAAATGTCACCGGAAGAAGTTGAATGGTAAATGTCACCGGAAGAAATTGAATGGTAAATGTCACCGGATGAAATTGAATGGTAAATGTCAGCGGAAGAAATTGAATGGTAAATGTCAGCGGAAGAAATTGAATGGTAAATGTCATGGGAAGAAATTGAATGGTAAATGTCACCGGAAGAAATTGAATGGTAAATGTCACCGGAAGAAATTGAATGGTAAATGTCACCGGAAGAAATTGAATGGTAAATGTCACCGGAAGAAATTGAATGGTAAATGTCACCGGAAGAAATTGAATGGTAAATGTCACCGGAAGAAATTGAATGGTAAATGTCACCGGAAGAAATTGAATGGTAAATGTCACCGGAAGAAATTGAATGGTAAATGTCACCGGAAGAAATTGAATGGTAAATGTCACCGGAAGAAATTGAATGGTAAATGTCTACATCAGAATAATTGTGAGAACACCATCCTCCCAAGAATACACGCACAGACAGAAAGTTAAGTGGTTTGGCCATCTCATGACAGAAGGTTAAGTGGTTTGGCCATCTCATGACAGAAGGTTAAGTGGTTTGGCCATCTCATGACAGAAGGTTAAGTGGTTTGGCCATCTCATGACAGAAGGTTAAGTGGTTTGGCCATCTCATGACAGAAGGTTAAGTGGTTTGGCCATCTCATGACAGAAGGTTAAGTGGTTTGGCCATCTCATGACAGAAGGTTAAGTGGTTTGGCCATCTCATGACAGAAGGTTAAGTGGTTTGGCCATCTCATGACAGAAGGTTAAGTGGTTTGGCCATCTCATGACAGAAGGTTAAGTGGTTTGGCCATCTCATGACAGAAGGTTAAGTGGTTTGGCCATCTCATGACATAAGGTTAAGTGGTTTGGCCATCTCATGACAATGGTTAAGTGGTTTGTCCATCTCATGACAGAAGGTTAAGTGGTTTGTCCATCTCATGACAGAAGGTTAAGTGGTTTGGCCATCTCATGTCAGAAGGTTTAGTGGTTTGGCCATCTCATGTCAGAAGGTTAAGTGGTTTGGCCATCTCTTAAGAACGTTAACAGATCGGCTGGAATTAAATCAAACAATATTAGGAGAACCCGGGTTTGGAGCTAAAGGAAGACCACGAGGCAAATGGATAGACAATATCAAAGACATCCAATGCCAGCATGGACTCACTCAACTACATCAACACATATAGCATAAATACGAAACCTACAGCTCCTCACTATGCTCCACGCCATCAGAGGATGGATAATGTCAAGTTAGAAATTAAAACGGAGTCAATCAATACATTTTCGGACATTTACTGCTCAAATGTTTGTTTAATTATGTTTATATACACGCACTAACTTTAATGACGAGTTCCATAATAATAAAAAAAATAAAATTAATAATAATAGGGAAACAGTGGACACCCCAGAATGTACAACATCAGATCACATTTACACCATTATTATCGTTCGCCTCGCTATTGTTTACGTCAAAACGAGTAGTCCAGTTTTCTGGATAAAGGTTGCTGTATTGGAAAGTTCTTCAAGGCTTCCAAACCATCTTTGTGTGGAGATTCGTATCCGTGGCAGGAAATGTTCAGCTGCTTTCCCGCACATACGCTTGGGTTGATGGAGCCAATTGCAGCACGTGTAAGTGACCATTCAATCTGTTATGTTTTGTTGTCATGCCGATCAAGATCACTTGAATAAGTTCAACACGATTTATCCTACTCTGACATCACAGGCTCACATAAAGGCAGAGATTAGAACATGCTGTGTTCAGTTGGAATTTACCAGAAGGAAAGAGATGCCTGATTTTCACGTTCTTATAGGTCACCATTGAAGTGCTTAAACTGTTAAATAACCCGGAAATGGAAAGCCGGAGAAAGCTGATAAAAGTTACTTTGACAGAATGACCTGGGAAAATACAGATGCAAAAAAAGATAAATCTCCAGACTGCAAAACAAATTAATTCAGAGCTCCTTATACGTTGATTATGGTAAATCCAAATGTAGTGTTTGACCTATACTCTGCCGATTGAATCGACAGGTTCAATGATAATAATAATAATAATGGGATACAAATCCCCAATAGCCTTCTCTCAAGGAAAGGGATCCGTGTAGAAGAGATTGTATATTGCAGTTAGAAAAAGAGAACTGTTGTTGTGGCCTTTATTCATATAGCTTTGCCATTCAGAAGGATTATCAGACCTAGTAGTACACGCCCAGTGCATCTACTGTTGTCACTAATGGTTGCATGATTTCTGTCGGAAACCAACCGTACTCAATTCATTTAACTCTTAATAACGTAGCTTCTGTGACAGGTTACAGTGATTCTTCTTGAGAAGGTCGACCGCTGTTCTCCTGGCTCTAGTGCTTTTTGAGGCTAACCAGTAAAATAAATAATATGGGAATTACAGTGTTGGTCCCCACCTCGTTGGCAGACTGATATAATAGAGTTTGTTTCGGGGGCGCTGTAAGGAATTGAGGTGTGAGTCATGATCATAATGTTTTCGGGGGCGCTGTAAGGAATTGAGGTGTGAGTCATGATCATAATGTTTTCGGGAGCGCTGTAAGGAATTGAGGTGTGAGTCATGATCATAATGTTTTCGGGGGCGCTGTAAGGAATTGAGGTGTGAGTCATGATCATACTGTTTTCGAGGGCGCCACGAAGAATTGAGGTGTGAGTCATGATCATAATGTTTTCGGGGGCGCTGTAAGGAATTGAGGTGTGAGTCATGATCATAATGTTTTCGGGGGCGCTGTAAGGAATTGAGGTGTGAGTCATGATCATAATGTTTTCGGGGGCGCTGTAAGGAATTGAGGTGTGAGTCATGATCATAATGTTTTCGGGGGCGCTGTAAGGAATTGAGGTGTGAGTCATGATCATAATGTTTTCGGGGGCGCTGTAAGGAATTGAGGTGTGAGTCATGATCATAATGTTTTCGGGGGCGCTGTAAGGAATTGAGGTGTGAGTCATGATCATAATGTTTTCGGGGGCGCTGTAAGGAATTGAGGTGTGAGTCGTGATCATAATGTTTTCGGGGGCGCTGTAAGGAATTGAGGTGTGAGTCATGATCATAATGTTTTCGAGGGCGCTGTAAGGAATTGAGGTGTGAGTCATGATCATAATGTTTTCGGGGGCGCTGTAAGGAATTGAGGTGGGAGTCATGATCATAATGTTTTCGGGGGCGCTGTAAGGAATTGAGGTGTGAGTCATGATCATAATGTTTTCGAGGGCGCCACGAAGAATTGAGGTGTGAGTCATGATCATAATGTTTTCGGGGGCGCTGTAAGGAATTGAGGTGTGAGTCATGATCATAATGTTTTCGGGGGCGCTGTAAGGAATTGAGGTGTGAGTCATGATCATAATGTTTTCGGGGGCGCTGTAAGGAATTGAGGTGTGAGTCATGATCATAATGTTTTCGGGGGCGCTGTAAGGAATTGAGGTGTGAGTCATGATCATAATGTTTTCGGGGGCGCTGTAAGGAATTGAGGTGTGAGTCATGATCATAATGTTTTCGGGGGCGCTGTAAGGAATTGAGGTGTGAGTCATGATCACAATGTTTTCGGGGGCGCTGTAAGGAATTGAGGTGTGAGACATGATCATAATGTTTTCGGGGGCGCTGTAAGGAATTGAGGTGTGAGTCATGATCATAATGTTTTCGAGAGCGCTGTAAGGAATTGAGGTGTGAGTCATGATCATAATGTTTTCGGGGGCGCTGTAAGGAATTGAGGTGTGAGTCATGATCATAATGTTTTCGGGGGCGCTGTAAGGAATTGAGGTGTGAGTCATGATCATAATGTTTTCGAGGGCGCCACGAGGAATTGAGGTGTGAGTCATGATCATAATGTTTTCGGGGGCGCTGTAAGGAATTGAGGTGCGAGTCATGATCATAATGTTTTCGGGGGCGCTGTAAGGAATTGAGGTGTGAGTCATGATCATAATGTTTTCGAGGGCGCCACGAGGAATTGAGGTGTGAGTCATGATCATAATGTTTCACTTGACTCTGCTGTCACTCGTTCATCACGTCTTACCTGATAAGAAGGAGTGAACTTTGTGATCTTAAGAACACATCTCCACTTGGCGAAGTGAATACCCATGGCCTTGTACTCGTCACATCGTTCCTTCAGTCCATCCAGACCGGTGGTTGTGCTCTCGCCGTGTGTCCCGGCTAAATTGACCACGCCTTTGTCAACCTACCATATACATAAATAATATTGTGATCCCATTTTCGTCAAAGTGGGTGCTGTTTTATTCTGGTTCTAAAACTCGTAATTGATCATTTTCTACACTGTTTAATAACTTCTTTGATGTTTTCGTTCTTTTTTACATTTGCGAAGGTCGTATAATCGTAACGCAGGTTTTGTTACTCTTGTGTCTGTGCACTACGTGATCTTAACTTTTTTAGGGCAACATTAACAATGAATGCAAATAAATATGTTGTTAAAGATATAATTTTTAAGGTGTTTCCTAAACTTGTTCAGTACCTTTTTAGCGCTCTACTCTCCGCGGTTTGTCTCACAAAAATCTAATCTTCCACAATTTACACCTATCTCCATCTCGTTTATGAGACATTGCTTTTAGAGAAATATCAAGTAAATGAACTTGCCTTAATCTTATTCAACTGTTTAATGGTGTTGTATAAATGATTTGTGAATTTGATGCGAAAATATATTCCACATATTTGGTTTAGGATTTTGGATATGAAAATATGTATAATCAATTTATGGTTTGTAATTTGGATGTAAAACAAAGTTTTTCCGATTTGTTGGTTTTATTTGGATGTAAAAATATGTATTAACAATGCATGGTTTTAGATTTGTATATCAAAGCATGGTTTTTCCAGTTTCAATTTGTAATGTGGCTCTTAAAACATGTATTCACAAGCCAGTGCCTAGTGGACAATAAAAGCCCAAATGTTGCTGTGAAATCACAACTGATTACTGGGACAACCATTTTGGGATAAACAGAATAAAAGATAGCCCAGTAGCAGACACAACTGCCACGAAATAATTATATATTTAGTAGTACGAGGGCTACAAGCTTTTGTGAGGTGAAGGTTCCAGCACATTTTCTGACCAATGATTGGAGTTGTGATCATTGTTTTGTTCACAAAATATTTGTTGTTGAGAAAGTCAAGATTTGATATGCGATGCAACTTGCACAAAAATACAATAACAGTAAAATGATACATTTGATTACATCATGTTTTGAAACAAGCCGCTCCAAGCGATCATGTATATGCTTGTTCTTCTTACCATTTAATATTCTCTATAACGCATTTGTGTGTCTTTCCATTGTTTTCACCAATTCCTTATCTAGTTATACAACTCATATTTCGTGCATCGCTACCGCTTTATCGTGGATAATTAAAATGCTTTATAATAATTCATTGCGCGTGTGTTTCTAGTACCAGCAAAGGATGAACAAATGATAACTCTAACCTTCCAATTGTGTCCAAACTTGAGGAGATGGAGAGCTGGGCATGGAACCGACTACCTCATTATGTAGAAACTGTAAGCAATAAAACTTCAGCACAGAAGGACAGGTCAGAAACAAGGAAAAACATATCTCAACCATCAAAGAAAGGTCTTATTTCAAGAAAGCATATGACACACAGCTGATCTTGTTGAACCTCAGCTCGGACTTAGGAATGTTCTTTTTGGAAAGAAGAAAGACGAAATTTAGATAATGAGACATACTAATTTACTCACGTTTGTTGTATCAAATATGAATGAACGTGTTTCTAGAGCTTTCTCACAAATACTTTAGGATACACTATACTTATTAGCTGTTTTTAAAAAAAAAATCTTTCTTAATGCCGTGATTTGCAAAACTCACGAGTTAGAGACTTTTCTGCTCAAGACGTTTGAGAACATAAAATAAACAAAATGAATTGGAGAGAACTGAAACATCTAGCTCATAGGGTAGGGCGTGCCATGCAATTATTGAAGACATACTCTTCACTCGTAGATACATGATTTTGATTGATCTAAAATAATCTCATACTATTAAACACATTATGATAAGATTATTTATTTATATTGTCAATGTCCGCCGAAGAATTTAAAGGGATGTGGAAAAAAAAAGGTCGCTTGCTACTCGATGACCAGGCTAGGTTTCCAGCGTTACCCGCAATAGAAAGAACCGATAAACAGGTTTGCCGAGGCTTTGAACCCAACTCCCTTTAGTCAAAAGACCCGTCTGTTGACTGCTTGACCACCTGCTACTCTTACAGTACCTTTATTCCATGAATAATGCTTTGAATAACTACTTGGGCACCTGCTAGTCTTACAGTACCTTTATTCCAGGAATAATGCCTTTTCTTTCCAGACATTTGATAAACGGTGTGCCGTACGAATCGAGCTGCCTGGCGGTCTCGTCAAACAGTATCACGCCAGAGATGTTCTCGCCAATACAGTCATCAGTTGAGAATAGGAGCTCCCGGTATCTGCGTCTGTTGTCCTCTGTGGAAAGACTAGTAAGTAGGTCATGTGTGCTACATGATAACGTTTATGTTGTAGGGTCTGGTAGCTGAAGTTTGTCCCTTTTTGAAGGAATGCGTGTATATGTGTGCTCGCGGGTTTGTGTGTTTGAATGTTTGTATAAGTGTAGCTCTTCTGAAAGTCTACTCTAGATCGTGGTAAATGGCTTGGGTTTTCGCTTAGCTCGATTGTGCGGGGAGATACATTTTGTGTAGGATCGAGGTGGATGTGGGGGCTGGTTAAAACATTTCATTGAAATACATAATAGCTATGAAAGAATTCATCGCACAATTCTAAAAATACCAACGGTTGGTAGAGCGCAGGAGAAGGAAAGATCAAGTAAAGGCTTCACCAAAATGATCTAATAAAATGCATTCACACTGAAAATTAACTGCGTAGCACACATTACTACAGAATCCATGACTACAGGAATTCACAAAGCAGGATCACAGCGACTTATGTAAGACGTCAGCTGCTACCCTTTCTTCGTAGAGAAAAACAAACAAAAAATGATAAAGAAGGAGAAAATATTGCAGTAGTGATCTAAATAGAGTGATAAAGGAATGTGACATAAAGCACAGAGTTGACACGCTTGCAAACGCCTGTCCTAGATTTTAATGTCCGCGAATTGTATTTGGTTGTTGACTAAAGCAAGATAATTTCTTCTGTAATCTATATAACGAGATCATTTATATTGTAATCAATAAAGCAAGATAATTTATATTGTAATCTTTGAAGCGAGATAATTTATATTGTAATCATTAAAGCGAGATAATGTATTTTGAAATGTACGAGGCGATTTCAAATTAAACCGGACCAAATTGCACCAAGGGAACATACATACGATGCGCATGATGGCGTCATTTATGATGTGAACAACACATACCAACCGTTAAGTTTGCAAAACTTCATTATCTTCCGACTCATAGTTTCCTCAGCAGACCATTGAAAACATGGCGGGTGGGATACAGAATCCGTCCAGAGTTGATCAGCGAGCTGTGTTTCGGTTTCTAACAGCTGAAGGATGTTGACCAGTTGACATTCATTGCAGAATGCAGGTATGTGAGGAAAACTACCTATTGCAACCACCCCCCCCCCCCTCACTTAAGGTCCTTTTCAGGGCGCACAAAGGAGTAAGCCCATTCATTGTGGGCTTTCGAAACAACAACACCAACAGTTGCCATGGTTACATCTGTCTTATTTCAAACCTTAAAAACATATCTGCAAGTTACAGATTTATCTAATTCATATTTTTAACTGATTGAGCTATGTACAACATCTACCAGGGAGATTTTTGCAGAAAAATGATCGCTCATTAGTTGAGAAATGAACAATATAGTCCTTACACAGTGGTTAATAGCTAAGATGGGCAAGCACTCTGTGAGCCTGAAAGGATAGGAGACAGATGGGAGGTGTATTTTGCAGACGTACTAGTCCAAAATGCCAAATCAGCTGTACAACATCATTCTTTGTTACAAATACCGACAAATACTGCGCATAGCGACGGATTAATACTAAAAAAGTAAGTGAGGCAACTAGCAGAAATCCTTACTACGAGGCCCTAAGTGTAGACAACATATCAGCAGATGTCGTAAAAGCTTGTCACGATGTAGGCTGTAGGCGTAAGATGGCTTACAAAGATTTTTAATCATGCGTCTATTAAAGGGGACGTACCTGGTGATTTGCAAAGAGCCGTGGTGGTACCTATTTGGAAAAACAAGGGCAGCAGAAAAGATTGCCACTCTTATGGGGGCATATCCCTCCTTAGCCACGTTAGGAAAATGTTTGCACCTGTCGTTGAGCAACGAGTTTGAGCTGCTCAGTGCTTTACAATCAGGATTCCAGAAAAGCAGAGAATGTACGGATGCTATATATACGCTCAGACAGTTAATAGAAAAAAACCCATAGAATACAATAAAAAAACTCCACGTGGCCTTTATTGATCAATAAAAGCTATTTGCCGGGTAAACCGATGTAAGCTTTAGGAGGTATTGGGAGGAATATCGTGCGGAGGGTCTACTACTGAATTGGCACTTGTGCCTTGCACGCAAAACGTGAAGGTGCAGTACGAACGAATGCAGGTAAGACACATTGGTTTCCAGTGCTGAGTGGTGTACAGCAGGGGTGTATTCCTTATCCACTTCTGTTCATAATTTATATAGATAAAATTGCACTGTTGGCTAACCCTTACAAGGCGTCCCTAAATAAACTATTATTTGCTAATGATCAGGTCATCTTTTACCAAAATGGAGAAGATCTACAATACCACCTCCACTTTCTCCATTTCGCTTGTAACGAATATGACATGGAGGTCAACACAGGCAAGACAGAGATTATGTTGATCTCACGTGATCAAGTGCAGAGAAGTTTCCACATCAGTGACATTGGTATCAATCAAGTACGGAAGTTAAATACCTAGGTAGTATG
Source organism: Ariolimax columbianus (assembly GCA_036924085.1). Classification (NCBI taxonomy): domain Eukaryota; kingdom Metazoa; phylum Mollusca; class Gastropoda; order Stylommatophora; family Arionidae; genus Ariolimax; species Ariolimax columbianus. The sequence continues at coordinate 26,503,512 of JAVGWX010000013.1, read as the reverse complement.
TTCACTGATGAAGGCAGAGTGGACAGTGAGACCGCACATAGAGTTCAGATGGCGAACAGTGTTTATTATCAAATTGCACCCATTCTGAAACACCCTAGAGAGCTTCTTTCAACTAAGAGTAGGCTGATAAATGCGCTATTTACTCCTACATTATGTTACAAATGTCAATCTTGGTCCTTATTAGAAAGACCTAAAAGTAAGATCTAGAGCTGTAAGATGCGCTTCGTAAGAAATACAGCAGGAAAGACAATCCGTGACTATATCCGCAAAACCACACTAAGGCAGAAAGTGGGGACAAACCCAGTTAGTAAATAAATTTAAGCACAACAAATCAAGTGGTTTGGTCATGTGATCAGCCTGCAGCAAGAGCATATCAAAAGACGGTTTCCGGTCCAGGAAGAAAGAGGCAGACCTCGACGTCGGTGGGTCGATGGTGTCTTTGACACTCTCATGAAGTTACACCTAACGACAGCACAAGCTTCCCACTTGATGGTAACATGAGATCTACGCATCCTGCCTCTCTGCGACGCCGTTTGGCAAGGGTTGTAAGATAAAAGAAGAAGAGAAGAATCTTTTAACCTAATAAACATGTCTGCCTTTTCCACGTTTACCTCTTTTATCTATTTAGCGGGGGACACGAAGGAAGCCTCCACGTTTGGCGTCCTCTGGAAACAACTATCAGTTGGCTAATTATTTCAGCACCAAACCACCATGAATCACAAACCAACTCACAAACCAGCACTCGTGTTGATTTCAATCAACATCGAGGGGCTAACCAGTGAAAAGGAAGCAATTTTATCCGAGATATGTAAACAGCGTAATTGCGATGTCCTAATGGTCCAAGAGACCCATCGCGCAATCGCTGGTCAAAGATCGAATATACAGGGAATGAAACTTGTTGCGGAGACACCCTATGAGAAATATGGAAGCGCTATGTTCGCCTCGACAGACCTAGACATCGAATCAGTATATCAGTCTCATGGAGGAAATATAGAGACTATTACAATTCAAACCAAGGCTTGCACAGTGACGTCAATATACAAGCCTCCCAATGACGATTTCGAGTTTCAAGAACCTGTCATTTTCAGAACCCGGAAAACCCAGATAATCATGGGCGATTTCAACTGCCACAGCACGGCATGGGGATACAATGAGACAGACGTCAATGGTGAAAAATTAGAGAGCTGGGCTGAGAACACCGGCCTACTACTCTTACACGACCCAAAACTACCAGCCTCTTTTCACAGCGGCAGATGGAAAAGGGGATATAATCCTGACAATATTTTTGTCAGTACTCAAATATTTAATCATGTGACAAAAGACATGGGAGAACCTATTCCAAGAACGCAACATAGACCCATTATATATAGTGTTAAAGCAATGGTCGAACCAGAGAACGTAGTCTTCAAAAGACGGTTTAATTTCAAATGCGCCAACTGGGTCCCATTTGCATGTGATCTTGACACAGAGGTGGCCAAGCTAGAACCTAAGCCTGCAAGCTATGACGCTTTTATAGAATTAACCAAATCAATCTCCAGAAGACATATCTCACGAGGATGCCGATCACAGTACATACCTGGATTAAACGATGACTCAAAGGCACTGTACGGGCAATATAAACTGCTGTTTGAAACAGACCCCTTCGGGGAGGAAACCATCCAGGCTGGAGAAGATCTCCTTCATGCCATCTCAGAATTCAAAACGCAAAAGTGGCGTAATCTGGTGGAAGACTTGGACATGAAGCAAAGCAGCAGACGAGCATGGAAGCTCGTTAAGAACCTAAGCAATGACCCAACATGTCCTCCCCCTGGGATAACGCAAGTTACTCCTAACCAAGTGGCCGACCAATTACTGATGAATGGCAAAACCAACTATAAAACGGGACAAACAAAGACCCAACGACAACGCGAGGTACAGAGTGATATACTGGGCGCAACTTTCACAATTGAAGAATTAAGTGCAGCAATAAAGCAAACAAAATCCAATAAAGCAGCCGGCCCGACGACTTGAGAACAGAGCAAATAAAACAGTTTGGACCAATAACAATCAAGTGGCTACTAAATCTCATGAGCATTTGCGTGGAATCCTTGAATATTCCCAAAATCTGGAGGAAAGCATACGTGTTTGCCGTGTTCAAGCCTGGGAAAACTCCAACAGACCCAAAGAATTTTCGACCAGTGTCGCTCTTATGCCACCTATACAAGGTATTTGAAAGGATGATCCTGAACCGCATCTCTCCCTGGATAGACTCGAGGCTGATCAAGGAACAAGCTGGATTCAGACCTGGGAGATCTTGCAGTAGTCAAATTCTCAATTTGACACAACTAATAGAGGATGATTTCGAGCGCAACCAGGTGACTAGAGTGGCATATATAGACCTAAGCGCTACCTACGACACAGTAAATCATCGTAGGTTGCAGGCAAAGGTATACAGCATGACGAAAGACTGGCGTCTGTCTAACATAATCAAATGTTTACTTCAAAACAGGCGATTCTATGTAACCTTGTGGAATAAAGAGAGCAGATGGCGAAATCAAACCAACGGCCTGGCTCAATGAAGTGTTCTTGCTCCCATGCTATACAACATCTATACCAATGACCAGCCTATGGATACAGACACAAGGAAATTTATATACGCCGATGACACAGCAGTCGCTGCTCAGGCTAATGGCTTCGAGGAGGTAGAAGGTAAACTAACATGCTCTCTGAATGACCTCGCAGAGTATTATTGGGAAAACCACCTAAAACCCAACCCTAGCAAAACTCAGGTATGCGCCTATCATCTCAAGAACAGAGTGGCAAACAGAGAACTACGGATCAGATGGCAAGGACAGGATCTTGAACACTGCCCGGCTCCCAAATACCTGGGTGTAAAGTTGGATAGCACATTATCCTATTTGACACACTGTAAGGAGACAAAGCGTAAGGTACATGCGAGAAACAACATTATCCGAAAATTGACTGGCACAACATGGGGTGCTCAGCCATCAGTCTTACGCACATCAGCGATTGCCCTGTGCCTTTCCGCAGCGAAATATGCAGCCCCAGTCTGAAAAAACTCCGCCTAGCAAAACAAGTTGATACAGCAGTGAACGAGATGGGCAGGATAGTGTCGGGGTGCCTTAAACCCACCCCCACAAACAAAATATATCCCTTAATTTGCATTGCACCACCTGATATAAGAAAAGGTGTAGCTGCGGACATCGAACGAGGGAAACAAGAAAACGACCCTAGACACCCGATGTTTGGCCATCAGGAACAAGCCACAAGACTTAAATCAAGACACAGTTTCTTAAAACCTTTAGCTCGCCCTTGTCCGATCCCTTCTAACCAGCTCGGCCTGCAAAAACGGTGTGCGGAAAAAAAAAGATTTTTTTGAACGGAGTCACTCCTGACAGCCATTTTTTACTGCTGACTACGCCCTCCATATATACACGATATTTTTTGCCAGTTAAAGTATCGTGTGTTCGATTACAAATGGCTTTTGAACAGTTTTAATTTTGTATACGCCGTTTGGAGCAAGCCGACTTTTTGCGAAAGGGGAAGTTGTTGTTGAGAAAGATTTTTATCGCGTAGATCTGTTTATTTTGTTTGTTTAAATGAAAGAACTACGTTTGAATTGAAACCAACAGTTGTGGCGATATTGTAAACACAGTATCGATACGTTGTTGTGGTTTCCATGGTTTTCTATCGAAGCGACTAGGCCTAGTGGTCGAGTCCAAATTTTTCCCGAGATTTTCATAAATTTTCAACTTCATCTTTTTGAATCTCAAAAACTAACAAACACACAACAAAAACAATAACACCCACATGTTCGTTATGCTATTGTGTATCTACACGCCAGAAAATCATATTTATTGACAAACAAACATAAAAGTTACACATTTTGAAAGACGACTACCACAGCGACTAATTAAGAAAATTAATTAGGTCAAATTTTTTTCAAAAATATATTGGAGCGCTAAAGGACAGAGACCATCCAGACAAGCCCGGAAGGTCGACGCATCGAGAGGTGGCGCGAAACAATGCAAGATCCTTGGATAGAACTCAAGGAAGAGGCTGCGCCTGGACACCACCTGCCCTACGCTGTGTGGAATGCAATGAACAGACTTCGAACTGGTGTCTCAAGATGCAGAGCGAACTTGAAGAAATGGGGATACTCAGATGTCGACACATGGGAATGCGGCGCAGTTCAGGACCAAGATCACCTGATGTCCTGCACGAATCTCCCTGAAACCTGTGACATGAACGACATGATGGAGGCGAACGACGGGGCAGTTCGGGTTGCTGAATACTGGACGGATGCTGTGTGATATGGTGTTTACTGTTTGGACACGGAAAGTAAGTAAGTATCTATTTAGCCTTCAAAACATACCTGAATTTGTCTCTGGCGAAATTGATATTGATAACTAAGTTTTCATCTTTGTATCTCCGCCATTGTTGTAACGTCACAAACAACCAATACTTTTTCATCTTTTCTCTTTCATTGTTTTAACTTCACAAACTACTGTTTATTTTCTACATGTTATCTTTATAATTGCTGTAATCTCCCAAACAGGCATGAACGTTTCCTCTTTTTTCTCTGCCTTTTTTTTAACGTCACAAATAATCATGAAGTTTCATCTTTTCTCTCTTATTGCTGTAACGTCCTAAACAGTCACAATGTTTTCATCTTTTCTTTCTGTCATTGATGTAACGTTCTAACCAGCCCCGAATTTTTAATCTTTTCTCTCTGTTATTGCTGTAACGTCCTAAACAGACACGAATTTTTCATCTGTTATCTCTGTTATTGATGTAACGTCCTAAACAGCCACAATATTTTCATCTTTTCTCTCTGTCTTTTCTAACTTATAGCTTTATCCTTTTATAGCCTCACAAACAAACATTAATTTTTCACGCTTTCTTTCTGCCACCATGAATTTTCTTACTTTTCTTTATTATAGTTGTATCTTTTTTTTTTTTAAAACTAAAATTGAAGACGTATCTCTGAATCTATGCACTTGGGAGACTCATTAGGTTAAAATGCAAGCACAAGCGAACGAAAATATTTGAAGACGATCGTTTTCACCAGCTAAGTTCTGTTACCAAGGATTGAGCAAAATGAAAATAGCGCAGGAAATGCCAGCTAGCTAAAGCTGAATGCGCAATGAAGGTTTGCAGACACCAAAGGCTATTCAGCAAAGCGATATGTTGTTGTAAATGCCGTTTGTATGTCAGTTAGGTAGTCCTGACGATTTTCTTTAGTGGTGTTTGTCAGTGGCTCTCCTTGCATCCGGAGACATACTTGAAAAGGTATCTCGGTGTCCTCCTGACTGTAGTACAATGAGGATTCCTCATTAAGCTGGCTAGTATGGGGGTTACTATGGGGATCACAGTGACGATTCTCACCACGTTAGCCAGACTGCAATGAAACAGTCTATTTTTTAGGGAGAACTGTTTGAAAGTGAGGCGGTATCTTGATCATTTTCACTTGACCCTGACTAACTAGTCTGATCAGTTTGTTTTAATTGACTCTTGCTAAAATAGTCTTATCAGTATATTTTGCCAGACCCTGGCTAAAAAAGTAAGATCAGTACATTTTGCCGGACCCTGGCTAAAGTAGTCTGATCAATATGTTTTGCCTGACCATGACTGACATGTCTGATCAATATGTTTTGCCTGACCCCGACTAACATGTCTGATCAATAGGTTTTCCCTGACCCTGATTAACATGTATGATCAATATGTTTTGCCTGACCCTGACTAACATGTGTGATCAATATGTTTTGCCTGACCCTGACTAACATGTCTGATCAATATGTTTTGCCTGACACTGACTAACATGTCTGACCAATATGTTTTTCCTAACCAGACGTTAGTCATCCTCCCCAAGCAATACGTAAATGTGCTGAAACGTTTAATCTTATTTTGATGTATATTTATGTTTGTTCTGCTGCTTTCATTACTTTCTACGTTAAGCATCTAGTACATGTGAAACATCTAGTGAACTCTCCGCTAACAGAAGGATTGAGCTCTACAAATGACTTTGATGTATGCATAGTTTCAAGTTTTTCAGTTGAGTTACACATTATGGTGGTGTAAGTGCTGTTTTCGTTGTGGCCGGTCCTTGATGAAGAACATATATGTTTTAATCGCCGATTCTACGACTATTGTAGTTCATTTGTATAGGTGCAGTTAAACATTTTTATTTCCAACGACCTAGTTAAACTGCAGTTATTGTAAATACTTTACTCATTGAGCAGTCGATAGGATTGCAAGACAATATCTATTTCGGAACCTCCATTGTAAAAGATATCGAGGCAGGCCAACACACATTTGGTAAAAAGAACTCGAGTCAACATTTAAATAAAATAGAGACAACAAAGGCGGACCTGGATCGATTCCACCAACAAAGGCGAGCTCGGTGAGTATTTATTGAAAACCTACACTGCATATGAAACAAAAAACGATTTTGATTGATTGATTAACTGTAATTTTTCTTCAAACGTGACAAGCCAACCTGTATTTTCAACGTTAATCTCCGTCAGTCTCTTGCCACAGGTGGAGATAGATTCATCAGCAGCTAGGATACCTTTCCCTGGAGCAACCAGCCTCCTGGCTATATCTGCTAGTTCCGACTCCTGGTGGGCTGATAAGTACGTTGCAAATCTGGACATTTTGAAAGATGATACAAGATAAATGGCTACGTCCAATCAATGTTGTTGTAATAGACGAAATAACTTGCGAATACATTACACTGTACACGACTATATTTAGTGCTCAATTTAGGGAATTCCCGTAATGGTGCGCATCTATTTTTTAGCAAGTGGAGTGCTCTCGTTTTGCTCTTCTAAGCGCTGGGAAAATGAGTATTACCCCAGTGTATTTCGTTATCTGTGAAATCTTTGAAAGAAATACGATGGCCGCCTCACGATAAGACGAATGTTAGCACGTGGAAGCGGTAGCTGATCTTCTACCTTAGAGAGGATACAAATAAATTGAGTTGCGCGGGTACTGAAGTCAAAATGTAAATAATTACAATGGCAAGAGCAAAACAGAAGCTATGAGGATCAGTAGAATACCTGGACAGCTCAACATAAGTGTCAATTGTAATGCTCTTCAAGATACCCATGAGTTCAAGTATTTGGGAAGTATTTTTTTTCGGCAGACGCAAGATCGACTGGGAATTTGAGACTAGGTGTCAGAAAGTATATGTGGTGACTTATCAGCTCGTCACCACTGCTTAGATACTCGAGCATTAGTTTTGCAACAAAGCAACAGCCGATAAACATATATTAATACCGACTAATGTGTTACCAGTGCCAAACATAGCCTATGTCCAGGGCACGTGAGAGCAGAATTTCGACGTGTGTAATGAAGTGTTTAAGGAAGAGCAGCGGAGTTACCAGAAAAGACAAAATTTGGAATGACATTTGAAGTATGGCTGACACTACCTTTTGTGCCGAATACATTTCCAGGCAGAAAATAAGTTGGTTTGGTCATCTCATGAGAATGCACCTTCATCAATTTCCACTGATGGTTTACATCGCTGGTAGACCTGACTTTATAGCAAGGGGGCGGCAGCGAGGCAGGTGAATTTATGATGTTGCAGCGACACGGGCTCCCATTGAGCAACTGAACGCACCTGGCGCAGGACAGACGACTTAAGCTCCCCCACAACGCTCAGCGGCAAAAGTGGAAAGAAAACTAACTAATAACAATAACATTGTTAAGAAAATACAGATTAGCCTGACATGCTGTGTGTTTGACTGACAACAGATATGCAGGAAAAGTGACGTTATGGTGTCCCTAGAATCTCCCACTCTGACGTCTACCAATGAGATTGAGAGACGGCCTAAGTTATGACGTTTGATGAGAATAATTGCGAGTTTGTGTATTTGTTGAGATCCTTTGCTGCGCAGGGAGTTAAAGAGTTGTGAAAGATTGATTGATTGATGTGTAATATCTCTTGTCGTAATCCGTTTATATTAATGTTTTGTTTATCTGATCGTGTAATTTGTTATTGTTGTTGTTAATAATGATGATGATGTTGTAGGCTATCGATTTATCAAATATTAAAAATTAAAAATTTTTTTTTTAATGATCGCTGTTTTAAAAAATGCACGTGTTGTGTACAAATTATTCAGCCCATCTCAGCGCTAAATCCAGGCCGACATCACAGCACTATAAGCCCACACTAATAAAACCAAACAGCCTGTGCGTATAGTTGTAAAGGCGTTGTTTCCCCAAAATGTGGCAACATTTTATAACAACATCACATTATGGATAAAGAAGATTTAAAACAACGAAAGTAAAACGCCCACTGTATATATATATATATATATATATATATATATATATATATATATATATATATATATATATATATATATATATATATATATATATATATATATAATAGATCAATCCTAATTAACTGTCCTCCCGAGTGTTACCGTGGCATCTAAGGGACGCAAATAATAGTAACGCTGTAAGTTGCAAGTTATGTCATAAGAGACGAGTAAGGAGGGTTGAACTAACTTATCCTGCTTTCCTTTGGGGATACGCGAAAACTTAATCCATATCCTCCTTTTCGATATGCCTCTAAGACAATAGACTGTATGCGAACTTAAATTAAGGAAATCGATTGCTCTTGTCAGAAGGGCATTGGGGTGCAGAGGAAACATTTGACAGCTAAAGGGACTATACCATCAGTGTCATAATCATCGTCCCCTCACCAAGTAGAGACTTTGAACTCCAAGGCTTCAATTAACATGGACGTCCACATTTGTTGACTTGGTGTGTGTTTTGTGTACCGGGTTAGCCTCCCCTTTGCGATCCCTTCTCTTTAGCCAGTGTGCTGTATACGTGCTCACAGACCACGTTTTTGACGAGCTTATTTTTAAGGAGTAACTCTTTATTCTTGGCTCCTGTTACTGATTTTAGATTAGTATACTTATCTGTAAGGATAAACTCAAGTATTATATGTCAAAATATGCAAATATTAAAGACCTATTATATGAACATAGTTAAAAGATAAACAGTTTCAAATATTTATGAAAGATACATAAAGATTGGAAAAGAACAAATATAAATTTACAAAACAAAACAAAATATTGTGCTTACAATAATATTTAAATTCTTCAGCAACACTTAAAACTTCTACATTCAGGATCATTGTAGGGTATATCTATTTTAACAGAAGTTAGGAAAGTGTTATGTGTGTCTTGTTATAAATAAACATTCTGCATGCATTGTGAAATTGATTTTCACAACTAGAAAAACACAAATCATAATTTACAAATGTTCTACAATCTCTATTTACATTTCATATTATAAATATTAAACTATGTTGCTTCAACATTATCAGGTGTAATCGGTCTTACATGTCGACGTTCTGATCTATATCCATCGTCTACTTGTTATTGAAACATGATTTGTTTCTCTAATACTAGTAGCTTCTCTACTACACCTACAACTAGTCACTAGATCCAGCCAGGGAAGACGCCCCCATGTCTTTAGAGTCTGACAACTTTATCAACTACAATAATTTTCTGAATACTAATGATACTGAACTAATACCACTAGATAAATCATCATCTTCAAATTAAATCCATGAATGAATAAGTGCGTGTGCCTGCTTGGCTGAACATCTTTGATTGCGATCATTTGTGTTTGAAGCCATCTCTCGTAACGAAAATGAAATTTTTACAACTACTGACCGCAGAACATACCAATTTATTTCAAATAGACGAGATTCAAAGATGAGGATTTGTGCAGAAACGTGATGCAAATGACTAGTGTTGATATGATTGGACACAAATGTGGGCAAACTGTAACTTGGTATAAAAATAATGTTAAAGAGGCAGTGAAAAAGGCGACGGCGAAAATGGTTTCTGAAGGGGCGCCTCGTATACTAAGAGTGAATGTCTATGATCAACTGCGAACTACCAAGGTTCTGATTAGTGTATAATTAGCTGCACTTGTGGCATGTTGGGTCACCAAATTGTAAACATTAGGGAAAGATGAATTATAAGACTGTCGCACAAGGTGAATCGTAACGTTGACGCATGAGGACAGCCAAATTGGTAATCTCATGCTTCAGAAGTAGCGAAATGGAAACCGGTGACTGTTGGAGCGGTCAGCGTGTGTGGCCCTTTTCTACCTTCTGCGCTTAAGCCTATGAGTGTTTTAGAAGTGTCAAGTTATGGAATACTTAGTTTTATTTAACGATCAGCAACACTTCCCTGTTTGCTACTATCTAATTGTAAAATTGTTCTCATTGGTGATTCTAACATCAGCTAACATTGTCGACCGTAACAGTTTTAGAATATATTATTTTTGTCCGTCGTCAACTTTGGGTCAAGATGCTGAGCAGTGAATGAGATGTAGCGGTCAGCGACTCACCAGAGCTACCAATATTCTTCTCTACCTTCGTGTGGTGATCCTAGATAAAAGGCTGCAACAGAGCAGACTGGCTAAGGAGAAGGGATCGTAGAGGGGAGGATAACCCCGTACACAAAAATCCCATACTGAAGTCGGATGTGTCGGACGGGAAGGGCAAATGTCGCAGCCAAGCTAAAACACCTACAGAACACATTCCGTTCTCTGGACAACAAGCTATTTCTTGCAAAACCCTTTTCAGGGCTTGGTAGCGGGAAGCTGAGAACAAAGAAGAAGAGGAAGAAGAAGAATCAACTTACATAAGATTTTCTTTTTTTTAATTTCATCTTTATATTATTGATCTGTTGTCTGACATTGCATTTTAATGTCTGGTGATCAATCAGTCAGTTATGATCACGTTTCTTCCTTTAAAACTATTGAGGCTATACATGCAATCTATGCCTCCTGCAATGTAATCAATGCCACGACCACTTTTCTGCAATGCACATCTACCAAACAGTAAAAAAAGTTGCAGTATTAGACGCTCCAGATACGAACCCCGTCCGTCTAGGTACGACCACCACGATGCAAGAAAGAGACATGCCAAAAAATAATGGTCAACCGAACATCCTAGACTAGTGTTACCATTAGCTTCATTATTCTTACGCTTAGCTAGCAACTATAGAAAAGAACCACTGGCAGTTGAAAATCGATGAGAGTAGACTGTTAGCCATAGTTCGAGTGAAATTGAAAAAGTAATGAATTTCCTACCCAATATGGAACTAAATTCAGCCAGGATATTTAAGGCGCGGGAATTCGAAATTGCTAATTTTTAAAAAAAGAACATACAACGGATAGGCCTCGGCTATCAAATTAGTGTTCCGGCATGTTTGAATACAAGGGCTTCCAGTTGGTTAATAACGTTTTACAGTCGCTTTTACGTTCCAATGTTTATGTTATAAATATTTGCATCTGCATGTGATTTATTTATTTGTATGTGACATGTATTGTAGAGAGTCTACGGTCTGGATGTGGTACATGGCGTTACACGTGACGGTGACATGTTAAAGAAGGTCTACAGTCTGGATGTGATACAGTTCGTAACGTGTGATGAGGATATCTGTTGGAGAAGATCTGCAATCTGGATGTGATACAATTCGTTACATGTGACAGTGACATGTGTTACAGAAGGCCTAAAGACTGAATGTGATGCAATTCGTTACATGTGGCAGCGAGATGTGTTGAAGAAGGTCTGCAGTCTGAATGTGATGCAATTCGTTACATGTGGCAGTGAGATGTGTTGAAGAAGGTCTGCAGTCTGAATGTGATGCAATTCGTTACATGTGGCAGTGAGATGTGTTGAAGGTCTGCAGTCTGAATGTGATACAATTCGTTACATGTGGCAGTGAGATGTGTTGAAGGTCTGCAGTCTGAATGTGATGCAATTCGTTACATGTGGCAGTGAGATGTGTTGAAGGTCTGCAGTCTGAATGTGATACAATTCGTTCCATGTGACAGTGAGATTTGTTAAAGAATGTCTGCAATCCTTATGTGATACAATTCGTGTCATGTGACAGTGACATGTGTTGAAAAAGTTCTGCAGTCTGGATATAATACAATTTGTTACATGCGACGATAACATGTGTAGGAGAAGGTCTGCATTCAGAATGTGACAAATGTCATTACACGGGACTGTGACATCTGTTGGAGGTCTACAGTCTGTATGTAACACATTTCGTTACATATGACGGTGACATGTGTTGAAGAATGTCTATGGTCTAGATGTGTCACATTTTGTTACATGTGACAGTGACATGTTAGAGAAGGTCTATGATTTAAACATGATACTTTATTTTACACATGATTTTAACATGTTAGCAAAGATCTGCAGCCTTGTTGTGATACTTGTATTAACATATGTTAGCGAAGATCTGCAGCCTTGTTGTGATACTTGTATTAACATATGTTAGCGAAGATCTGCAGCCTTGTTGTGATACTTGTCTTTAACATCTGTTAGCGAAGATCTGCAGTATCGATGTGATAAGTTATTTGTGCTGGTGATATATGCTAATGAAGGTTCACAATATGAATGTGATTATCTGAATTACACCACAGACACAGATATCAATGCAGGTCTATACTCTGGATGTGATAAACTTCTTTCTTAACTCGACCGCGGTCATCCAGTGTTCATTCTTAATGAAATCCTCGCTACGTCATCTTTCTTCGTGATATTGTTCATATCACTCAGCATTTATCATAAAAGGATTTATCACCATGCGCATACCTAGATATCTTTTATAGAGGAGAATTGGATAAATCAGAAATGAGGTACCTAAGAAAGGCGGTTCAGGTGACGAAAAGGGACAAGATCCGTAACCAGACAATCCGTAGCAATCTTGAAGTTTAACCCCTGCAGACACGAGTGGAGCAGTCCCAACTACAGTGGTTTGGCCATGTCTGTAGAATGGAAGAAGATCTGATACCAAAGCGGTCATGGGAGATCAAAAGTCAAGGACGCAGACCCCGAGGACGTCCCAAAGTACGTTGGGAAGACAACATACGACAGTCCCTAAGCGATAGAGGGCTGGATTGGAAAGATGCCAGGAAAAAGACGGCGGATAGAGCAGTGTGGTGTTCTCTTTGGCAAACCTCTACACCTCACGGTAGAAGAGGAGCGACTAAGTAAGTAAGAATTGGATAAAACCTGAATCTATTTTAAGTCTCCTTCAGCATATGGGGAAGGCTAAGAATGCTGATGTTCGTGTAGCTCTTAAACAAGTATAGAAACAAATCTGCACATGCTCGGGTATGTTTGATGCATCTTTGACATAGTATGATATCTATTTATAATGTATTCATTCGTTGTTGATCTGCTTATAACCATAGACTCAAAATTCAACATACCAACTTCTTTAAATTAATGTCCTTGGATCGATGTGATCCCTGTAGTGGTGAGGATCAGGTACATTAAACAAAGAATAACACATCTTAAAAGACCCCGGTTAACTTTCATCGGGATGTGAGGTGTTACTGCATCCCGCAACTTTACGTATTTTCCAGGGTGCACGAAAGAGAAGACATTCTCATTTTTGGCACGTCCACAATCAGTCATTTACTTATCAAGGGAAGTAACATACGTCAGCATGGGATCAGAGATAATACAGTAGTGTCCCTTTCATCAAACGGAATTTGGACAAATCTTCAAATTAAACGTATGTCATAGATGAAGTCCCAGTACTGGATGTTATGTGTCTGTGCAATTAATATCTCTCATTGTGGTGTATCTATTATTCTGCTATTCATGGAAATTACTTTACTTACTTATTGTATCGTTCCACTGATGTTGTGAAGCATCATGGGAGCTGTAGATCTCGCTGTTGGGCCAAAGGTGTTGATATTTTTGTTAAAAGCTTTTGATGTTGTCAATTCATTTGTCTGGCGGTCTGCCATTGGCTGTAAATCCTGATCATCTACTATTGTGTGTGTTATTAATGTCATTCAATCTGGTTTCACTCTTATTTGATGGCGAAATCGCTTAACTGGCTGTGTATGCATGTATATTGGGAAGATGTTTTTCCCACTCCATTTGTTCTTCTGATTTACGTTGATGACTATTCTCAGACATCTCATTTCACAGTTTGCAATTTTCTTTTATTGTGCATTGGACATGAGCCTTGTTTGGCATTGATAGCACAAAGTTGGTAAGAAAACACGTTTTTTGTTCCTGCACCGATGTTTCGATGTTTGAGTATTGGTGAAAATTGGTAGTCACTGACTTCACTTACTTTTCGATATCTTGTTTCGATTTCTGGAAAATCACTAAATATCGAGATGTTTAAATGCCATCTTAGAAAATTAAATGACTGTGACTAAGACAGCTTCTCGCGTGATATTTTCATAAATATTACAATTAAACCTATTTCCTTGTTCTCTTTTTGAGGTCATCCTGAATACATCGAAAGGAAGCGTTGACCGTTCAGATGTCATTGGCAGCTTCCATGTGATTGCCGAGGATGTTAGTTGTGAATACACATGTTTCTCATATGCGCGCGGAACATTTTTGCAACAGATGCCCATCACGCAATCAATATGGCGGTGCCACATACACATCTATCGGCAGCTTTTTCCTTTAGTTTGTTCAAATCATGGTATCTTGTATTTGGCTTGTACGAAGTCTAAAGATCACCACTTCTTCTTCTTCTTCTTTTTCTTCCTCTTTCTCTTCTCCTTCTTCTTCTAATTTGTATTATTATTTGTCTTCATCTTCTTTTTCTGCTTATAATTCTTCTTCTACTCCTTCTTTGTATTGTTCTTATTTGGATTGTTCTTCTTCTTCTTTGTATTCTTCTTCTTCTTTGTATTGTTCTTCTTCTTCTTTTAATTACATACACACGTGCAGCTCACTTCTATGGATAAAGGTAGCGAGTTCTTCGAGGCTCCCAAACAACTATGTGTAGAGCGTCGCCTCCGTGGGCCAGTGCTCATACGCCATTGCTTATGTGTAAACAGGCCTTGAATTATTTGTCCAGCTGTACGTGCTGCTTGTCCGCACATACACATGGATGATTTTAGCTTGTGTGGGTGGATCAATCCACAATTACCAATTACCATGCGGAACAGGATCACGTGTTTAATTGCGTTAATTTGGTAATATAATCATCACAGGTGTGTCATAGACGGAATACTTCTTACATTGTTTCACCAGGAAAACATTTTGTCTCCGTCATACGTCTTACACTGTTTCACTATCTAACAGGGAAAACATAGTGTCCCCGTCATATTTCTTACATTGTTTCACCGGGAAAACATTGTCCTCGCCATACTTCTTACATTGTTTCACTATCTAACCTGGAAAACATATTGTCCTTGTCATACTTTTTACTTCTATCAGCTGAACGTAACATTGTTTTATTACCTTTTACAATGGGCCGATGAGACTAACGTCTGGTCAGGCAAAACACACTGATCAGACAATGTTAGCCAGGATCAGGAGAAACATGCTGGCCAAGACCCTTACCTGACCTCCTCGTTGGTCGTCCAAGGAAACGGGCTGTTGTCGAGGACAACAGTCTGGCTAACAAGCTGAGATTCGACGTGATCCACGTAGTAGTGAGCGACACGCAGAGAAAGCCAAGCATAGCACAACCGCCTGTAAGGGCCCCGGTCCACCTTCATCAGCACACTCGGGATGTGAGTTAAGCTACTGCAACCCGCCACTTAACGTCCTTTTAAGAGCGCACAAAAGAGTAAAAAATTCATTGTGGGCATTCGCAAACAACAGCCTTTTTGCAATTTGAAAGCCTCTTTATTGTAAATGGTTGCAAAACGGAATTGAAGCTTAATTCTTTAAAAAAGTGATATAGTTAATGAATAGTACTCCTTGTTCATTCAGGTAATCTTGTTTCCTCTTTGTAGTTCTTAGTTATCTTCATGCAACAGCTGGTAGTGAGCCATGCAATAATTGTTTTCTCTTTCTAGTTGTTGGTTGTCTTCTTGCAACAGCTGGTAGTGAGCCACCCAATAATTGAAGCCTGTAAACACTCGACCTCAAGATAACAAAAGACTCCTGAAGACATTCAGCTCTTGTCAAATGATAGTAGTAGATAAAAAAAACTGAAAATACTAAACATTATACTGTACTCTATTTAATATTCAAACCCAAGCTCCTAACAGTCAAGAAAATGCCTGACTACATTCCATACCTTCAATTATGAATCTGTTATTGTATTTCTGCACCTATTGTTCTCTCTCTCTCTCTCTTTCTCTCTTTCTATCTCTCTCTTCTCTCTCTCTTCTCTCTCTCCTTATTTATCACTCTTATTTAATGAAATTACCATACTTCTCTTGTTTTCGGGCTCACATTTCCGTATTCTTATTTCCTAACGCAATGCTTCTTCAATGAGTTTACATTGTAGATAAATGTCTGTAAGCATCTCCAGCGTAAACGTTCAGAATCGCTAGTTAATCTCATCTGCATTGCTCTCTGAATTTGAGGTTGGCGTATAGGTCGCAACTTAGGACGCCATTTCTGGCATTTGTGAACACGTAATATTGTACAATGCTGTTTTCTCCAACTGAGAATGTGTCCATTAGCAAGTGATGTTTAGTATTAGAGACTCACGATACTATGTGTCACAAAGACAGTCAACATCTCAGAGGAATTTATTATATGGAGTAATAATATTTATTCCTCTTTCGTTTGCTTGAAAATATAGCGTCTATACGTGCAGTGTTGTCTCTAGTAAACGTCACTGTCTTTCGTACTTCATGTAAAGGTCGATAAATGCTCACTGCTACTATTGTTTCTCTGAGGCGGTGGGTTTGCCTCAGGATCAAGTAATAATGACTTCAGCTCTTCTCCAATCTTAGTTAATATTAAGTATAAGGTGAGTGGAACAAGCCATATTTTGCGTAAGCGTTTCCTTTACGTTATTTATATGATTCATTTCTGTAGGTGGGATTTAACAAATGCAGGAGACAAGAACGTTCATTTCCGCTTTCTGAATATACAGAACCTGAATTTGTTAATCACAAATGAGATTGTTCAACAGCTGCGTAGTGTGCAGTTGAGTATTAACATGCAGAAGACTTCATTACACTAGGTTGTTTTAGCATATTTTACAGTAGAATGGCCAATTCCTTTCCACGCTGCTTTCATTTTTCTTACTTGTAAGTCAGGTACCCATTTGCATATAGTTAGACTAGAGTATGAGACCAGTGACTGAACCATGTCTGATTGGGATATCTTCTTCTTCGGTATTTGCCCTTAACAGGAACGGTGTTACGTTGTGTCATAGTTTACAGCGAAGCTGTGATACCTGATTCTTTCAGCCTGACACATCCTATTTCAGCATTACATCAGTGAGTGAATTGTCTTCCCTCTGCGACCCTTATTCCTATATCCAGAACTACAGTAGTACAGCTTGTTTCCATGGCCGCCACATGTAGGTGAAATAGGGTCTTAAATCAGCAGTGCTTTGCTGACCCAGATGAAAGCAAAATTCCAGCTTCTTCACTGTGCTTCATCGTAGGCATACAAGATATATATAAAATGAAATTCTGTGGCGAAATGGTTAAGCCGTCGGCCTCGTGATCAGGCGGTGTCGGTTCGACTCCTGACTCCGCCGTTTTTTTCACGGGTGCTTGATGCGGAGTCCTCTGCATCTCGTAGTCACCCCCTAGTCATCTTGTCCTTGACTTGCCACTGGGGTCGGGCGGCTTGAGACGAGAGAGTGAGTGAGGATAAAAAGTATCGCAGTTAATCCTTACTAAAAATAGCGCTAGCAAATAAATTATGCCATCATCGTCTGGGATGGACGGCGGCCTTTACTTTACGTATACGTATATATATATATATATAATTATATATATATATATATATATATATATATACATATTTATTTATATTAATTGCTTGAAATACTATTTTCTTCAGGTTTAAGTCTTCTTATCGCGAGACACGCACTATCAATCATTGACCAAGTCACGTTGGATATATCATGGCGTGTTTACTAACATCCGGCCTTGAATTTGCCTGATATTGTCCGGATTTTCTCGAGAGACATCTGGTACAACATTAGTATTTTAAAAATAAAAGGTGACATAATCACACTTACAAATCAATATGCGACCACACAGATTGCAAATGCAAACACATATACACACGTATCTAAGTCTATGTGTTATAGTTAACAGGCACCTACTTCACGCATTCATTACATTCACTAAATAGTGACTAACTGTGTGACATGACATATGCCTTTACATGGTTAGGTGGTTTGTTTAGAGCAGCACAGATGGCGCTTAACAGGCCGCGTGTCTACTTTGCTTTGGTGTTTGAGTCTATTACGAGGAACTCGCACGTCGGTTAACCACCCGCCGCAGTACTTGTCCCAAAGCAGCGGAGTATTAATCTGCTCGAGCCTAGCTCGCTAAGCATGAAATCCTCCTTCCGGTCACATCCGGCTCAAACCCGAGCTGGAATCTGTACAGGATCATTTGCCCCTGTAGAAGTACAGGTCGACTAAGAACTAAGAACCAAATAGCAGGGCAACGTAATCCACATTTACGATACACACGCAAAGACCCATCTCTGCTCCTCCCCCCCCCCCGTCTCTCTCTCTCCCTCTCCCTCTCTCTCACTGACACACACAACTTGGAGATAGTAATGTAATCGTATAAAAGAACAGTCATCACGAGTCAGTCAATTTTTTTTGTAGTGATCATCTAATGAATGTTACGTTTTTGTTTTCTGTGTTGGTAATAGGGGAACTGAGACACTAGTCTGATCTGACACTGACAAAACATACTGACCAGGACGTCACGTCAGGGTCAGACACAAGATACTGGCCAGGACGTTACGTCAGGGTTAGGCACAACATACTGATCAGGACGTCACGTCAGGGTCAGGCACAACATACTGACCAGGGCGTCACGTCAGGGTCAGACACAACATACTGACCAGGACGTCACGTCAGGGTCAGGAACAACATACTGACCAGGACGTCACGTAAGGGTCAGGCAAAACATACTGCCCAGGACGTCACGTCAGGGTCAGACACAATATACTGACCAGGACGTCATGTTAGGGTCAGGCATAATATACTGACCAGAACGTCACGTCACGGCCAAGCACAACATACTGACCAGGACGTCACGTCAGGGTCAGACACAATATACTGGCCAAGACCACTATCTCTCTTAAATTTAGCATTCTCTTGAAACAGACTGTTTTCAAGGCAGTGGGGCTGACGAGATGTGAATCGACGTGATCCCCGTAGTAGAGAGCCTCCCGCAGATGAAGCCACCTAGAAGACAGTGGTCCACCTTCATCATCGCGCTCGGGATATAAGGAAAGCTACTACAGCCCATCACTTAACACCCATTCCAGGGCGCACGTAAGAGTAAACACCATCATTATGGGCATTAGACAACAACAATGTTGGTAATAACTATTTCGCACTTTTGCATTATATTGTACCTTTGTTTTGAATATAAGCTTTCTTCCTAAACATTATATTGTAACCTTTGTTTTGAATTTAAACTTTCTTCCTAAACATTATATTGTAACCTATGTTTTGAATATAACCTTTCTTTCTAAACATTATATTGAAATCTTTATTTTGAATATAAACCTTCTTTCTAAACATTACATTGTAACCTTTGTTTTGAATATAAACTTTCTTTCTAAACATTATATTGTAATCTTTGCTTTGAATATAAACTTTCTTTCTAAACATTATATTGTAACCTTTGTTTTGAATATAAACTTTCTTCTAAACATATTATTCTTGGTGGGTCAGGCCCTATCAGTATCATGTTTAAAATAGTTATTTCCACACTAAAGTTGTTTATAGTGTTCCTCGTAGTTATTTCGTGTAGTCCTGTCTCTGGACTTCTTTTTGTAAGTAGTGAATGGTAACGTAGTCACTGCATTCTTCACTTGTTAGTTCTGACTCTAGAGTTACATTAGTAAGTGTTGATTGAAAACGTAGTCACTGCATTCATCACTTGTTAGTTTTGACTATGGACTTACATTATTAAGTGTTGATTAGTAATATAATTACCAGACTCGTTATTTTTTGGTTCTGACTCTGAACTTATATTAGTAGGTGTTGAGTGGTAAATGTGAATTACTACACTCGTTATTTGTTCGCTCTGCAATTCTAAAGTGACATGTCGCCAACCTAATGTGGCAGGTAAAGGTAGTCACTTAGCCGCTAGTGGTCGAGCATGAAATGTTAAGAGACTTGAGAGAATACAAACTTCATCGGTCAAAGGGGCGAATTGGCAAGTTCCATCATTAGCTGCCTTTCCTTGCCTAACATTAAGGAATGTAATCATTGGCTGCCTTTCCTTGCCTAACATTAAGGAATGTAATCATTGGCTGCCTTTCCTTGCCTAACATTAAGGAATGTAATCATTGGCTGCCTTTCCTTGCCTAACATTAAGGAATGTAATCATTGGCTGCTGGTCGACTTGACCGCTTCGATAGCAGACATTAAACCTGGAATCGTTGTCATGATATGCAAACGCTCTATCCTTCTCAGATGTTTAGCAGGGCTTTTTATTAGCTACAATTTTCAACTCGTCCTCAATATAACATTAATTGTTTCGTTTCTTTGTTTCGTCCATTTCTCTGTTACCATATGTTTAACTATGCTGTTAGTCTTTTTACACATTGCATTAAGACTACTTCTATTTTACCTGACCATTTTCAGCAAACCGCTTGATGTTCGCTTGACCATTCAACGATACGATCATGGCGTTACCTCCCCTTTTTCTCTCTTTATTTGCAGACCAGGTGTGCCGCTAGACTTCTGATAAACACAAGTGGTCTGCGCGATAACCGTCAGTAAGCAATCACGTGTGTCTGTTAAGGCTCAAAGGATCCTCTTTCGACCTCATTACCTCTAAAACCGTCGCTACCGGATCCCCCTCGCCGAAGATAACGGCGCGCTGCCCCACCTTTGTGATCTTAAGGAATCCATAGATCTGCCCAGGTACCTACTGTATCCATCTGCCACCTGGAACTACATCTCTTTAAAGTTCACAATCGTTTTATTAGACACTTTATCACACGGATAGATACAGCAGTAGCCAGATTGTTTTTCTTATGTCCCTGTTATTAACCAAATTGTGTGTATTGTCTGCGAGGATATGTTATATTCGCATTACATTGCATGAAAGTTATTATATATTGTTTCCTACAAGTGCTCATAAAATCATTTGGTCGATTGCTTAGGCATTCATATTTCTTGTATTGCCTATTTCGCTCTAGCTTGCATCCTGAATAGTTCATTTATATTTAACTAGTATGAACAAAGTCCTAGACCGTATTTTAACTTGTGTAGTAGTATCTCTTGTTGCCGTAATTGGAATCGTCATCAGGAAATAATGGACATATCCAAAGAAGTTCAAGCTCTATTCAGCAGATACGAATGCCTGGCTGTGTACGCTGATGATCCATTCTTTTATGAGTCGCACTCTCTCACTCTATCTCTCACTCTCTCACCCTCTCTCTCTTTCTCTATGTCACTCTCTCTCTCACTCTGCTTGACCACGCTGGATTCCAATCTCCTGTAGTCTAACAATAGAATACGTTTACACGAGTCATATGATTTAATTTAACAAGCGAACAAATATTAATAGGACATGCAACTAGCAATAATGGATTGAGAAAATTATCAAAACGTAAAGAATAAAAAATCGTAAACAAGAAAATCTTTTACAGCACGGCACGAATGTAGCGTAGAAGTGCTGGACATGGTATTTAATTAATATGTTCTAAATCAGACAATGCCAATGGTGATTTTTGTAAAATGAGTTCTACTAATTCCCAGGTATCTATTTGATAGAAAAACGAGGTCCCTTCCTTGACGCCTGGTCTTCGCTAACCTTAGTCATTTATGTATGGATAAACTGGAGAGTAT
Source organism: Ariolimax columbianus (assembly GCA_036924085.1). Lineage (NCBI taxonomy): Eukaryota > Metazoa > Mollusca > Gastropoda > Stylommatophora > Arionidae > Ariolimax > Ariolimax columbianus. The sequence continues at coordinate 26,481,715 of JAVGWX010000013.1, read as the reverse complement.
TCTGACTTGGAATTGTTCCCGGTTCATTTGCTACGACGGACAATGTCACCTGTATGAAGTAAATGTGATATTTTGAGAACGGTGGAAACCGATTTGGTATGTTAGTTGACAGGTGGTACGAGATTATTAGTGGACAGACGGACGAAATCGTTAGTTGACAGGTGGATGATATGAGATCGTTAGTTGACAGGTGGATGAGATCGTTAGTTGACAGGTGGATGAGATCGTTAGTTGACAGGTGGATGAGATCGTTAGTTGACAGGTAGACGAGATCGTTAGTTGACAGGTGGATGAGATCGTTAGTTGACAGGTGGATGAGATCGTTAGTTGACAGGTAGACGAGATCGTTAGTTGACAGGTAGACGAGATCGTTAGTTGACAGACGGATGAGATCGTTAGTTGACAGGTAGACGAGATCGTTAGTTGACAGACGGATGAGATCGTTAGTTGACAGGTAGACGAGATCGTTAGTTGACAGGTGGATGAGATCGTTAGTGGACAGGTAGATGAGATCGTTAGTTGACAGGTAGACGAGATCGTTAGTTGACAGGTGGATGAGATCGTTAGTGGACAGGTGGATGAGATCGTTAGTGGACAGGTGGATGAGATCGTTAGTGGACATGGGGATGAGATCGTTAGTGGACAGGTGGACGAGATCGTTAGTGGACAGGTGGATGAGATCGTTAGTTGACATGTGGATGAGATCGTTAGTGGACAGGTGGATGAGATCGTTAGTGGACAGGTGGATGAGATCGTTAGTGGACAGGTGGATGAGATCGTTAGTGGACAGGTGGACGAGATCGTTAGTGGACAGGTGGATGAGATCGTTAGTGGACAGGTGGACATGATTGTTAGTTGACAGGTGGGCAGGAATCGGTAGTTGACAGGTAGGTAAGATCGTTAGTTGACAGGTAGGTAAGATTGTTAGCTGACAGGTAGGTAAGATTGTTATTTGACAGGTAGGTAAGATCGTTAGTTGACAGGTGTGCAAGATCCAACGATTTCGTGTTATAAAATATCATTCCGTAAAGTCCTTTTTCCCATCGCTTTATAAAAGAAAATGAAGTTCAAACTCAGAGTGACCCACGCCTCCATTGAGAGACACATGGTCGGCATCACGCTTCATAGCCAGAGCACAGAAGGTCTACACAACTCTGGCATACGTCAGTTGTCCCTGTAAAAGATACAGTTTATTAAGCTTATCCTGCCATATGAGCTTCAAACGCATAAGCGCCGCTGTTGTCTGTGCTATTCTGGGAATTATCTCAGGCTGCGAGCCCTCGTCACTGATCAGTGATCTCATACACTGGAGCCGGTGTACAACTCCAAGTTCTTGACCATTTGCATATATCACAGATGTTATTAGTCATCCGCTTTTGTTTTTTCTGCATTTATCTTCATGCCATAGCTCTGCGCCGCTCTGTCCCTAATCAGGCCTGGAGTCCCGTTTCCTTGCCCGCCAGACCACATCATCTGCAAATCGTTGGTTTGAAATCGTCTTGTCACCTATTCTGACTGTACCAACATGTTCCTCCAGGGGCGCCTCCATTATTCTTTCCAAGAATACATTGAAGTGTTGGAGTGAGTTTGCAACCCTGTCTCACCCCAACAGACGCGAGGAACCATTCGTCTAGTTTTCTGTCTCCAGAAACCGCACTTGACGAGTTCTCAGTGAGGTTCTCAATTACCTTCACAATATTACTATTGATCTTGCATTGCTTCATTGTTGTCCATAGCACTGCATTTCATACTCTGTCGAACGCCTTGTGGGACTGGTTTATTTATTTGATCATCACACTTTTTTAAACATCTTTTCATTTACGCTGGCATGTTGTTATCCAAATTTCCTAACTTATCGTTAATACATCTGTTTACAGGCTTATGTTTTTCTTTTGGTTTCTTCGTGCTACTGTGCATATATATCGTAAAAAGATGGATGGTTAAATAACGAAACTATGTTCTTAAAACTGCAGTGACTGAGACACGACAATTGGGATGACGGTCGACTGCCTCCAAAATAGCTTTAACGTTATATTATCGTTAAGAGTTATACTTTTACATTGCAGAACTGAAAGTTACTTTCTGGAACTTAAATTTTGTGTACAGGAATGGAGCACTTACATCATGTAGAATATTGTTCCACGCAATGTAACGAGCTATATAGTTCCAGGAAAATGAAGTACATTTATTAGAACAATTACGTCATTTAGTGGTGTGTACAGAGAACGATGATCAATTTATCGCACTACACTGGACATTGCGGCTTCCGAGTGTACACTATATTAGTGTACACTTCGCTGTCATTGATACTGTTGACGTCAGGTAGTCCACCGGTTCTCGATAGCATCAACATGAGCCACCTGGATGGAAGGGTAAGCGAGGACAATTATTGTTTTGCTGTTCCTGTATTTAGTATCAAATCTATATGTGTACAGTTAATGCTAATAATTTTTTTTTTCCTAATCGGTACATTTATGTCACTTTTATACTTGATCACATAATAGGAAAACATTTATAAACGAAACTTCGGAACATTTACATTTGTATTTCCATTAAATCAGTAAATTATGTTTTTATTTCTAAATAGTATTTATTTGACATTTCGTTTCACTTTATGTGCCGTAGGATGGGAATTTGCAAAGACACAAAAGAATTACGTTGAAAATAAACTTGAACAACTTAAAGGTTCAATACAAAAACGCCCCAATGGTAGTTTCATATGAGTGTTCATAAGGGTAGTTATGCATATGATCGCTTCTCCATTGGCATCTGTTGAAGATCATTCTCTTCTTTCCATACACTCCTGTTTCATTTGACTGTGTCCAACAATCACACTCGTGTTTCATTTGACTGTGTCCAACAGTCACACTCTTGTTTCATTTGACTCTGTCCAACAATCACACTCTTGCACAACTTTCACACGTGCCTTCAGGGTGAGGCCCTTCCATTGCACTTTGGTTGGGCTGATTGAGAGCGCACAAATCTAGCATATGTACATACAGACGCACACATACATCCAAGCACTGGTTTATGCGTCTATCGCCCAATTGACTACGGTCTGGGGTGGAATATGCGTGCCTCCGCCAGTAGAAACTAGTGAGGCAAACCGTAATATAAAATAAAAATTGTTTTTAAACACGGAGTACCATCTAAAAAACATAAAGAAATGTTTTAATTAACAATCGCAAATGTAATCAAATATATCAGAAAAAATATAAAGGTAGATCTATATAAAGACAATTAATATGTTTACATATAAGACAATTTTAAGGGTAAATCTCTTTACACAAAACAACAACTGCAATATAAAAGTAGTTCTACATTTTAAAAGCATTTAAAAGAATCTACACACTCATAAATAACATAAATGTTGTTCCATATATTGCGAAACAACAACATACATGAAGTTCTATATTTTCTTTTTAAAAAAGAAAGTTGTTTTCGTCAACAGACAGTAAACAACTGAAATGAAGTTAAATGTAGAACACGTAAATATAAAAAGACAATGTTTTTCGGTACAATGTTGAATTTCTACTAACACATGTATGCTGTCTTTGGGACTACAGGAATGTATTTTCTTTTAAATTTTGACATTTCTTTTGTGTATAGGTGCATTTGCGTTTTGGTTTATTTGTTTACTTCGAGGACGCGTCAAAATTTGATAGATGTTTTAGCAGGTCGAACCATTATATTAAAGTCTGTGTGCACAATGCCAGCTTTCTATGTGATTGTTAAGTGCGTTCAAATCAGAGCAAAAGAAATTCACGCAAATGGACAATGGTCATCATAAGACTCTAAAAAAAGAAAAAGGGGTTCCATATAAAAAAATCATGAAAGAACTTGTAGATTGCATTACAACAATATATCATCATTTAATTTGTCGAACGTATATTTTGTTTCAATGGTATATCCTGGTTTGCTATTTCAGAAGGTGTTCCGGGTCCTAAAGGCGTCACGATGTGGCGAGAACTGCGTGACAGCAGAGTATCTGCGGGGTCACAACAATGGGAGCTATTGTTCACGTGGGAGGCCCTTGCGCGTCAAACGGTGTGTCGTGAAAAACATCAGGGTCAAGCATAAAGGACATTGTCCAGGAGGTAAGACCAGGTGTGATGATGAACTTTGAACCTTTTCTGTGGTATCTTCTAAAACATTATCAAGGGGAGGACAAACAACGAAGCAATTAACGGCGCTAAATAAGGAGAAGGAAACCAGACACTGTCTCTGGGTAACAACTACTTCCAAAATGACACTCCTGTGTGTACGAGACATCTCGACATGCTTCAGTCAACAGACTTGTGAATGGATATGTCGGGGTTGGGTAGACAAGCCATCTACAAACAGGACTGATCCCCCAGTCTTACGGAAAGTTGACACCTAGAAAAATAAAATCTCTAACATTTGATTTCCAACTGACAGCGTGCGCTGTGGTATTTGCTATTTACCTCTTTTGTAACGAAATATTGAAAACTGAATGTCGATTTTTTTTTTTGGTTTTTTTTTTGACGCGAATCCGTGTAAGACCTAGCAAGAATGTGTGGACGCGTGTCTTTGTTTTGCATTTTATGTCATTTACATGTTGTTTCCCCTAGTGGATCTTGAGCCCCTTAATGAAGACGTACGAATTTATACCCTGGACCTCCATACATATCATAAAAGGCGACTAGAGAGCAGAGACGTGTGCATGGGGCTAGCAACATCATCGGGTATAACAAATTGTTACAGTAAGCACCACTGAAAAAGCTCACAACGTGTTATATTGCAGGCTTTCTTGAGACCAATTGTGGTCCCTATATTCCGGCGGAAGTGAAAACAGGACAAGACGAATACGACATGTTGGTGTCGTTGGCGGGCGTTATTTTTGCAATCCTTCTTGTTCCAACGGCTCCTTACGAAGCCTTATACCGTAACTGAACTTTGGCTACTGTCACGAGTCTGTACCCTCTTTATTGCACTGAGATTTCCATAGAAATAAGATTTATACAATGAAGTTACAAACCCTAAGCACAACCATATGCCACTGCCGCTTACATCTGGTTGCCGTCTGTATGAACGCCCTGCATCAAATCTGGAACCAGTAGAGGCTTTCAGTGAAAACCGAGCTACGAATTAATATAACCAGTCTCGTATCCATCTTGCTGTACGGTTATACGATCTAGGCTTTCAGAAGCACATTAAAGCTTTCAACAAGCGCAGCCGAAAGCGAATTCGTATGTTGCAGTGGTATGACTGGGTCTCAAACGATGAAGTCATTCGACGGACAGGCCTCGACAGTACAATCAACACACTAAACCGTCGCCGCTTTGACCTATTTAAACAAATGGCTCACTTTGCCGATGATGTCCCCTGACACAAACTTTTCAAGCAGGCGTGAACATCAAAGATAGGAAGCAACATTCTACGCCACGGTTTCGCCCCTGCGATCATCCACTCACCAACTCTTTAGGTCAAATTTGAAAGGCACAATCATCACTGCACGCAGTCTGGGGCACAGCCACTCATCGTCGGCTGGCGCGACGGACCCTTGTTGCTCAAGCGGCCTACTTACCCGCCTGCCTTATCTCATGTTTGGAAGGTTACATTTCATATATCCTTTTCCCCGCTGTAACCCTGCAACCTTATAAAAACAACAGTTTAGATGCAATAGTATGTACATATTAATGTTGGGAGGTAAACATTACCATTAGGACCAGGTAAAACATTCTGATCATGACCTCACGTCTTTCCCACGTCAACCACAAGAACACAAAGTTGTGTCACATCACTTTGACCAACGATACCGGTATCGACGCCGTGATCCTCATAACATGCTGACAAATCAATTAGAGATGCACCATCATTAACGCATGACGCTTCCCACAATATAAACAAAGCAAACTGTTGTGTCGAGCGCCAAAAAACTGGACAAAGCCGAATCCATGAAATAAAAGACGGACAATTCAATTATGTGTACATGCGGATATACGCGCCAGACTGCAGAGAGAATGTTACATAACTACCCTGAATTTGATATACGGATCACACTGACCCATAAAGATAATGCTGGAAGATAAACGTTGACCTATAAGCGAACTACAAGACAGGGGAGTTTATACAAAATACAACACTGCAGATATTCACATTCTATTCTCAAGTGAACGGTAGAAGAAGAGAATTGGAGAGCGTACTTAGAAGTTAGTTGCCCAAAGCAAACGATGGTGTCGATATAAGGCGGTTTATTTGTCTTGATAATATATGACGCTGAATCTGATTACAATGAGCAGCACCATGCGCTAGTGATCTACATCACTCTCTCGTCTCGAGGTAACTTGGGCCAGTGGCAAGACCATCAGTTGAGACGACTGGAGGTAGTTAGGTATGCCGTCAACAAATCCATGTCCTTTTAAACTGGACACGGCGTGATTCGAATCCGGTATTTTGCATGAATGGCATTACAAATATTGATTAGATGTCTCCCCTTACCACTACACCCATGAGGTTAAATACTTATCGGGATGCAGGAGTGGCATAGCAATGCTTGCTTAGGTACCTCCGATAGCACTACCACCAGGAGCACCATGGAAAAATATTTAAATACTCCTCAGTATGTAGGATGAGCAACTGTAAACAGCTACCACATAAATCGTCACTAGTTAAATGAACTCTGCACGAGTCGCGCCCAATAGTGTACATGTTGTAAAGTTGTTGGGCCTCGTAGAAGCGGTTACAACCAGGCTTCTTGTCTCCATGTCATATCATGTGAAGCATTCTGCCACCATTTGCAGCTGTCTCCTTACGAAATCCCCCACAATAGCAATTAGTGAGATCTTGCTATGGAAATGTATGTGGCAATTTGTTTTACATGATGCGGTTGCCAGTCCATAGATAAACTTCTTAAATTGTATTTTATAACTTGTGTAAATTGTTGAATTGACAAAAAAATCTAGCTGTATAGCGTCAATACGATATATATTTCACTGCACTTAGCTCTAAATTGGTGCATGGCCTACAGTTAGGTCAGACAAGGCACCGAGAAAGGGAAGTGAATACATGATCTAAAATGAAGAGCTGAGACCTGATGCAATGAAGTCTCTAACACTTTCTTCTCCATGGACGTATCTGTTATGGAACTACCTGGACCTTCTCTGTCACCCAGGATACACAATGCAGGATGTATTGCTTATGAAAGGTGTACTACCTTTGGCAATTGACATCTGACTTTCGCTAAACACGTGTTGTCATTAGAACATTCAATCCAGTTCAGTTACCAGTCCATGTGTGTCATTTAGCGACTTGGGCAGCATAACTAGTCTTTCTTGCGTTGCTTGAGTAAACCCGTGTCACTGAAGGATTACTCTTATATCATTTATCCATTTTCAGTGCTGTCTTTCTCGAACCCTGTAGTTAGAACTTCGTGTGTTATAATCAATGTGCAGTGAGCGCTGATCAGAGCGTGTTCACACCAGATGATCGATCCACTCTCGTTACACTCCCGTAAGAGACATAAGCAAAGAGAAACTATAAGCACGGGCACTTTACATATGGTCTACGTAAGTGACATCTAAAATACATGATCTATATCGCGTGATATGATTGCATCAGTTGTTTTAACACTGTTCAACCACACATTGAGCCACTGAATGTTTAGATTGTATAACGATTCGGTTGATAAGCAACACAATCTATACTGCTGAAAAGTAATAACAGAATAAATTAAGCTTAAAGTAGACATCGAAATTATGGGTGAACAATTTGGACAGACAATATTTTGTTAAAGAACACTAGTAGAAAAATATACGCCGCAGTTTAATATGCATTCGCATATGTCTAATATAGGAAAAGGTATCTGGCAGAAATTTGCGTGAGAAGCTAGATACATGTATATGAGAAATATGAATGGCAAAAAATGGGATCAAGATGCTGAGCAGCACATGAGCTGCAGTGGTCAGCGACCCATAGCTGACTGCTAGCGTCAGGGCCAGCGAACCTTCTACACCTCCACGTGGTGATCCTGGATAACAGGCTGCAGCAGGGCAGACTGGCTAAGGAGAAGGGATCGAAGAGGGAATGCTAACCCGGTACTCAAAAAATGATTGCTGAAGTCGGATGTATTGGACCGAAAGGTGCAAATATCACAGCCAAGCTGTAAACTACAACACAACGCATTCCGTTCTCTGGACTACATTCTGCTACTTAAGCTCTTTCAGAGTTTGGTAGTGGGAGATTGAGAACGAAGAAGAAAAGAAGAAGAAAATGGCAAGAAATAACGTATTTTGGGAGCAAGTTGCAAAAGTTTACTCTCGCTCTATTACTCATGTGATATCATTCAAGCTTATTAAACAGTGTGATATTATATAAGCTTATTAAACAGTCTGATATCATATAAGCTTATTAAACAGTGTGATATTATATAAGCTTATTAAACAGTCTGACATCATATAAGCTTATTAAACAGTCTGATATCATTCAAGCTTATTAAACAGTCTGATATCATTCAAGCTTATTAAACAGTCTGATATCATATAAGCTTATTAAACAGTCTGATATCATATAAGCTTATTAAACAGTCTGATATCATATAAGCTTATTAAACAGTCTGATATCATATAAGCTTATTAAACAGTCTGATATCATATAAGCTTATTAAACAGTCTGATATCATATAAGCTTATTAAACAGTGTGATATTATATAAGCTTATTAAACAGTCTGATATCATATAAGCTTATTAAACAGTCTGATATCATTCAAGCTTATTAAACAGTCTGATATCATTCAAGCTTATTAAACAGTCTGATATCATATAAGCTTATTAAACAGTCTGATATCATATAAGCTTATTAAACAGTCTGATATCATATAAGCTTATTAAACAGTCTGATATCATATAAGCTTATTAAACAGTCTGATATCATATAAGCTTATTAAACAGTCTGATATCATATAAGCTTATTAAACAGTCTGATATTATATAAGCTTATTGCACCGTGTGATATCATTTAAGCATCGTCAATCGGGTGATATTATGTAAGCTTTTCAACTGTGGGGTATCACATAAGCTTCTTCGGTCATAGGATGTGAGAACATCTACTGGGAGCCTGATCCCGCATACTCATGGAGAGTTGTAGAAGTGTTTTGAAATATTGCTGTAGTTATTCTTTCATTACAAAATTAACCTGCCAGTGTGATGCACACCTGTTCGGACTCCATGTATTCCCGTTCTTGCGGTACTAGTTAAGCATTTGCCGCAGACAAAGGTATTCGAACTTGTTACCACCTGTGTCAACCTTGAACACATAACTTCTATCGACACTCATGAGGTCTAAAAACAGCGTGTTTCTAAAAAAAAAAACAATAATGTCTCATATCAGATCACGAAGCATATGTTTAAACCTATTCCGTGTTTTTAGACGTTTATTTGATGGGTGCAGTTTGGGGAATGTAATCTCTATGTATCAATGGGAAATATATCAGAATCAGGCATCGAGGAAAGCTATACTAATATTTATTTTGTATGTTGAAGCTTAAGGAGTTCAAAGCATAAATTATCGTTGTAGATGAAATGTTAGTGGCTTCATTATAGCATGTCTCATCCGTTTTGTAATGTGAGGTGAGCTTGTTTTATCCTATAGCCGTGTCTTGTCTAATTCAAATAGTGTCAGGTATCAATTTACAACTTGGTAGACTAGAGAGTGTGATGACTGGGTTATAAACATGCCATGCAAGGAATGCAGCCGCTGCAAATGCCCTGTATCTTTATTATTATAAATGACAAATTCAAAGGCAGCACAATTGCAAGTGTATTCTAAAAACCTTTACTCTCCAGGGTAGAAGAGGAATTATTAAGAAGTAGATTATATACAATGTATAAGTATATCCACACGCATTCGTCATGTCTCTGGGTTTTCAAACAATCATTTCCAAGAGTAATACAAGAATATATTCTGTTTCTCACAAAATGAATGTAAGAAAATCTCATGAATAAATTTGTCTTTTTTTTAAAAACTCTCACGATAATTTTCCTGTTCACACATTCGGACGCAGATGCTTGCAAAGGGCTCCAGTAGAGCCAATATGACAACACTTACAACGGAAGCGATCGCGACGAACACCTGTGCTGTGGACAACAGGTGACAAGAGCCTGTTAACCCTAGTGCTACTCCTCGTGTTAAATGACCCAGACCTGGCTCTCTGGGGTTCAAGTGTTCACATTTTGACGTTCGCTTTGTTTGTTCGTCGCCTAGTGGGTGTACCGGTTACTCTCCGACTGGGATCAGTTTTTTTTTATATTATCGGGGTTGTGTGGGAATTGGGGGAGAGGGGTGAAAGGGACAGACAAGTTTTGTGAGAGGAAAAAAAAGAGTAGGGTGTGAGGCGGAGTGTTTCTTTTTATTTTTTACATTTCTCTCTTCTCGAAACCAATTACCACAATTGAGGAAAGGTAAATGGGGCCCATAACAAAAACTGCTGTCGAGGCTGAAGTGTTAGAGACTTTATTGTGCTTGGACTCAGTTTATTTACAGGTGGGATGGCTAGATCCCTTTCTCTTGGCGTTCCTTTACTTAGCAGACCGACAGGTACACGTGTATAGCTAGGTCGAATAGAGAGTGTCAAAAATGGAGATACGACATCAGTGACGTGAGAAGCAAGCGTTCTATCATGGAGAACTTTATTGACGCTCCCATGCGTGAAATCTTTCAACAAAGGCACAACAAGTGTGATATATGTTTCCGTATGTGCAGCAAATGATAAACAACATATATTTACCAACTCTGTGCTGCCAGTGTCAAACTTGGTCCTTATCAAAAAAGTAGACAAGAAAAATGTCAACGTGTGAAATGAAATGTCTTCCAAAGATCATCGATGTCACCAAGAGAGATAGAATACAACGTGTGAAATGAAATGTCTTCGAAGGATCATTGATGTCACCAAGAGAGATGGAATACAACGTGTGAAATGAAATGTCTTCGAAGGATCATTGATGTCACCAAGAGAGATGGAATACAACGTGTGAAATGAAATGTCTTCGAAGGATCATTGATGTCACCAAGAGAGATGGAATAGAACGTGTGAAATGAAATGTCTTCGAAAGATCATCGATGTCACCAAGAGAGATAGAATACAACGTGTGAAATGAAATGTCTTCGAAGGATCATCGATGTCACCAAGAGAGATGGAATACAACGTGTTAAATGAAATGTCTTCGAAGGATCATTGATGTCACCAAGAGAGATGGAATACAACGTGTGAAATGAAATGTCTTCGAAAGATCATCGATGTCACCAAGAGAGATAGAATACAACGTGTGAAATTAAATGTCTTCGAAGGATCATCGATGTCACCAAGAGAGATGGAATACAACGTCTTAAATGAAATGTCTTCGAAGGATCATTGATGTCACCAAGAGAGATGGAATACAACGTGTGAAATGAAATGTCTTCGAAGGATCATCGATGTCAACAAGAGAGATGGAATACAACGTGTGAAATGAAATGTCTTCGAAGGATCATCGATGTCACCAAGAGAGATGGAATGAAAAATAAGAACATTAGACATTTGGTAGGAACGTGGCCGCGTCTTTGTTATATTTACCAGGCGGAACAAAAGAGCGATTGCTATAGCTGAGAAAAATGGAGCTTGTCCTGAAGAAACGAAAGAGCGAAACGATAAGGTTTCGAATTCCACAAGTTTCATAAGTCCCTTGGTGCCAAAGAAGATGAAATCAACGTCTAGTGATATTGTCGACTGACGAAAAACTCAAGAGATCCCGTATACATGTTGTGCTCATAAAAGAAACGTTGGCAGTTGAACATCGACAGGACTTGTTTGAATACCATTATTACAAATATGCAAAATGAAATGGTTCGGTCATCTTAAGAGAATGTGGCCTGATCAATTCCCTCTATCTGATTTCAACACAGGGCCATTTGGCTACAGAGCACTATTGCAACCACGTGGCTGATGGATATCAGACAGATGAGTAATCCTACAACTATACGGGATTGCAGTAAGACACAACACAAAGACGTTTTAATCTCTCAGCGACGTTAACGGCACAGGTCAATGTATACAGAAATGAACTGCACTTGTTATTTCTGTATCAGCTCGCTTTACATGGATGGCAGAGCAGGTAAACCAATCAACCCTATTTATTCCAGCTCTGTTATGACATGTATGGGGATTATGCAATAGTCTTGTATGTCCTCCCAAGCAAGAGTCTGGGATCCCAATGGAGCATGTTGGTGTCACGCTAGATGAAACACTAAAAATTGAGTTTATTTAACAGAGTGTGAATACGCTAACAAGAAAATGTTAACAGCAGCCAGCTGGATGTTTAAAAATAGAATGGTTAATAGTAGTTTGTGGTTACAACATGTAATGTCTCCAGGGCAGTAGAGGAGCCGCTAAGTCAAGTCAGATTACACAACGATTTTCGTTTATAGTGGTTTCACAATGTAATGGTTGGAGGTTGGAGGAAGTAATAGTTAATTGTTGTTGGTGGTTAGAAAGAGTTAAGGTTAAGAGTAGTTAGTGGTTACAAAAAGTAATGTTCCCATGGTAGTAGTCAGATTACAAAACGAAATGGTAACAGTGGTTCCACAAAGTAATGGTTAGGTTAAAAGTGTGTGGAAGTTCGGGAAAAAAAAAGCTAATAGTCGTTGATGGTTAGAAAGATATTATGGTTAATAGCAGCTGAAGAACAATAAAAAGAAGACTAAAATATCATATTTCAACAAAACAGGGTTGCTTGCTTTCACCGAGTTTCTTTAACGCATTTTCTGAGACAATGATGGACAGAGATGCTGGTATGTGTAATAGGAATGCTAAAGTCCGTGATGTGGAAATACATGCTATCATATTTGCCGATGGGATCAAGATGCTGAGCAGCACGTGAGCTGCAGAGGTCAGCGATCCATAGCGTCAGGGCCAGCGAACTAGAGCTGCTAAGACCCTTCTACATTTCCACGCGGTGATCCTGGAAAACAGGCTGCAACAGGGCAGACTGGCTAAGGAGAAGGGATCAAAGAGCGAATGCTAACCCGGTACTAAAAAAATGCTTGCTGAAGTCGGATGTGTTGGACCGAAAGGTGCAGATATCGCAGTCAAGCTGTAAACTACGACACAACGCATTCCGTTCTCTGGACTACATTCTGCTACTTAAGCCCTTTCAGGGCTTGGTAGCGGGAGATTGAGAACGAACGAAGCCAAGCCAAGCCAAGCCAAATTTACCGATAATGGGAAAATCAGTAGCAATGTTACGAAGGTAATTTTTTGAGAAAGAAAAAGGGAAAAAGGACACCACCGCCAAAGTACTTGGCTTGAAAATAAACACTTTGAAGATAAAGAGTATGATAGTAGCCATGCAGCATAGATTAATAAATATAATACTCAATGGAGAAATAATCAAATAAGTACAGAAGTTTTCTGTCCCTGTCACAGTAGATGCCCGCAATGAGACGGAAATTAAGACAAGAATTGCAATGCCAAAATGGTCCTCAGATAAAAACAGAAACTGATTACCTCAGATAATATCAGGGTTGAACTGAGGAAATGAATAGCCACTTCTCATGCCAGGCCAATCGCACTGTACGGTCTGAAACATGGATTCTAGCAAAGAAATATGAAAAAGATTTGGAAGCTTTTGAAATGTGGTACTTCAATAGAATGGAACGAATGCGTTAAAAAGAAAGAAGATCCAATGACAATGTCCCCACGAAAGTAAGAGCAGAGACACATTTTGAAAATAATATAAAAAAGAAGAAACAAATAAAAACCAGATTGTACAGTGCATTGCGACCGCAGAGACAAACGACCTTTATTCTTCAGTCATATAAATCCTTTAGATTGACCTCAACAACAGGAGTACACACCGTAATGAAAGTTTGATACAGGAAAACAGTTCAAAACATGCCCAACCAAATCTCAACACCTGGGTGGAGCGGCCCAACCTTTCCCACGTTTGTAGGGTAAAGACTGGAAGTCTTTTTTGTACAACTCGCTTCCACTTGAGAGTGCTACGCCTTCCTTAAGTACGCAATCATAGAAGCGTGTATTTCTCCAATTCATTCTTGTGAAACAAATCACCTGACCACCTTTCAACATCTGCATTATTGTAGACAATACATTTTCCAATATATCTGAAACACTCTCACGACTTCCATGAGCAACTTGTAGCCTCGTTCTTCAAGGGGGCAAGATTTATAGAAATTCGTTTTCGTAGGATCCTCTCTTCGACATATTAACCTGTTCTCTCCGCACATAAAGATGGGGGGGGGGGGAGGAGTTGTGAACACCTGGACGGTGAGACCAGTCTGTAGGTGTTTTGTTCTTGATCTTTTCTTTACTCGCCGTTCTGTGGAGTGTCTTTATAAGTGTTGACATTCTTAAGTTGTCAGCACAATCAATATCAGCGAACAACTAGAACGCTGTTCAACCATCGGATCATTATTTCTTCCTTGCATGTGTTTCTTCGTGGTCTTGTGTTCAATGTTCTCAATTCTTTTTATGTCCAATATTTCCGTTTTTGTATTTTCCCCTCATTTATCCATGTTGTATTTGGCACGAGGTTCATACAATATTTCACATTTATTATGAACAATCTGTTTCTATTTCATGTAGTTTATAGTTTGTCTCCTTTTAACTGTGTCCAATATTTCCTGCTTGCACGTACAAATACGAATCTAATGTGTGATTTAATTTGGGATGCCAGACATGAAACGAGTCATCCCACCTCTTAAAACTGGAGATTTAGCCTAATGCTATTCTTGCACTTCGTTCTTTAAGGAAGTGAATTTTTTAAAATTTGTATTAATGGTTTGTCTATCTGTATTCTGCTGGCGAGACACCCCCTTTCTACCACGAACCACAGTCCAATGCTTTATCAGGATGTATAGATGTCAGTTTATGCTACAAGACTTGGTGCTTTATACTCAGCGTATTTATTCTAAATCGTCTTCGAATAGATAGTTTCAAAAGTCCTTCTCCATGGATTCCTTGTTTGACTTGTCTTTTTGGGCTATGTCCATGTGATTTCGTTTCCTCTGGCTCTTCCTTCTACTTTGATTGTTCATGTGTTATGTGCCCAAATCGGTATAGACATCCACCTCCTCCAAGGACTCTCCATCCAATGTGACTAATTTTATGTTGATAGGGTTAATTTGAAGACTTCCTCAGTATACACATTAATAAACCTTCACTAGCTGTGCGTAAATATACATTACATTTAGACCATATCAAACAGGAGGACAAACAAAATGGATTGAGGGAGTGCCTACACTTATCGAGAGTAAAGGACGTATGAAATGCTCATGAACGCTTTTGAATCGTCCAACAATACTTAAAGACAAGTGAGAGTAATGAAGAAAAAGAATAATACGGATTTCTATACATTCTATGAAGCTGTCTGGACTGAGAGGGAAACCCAATATTTATTTTCTGATGAGAGCAAGATATAATTTGGAATTTATTCTCATCCAGGTGAGCTGTCAAACACAACGTTCAATAGATGTATTCCTTGAAGGAATGACTGATAAAGCTTGAACATCGCAGCTTATCAAGAGCTGTTAATGTTTGAAATAGGAAAACAAGGCTTGTCAAGTGCCGATAACTGCGATATTGAAAACAATGTTTTAAGTGCTTTTAACCAAAACCCGACTTTTATTTCTGTTCATTTGTGTGTTTCTGGTTTTTTTTTAAATGTATGTGGAGTATTAAAGAGGATGAGTCAGTGGGCGGTAGGTTCGTTCCTAGAACAGCATGTGGTGTTCGTTTCTCCCTGACAAGTGCATTAGATGAATACAGAACTAGAAAACAGGCAATCCCGTCTGTCACTTGGGATTACACACCCCAAATAAAACAAGCATTGTTTGAAAGCGACTGCCGTCTTATCACTGAACTACCCACACACACATTTTAGATATTGTTTATAATGTATTATTTTCACAATCGAGTATCGCTTTTGTTATTCTATAAAGCGAATACTTCTATTTTAGCAAGGGCACAAACATTTCATCCATCAATATGGCTATATGATACAGAATCACCAACATCCATGCCTGAACTCGTAGGGCTTAAAACTTGATGTCCTATCTCTAACATCCGATTGGTTATGTATAACGGAGTAGGAAGGACACGCATAATTAATTACAAAACTTAATCATGTGACGTATTTGATAGGTAGTGACGTAAGAACGTCATTTATTGACGAGAAATGATAACTGGAAATTTCAACAACATGTTGCGTTTGCTATAACATACGCAATAAATTGTAACAAGACTTAACTTAACACTGTTCGTTCATGGCAGGGGTACAAAGACAAAGTTATGAACCGTAGTTTCGAAATTTTGGAAGTTATTTGTGATCCTCCTCTCATGCTCGGCACAATTGGAACATCATTTGTGAAACATGTAACATTGAATATATCCTCGTTCCCCGAGAATACTCCTTCAGTTGATAGTACAGTCAGTGCGCCTATCTACATCTGCGAGAAATAAATACGTGCTTTTTGTATTATATCCAGGTATAATCATTTTTGAAAAATATAATAGAACTCAGATCGTACCAAACTTCGCCGTTCAGACGTGCCCAATATGTGGAGATGTCATGGGCGCAGAACATCTTAGAATTAGTTGGCAGGTTAAAGTATACAGCCCTGAAGTGCACAACATGACAAGGCTCTCAGCATTCATATGCTAATTCATAGAGCCCAAACCAGATACACTGAGCATGTTGTTTGTATGCTCAATAAACTCACAAAGCAGTTGATTTACCCTGAGCTCCGAGCAAACAAGAGCTCATAATTGAAACAAAAGAAAAGGTACAACGACTGATTGTTTGTATCCATGAACAGTCTCAGTATTGAAGTCAACTCAAAAAAATTACCCGCACAGAACCAACTACTGTCACACAAGGTGCTCATATCACTGAGCGTGACATAATCACTGATGCTCAGAGAATGCACAATGCCTAAATATACGTAATATGCAAAAGGATATCTACCAAGTTTACAACATGTATCCCACCGCATGTGGTAGCGCCTGTCCCTACAGGTTAGATCTCCACATATGCGACCACATATCACAACATAACTCTTCTTCTTTCGCCACCTTTGCTTGCGATGGCTATTATTGCTATCAGGCCACAAATACCAACTAAGGAATATGCAAGCCTTTTGAACTTCACCAGCTTGTGTATGGTGAGGAATGCTGGTGTGTAAAGTCAAAATTGTCATAATTTCGCATGACATATTTATGAAAAATTCATCAAATATTCTGACCGAACATCATCATAAACAAGGAAAGGCTTTACCGGAGCACACCAGCTTGACCAACCATCTCTGGAATAAGATCGGTCATGTCTTAAGAACGCGCATGTGTCACCAGAATACACAAACGTGTAATTCACAGTGAAGACGAGATTTGAATTGACCTAATGCATTTGGGTGAAGAACATTATCCCCTTAATATCGCTCTGTCTCTCTCTCTCTCTCTCCTCCCCCCCCTCTCTCCTTCCCTCCTCCCACCTGCGATTGAATCCCAAATGAACATCCTTAACGGAATCAAGACGCTGAGCAGTGCATGAGCTGCAGTGGCCAGCGGCCCGAAGCTGACTGCTAGTATCAAGGCCAGCGACACAGCTATTAAGACGCTTCTCAACCGCCATGTGGTGATCACGGATTACAGGCTACAACATGGCGGACTTGCTAAGTAGAAGACATCGAAGAGGGAAGGCTAACTCGGTACCCAAAAATGCCAGCTTTAGCCGGATGTGCAGGACCAAAAGATTAACTACGACACGACGGATTCCGTTCTCAGGATTTTATCCTGCTACTTGCAAAGCCCTTTGCAGGATTTCGTAGTGAAGTTTGAGAACGAAGAAGAAGAAAAAAAAAGAAGAAAAAGAAAAAGAGGAAGAAGAAGAAGAAAAATAACATTATTCAAAGCTAGCGCACAGTGCAAAGGACTGCCGCAGACGGTTCGAAAGGAAAGGAGCTTTTTGACGCCCTTAAGAAGTTATTAGTCATGATTTCTACTGACTTCATGTAGGCAAGAAATGGAGAAGAAAACGACATTTGAGTTTCCCATAACTATTGGCAACAATTCACCAACAACGAGACACAGAGAATAAAGTATGCAATAACTTGTTCTTAGAATCAAAAGAATATCATTATTTAGGATATCGTCTAAAATAGGTCTGCAGTTATTTTCATGACTTTACTTTTTCAGTCCAATTATGCTAGAGCTCCGTGAAGAATTGAGATCACTTTTATTGAGTCAGATATGGTGTGCTGGCTAGTCGTTGTTATGACATAGTGGTGTGATATTTCTGTGTAGTAAGCGATGCAATCGGACCCAGAGTTATACTGGTTACTTTCAGGATTCTAGAAAGGAGAACTATATACATTATCCAATGCTGTACTCCAGTGGGTGAAGAGGAAGACTGTAAAAGAAGAGTTTTACACATGATATGGGGGTATTCTGGGCATGTAGTGAACACAGAACGGGGGGCAGGGGGTATTCCTGAGCCTACCAAATGGTAGAAAAATAACACTGTCAGTGGCAACTGGAAAATTCTCAAGCAATTTCAGAGCGGAGGCAGAGGCACTGAGGGCTGCAGTAGAAGCAATGCTGACAGGCGAAAGCAATGAAAGCCAGATAGTCCTGTTTACAGATGCCCTGGCCGTAGTTATAGCACTAAAAACCCAGAAAAATACTGAACTTTAAGAGCAGTACTCTATCAACTATGTCAGCAGTCCGCACCAAAAAGAGTAGTGGTACAGTGGGTTCCATCCCACTGTAACATCAAAGGCAACGAGGAGGCAGACAGACTGGCAAAAGAAGGTGCAAGACTACCACAACCAGATTCTAGTATGACCTACGAAGAGTCCAAAAGGCTTATTAGGGCCAGATACATGGCCAAATTGGAGACATAACATACTGGCTACACAAAAAATGATGCCTATTACCAGTTGAACAGAAAAGAGCAGGTCGTGGTCTTCAGACTCCCCACAGGCCACAACAGACTGAGGTACCACCTATTAAATAAACTGAAGATAGGTGGCACTGACGAATGCATTTGTGGTACAGAGAAAATGACAGCTGAACATCTGCTGCAAAACTGCCCGATATACGAAGACCAGAGAAAGCATATGTAGCCATCACCAGTGGCAACACTAGACAAGCTCTATGGCAATGTCGACAGCCTCAGGATGACCGCTGCTTTCTTCGAACAAATACAGATTGACGTCTGACAGCATACGAAGAAGAAGAACAAAAAGAACGATATGTAGTGATATATTGACATTGTGAGTTTAATTGGATTTTCTCAATTCTGAGGTTGGGAGTGCTGATGTTGGTTTTTGAAAGTTCGTGGGTGAACATAAGTGAGAACTGGAGATGTCGTATATGATTTCAGTCAAATGGTGGTTGTTGGGCGACACGTTTCCACATAACATGATGCACAGGGCGGACATCAGGGTGTCTCCAGACCTCATGATATAAGACAGACTTGACCACGTGCACATGGATAAAAGATTGGAATAGTTGTTATATGACGTGCGCAGATGTGGCCAAAATGAAAATAAATATTCGAGGGAATGCAGCAGCATGAAACAGGATTTCTCAAGACCAAGTGCATGAAAAATAAATCGAAAGTCACGTGTCAAATTGGTTTCATGTGAAAATGAAAGATACAGAGAGCCACTGTGAACACATGGAAAATGAAGGATATAGAGTGACACTGTGAACACGTGGAAAATGAAGGATATAGAGTGGCACTGTGAACACATGGAAAATGAAGGATATAGAGTGGCACTGTGAACACATGGAAAATGAACGATATAGAATGGCACTGTGAACACATGTACAATGAAGGATACAGAGAGGCACTGTGAACACATTGACAATGAAGGATACAGAGAGGCACTGTGAACACATGGAAAATGAAGGATATAGAGTGGCACTGTGAACACATGGAAAATGAAGGATACAGAGAGGCACTGTGAACACTTGAAAAATTAAGGATACAGAGAGGCACTGTGAACACATGGAAAATGAAGGATATAGAGTGGCACTGTGAACACCTGGAAAATGAAGGATACAGAGAGGCACTGTGAACACATGGAAAATGAAAAGAACATGAACTTGTGCAGACGATCTGGGGAGGAGACAGTGCCAACACATGGTATAGATGACGACAGTGCCAACACATGGTATGGATGGCGACAGTGCCAACACATGGTATGGATGACGACAGAACAATATGGGGAAGAAAAAAATATTAGAGGTAGAGTGGGAGAGTTTCATATTTTGACATAAGCAAGACCAGAAATACTCTATCCCAGGTTTGGGAAGTTTGAGGCAGCATCAGAGGATAGGGAGAGAATTAATGTATGGGTTGGCGGGGAAGACACGCTGGATGCAGATACAACGGATGGAAATATTGAAGGCTTGTGTACAGAGGAGGGATACTATAGGAAGGATGTATGATTAGCGGTTCGGGTACGCGGGTGAAGGGATGAGCAGAATATTTTAGGAACGTTTATATGGACCATCTTCCCCGCACACCCAAACTTGGGAGTTCAGTCGACCAAGAACACGCTGCATGTTGATTACAAGATGTACATCAAGTAGGAAACTGGGAAATCGAGGTTTTCTCTGAAGATTAATGGTGGTCTACTGTTCTTGTGTCTCAGTGGCGGATATTGACGCTGTGACAGATATATTGTACAAATGGGTTGGTGATGTTAGGGCGTGAGAAAGGTACCAGCAAACTGAAGAGAGGTATATGTGGTATGGTTGACATATAGGGGAGATCTGATGCGGTGGACACATCATATAGCAATTGTGTTGATGTTAATGTATGGGTAACTATTTTGCAGATAATTAAAGAGAGATTGGGCGACGACAAGGACAGACAGTTGAGGAAAAGATAGGGAAAGAGAGAGAGGGAGAGAGAGAGAGGAGCGGATGGACAGATGGAGAGAAAAAGGAATAGAAGAAGATATATTTAAATAGAGAAGAAAGGAGAGATATATAGAAACAGAGGGAGAGAGTGAGGCAGGATTCAGATTGAGTAAGCCATGTGGGAACCAGATCGCTGCACTGTGAAAGAGGGGTCGATTATGGTGTACTATGTGACTCGCCACTTTATATCGGATTCGGTAAAATGGCATTTGACGCACATAGAATTGTTCTGGAGGTTGGGCGATGTGATAAGTCCATGAGGTTCAGTACCATGGTTGATAAAACAAATGACTAATGTATCTTACATGTGGGAGTTCTGCATGGGGATTCATCATCCTGAGTCTTTGTAGATGGTTGCTAGTCTGCGACAAAGATTTCGTTTTGTTTCTCTTTTCTGCTAGTCAAGGAGCTGCACTGTGGAAACCACGACATCTGCCAACAAGAATTCAGTGAACTTTGTCAGCACAACTTGTTGACCCGTGTTCTGTCAATGGCTTTGCTGTTCTGTCCAAAACTGCAGTCAGATGCGCAGGTTGCGGGAATTAGGGTTGGGAATACACAGAAAGAGGACAAAGGGTGCGAGTTTAGATGCGACTGACAACAATCGGGTTGCATCGTGATACACACTCCTACATGACGGAGTCGTTTATACATCCTGGTAGCAGTGTAAACAAATTGGGAGGTACAGACAAAGATATTAAAGTAAGATTGCAAAGAGTAAAGTGATTTATGTAGTGATACAGACTTCTATGGGATGTCGAGTAGTTTATTAAGCGTGGTAGCAGTTTGAACAATTTGAGCATTACATATAGGAAAATTAAAGTAAGATTGCAAAGTGCGAGAGGGTTTTCAATTGCATTTTGAACATATAGAATCGAAGTACATAAATATGAATTTAGTATCAGCTCTAGAATGGGTTTCGGTAGGTTGTATGACTCTGTAACACGGAGACCAACAGAAGCAGGTCTGGACTTTGATAGATGAGTCTTTGTGCAGAGTTTAGAGATTGAATTTGTGGGATAGATCAGTAATGTGTGGGGTGGGGGGCGGGGGGGGGGGGGGAGGGGGGTGCTAGAAGATATCAGCGAAGCATGACTTGAGGGGAAAGCACTGGGGTTGGATAGCTGACACGTTAGGAATGAAAGCGGATGGTGTTGCAGGCAATCTCTGCTCTGGAGTCTCTGGGGCGGAAGAAGTGGGGGCAAATCAAGGCACGCATGAAGTGACGAGCTGGGCACAAACCGAAATGGTTGGGGGGGGGGGGGGGGGGTTAGCGAACGGTTCGAAGCAGGAGGACTTTGGCGTGTATTTGATGAAGACGTGTTTCACAGGGAGATAGAAAGTTATGATTGACTGATGCTTTTTGCACAATGAGTAGTTATCAAACTATGTCTGAGGTCACCATTTGTCGGTCTATCATTCATTTTACAACCACGGCTTGCTCAGCCATACGAACTCTGCAGATCTGCCTTTTAAATATACCCACAGTCAAACCAAATGATAGCACAATATACTAACCAGACACATTGAAATGTCTGTATTCTAATCTGTGATTGTCTCATCAGATTTACCAAAACAACTGACTCGAAGGGTGCGTACTAACTTATAAATACCATCAACTCCGACGAGCCTACCTACCACTGCACGAGTACGTTACACAGCACTGTGGACATAATTCGACTTCTCTTCTCCGTGCCTTCATTTTCCTGTGTTCCATTTGGGGGAAAAAACTCACATTTATAATTATTCTGTGTTACTTGTTTCCACTTTATTTACTTACACTGGACATTTATCTTGATTTGATATTGCCTTCGTTCCAGACAACGATCTTTTGATCAGAACTTAGAAAACAATACTATTAAGGTATTACTTTTATTTACAAAGGAGAAACACCATCGCAGGTCAATGAAGAGACTGTGCCTGCCATCAGTATACTAGACAAGACAGATTGACATCTGTAGATTATGTACTGGCCTCAAGCAAAAATATGTATATATATATATATATATATATGTATGTATGTATGTGTGTGTGTGCGTACCTGAATGTGTGTGTGTTTTTAACTTTTTCCCGACTGCAGATTGTGTCAGCCCCTGACAGTCAACCTTTAAGTGTTGAGTTTAGTGAGCACCTGCCAGTCGCTGACAGTCAGCCTTTAAGTGCTGAGTTTAGTGAGCACCTGTCAGTCGCTGGCAGTCAGCCGTTAAGTGCTGAATTTAGCAAGCACCTGTCAATACCTGACAGTCAACCTTTAAGTGCTGAGTTTAGTGTGCACACCTCAATCCCAGACAGTCAGCCCTTAAGTGCTGAGTTTAGTGACCACTTGTCAGTCGCTGGCAGTCAGCCGTTAAGTGCTGAGTTTAGCAAGCACCTGTTAATACCTGACAGTCAACCTTTAAGTGCTGAGTTTAGCGAGCACCTGTCAATCCCTGACAGTCAGCCTTTAAGTGTTGAGTTTAGTGAGCACCTGTCAATCTCTGACAGTCAGCCTTTAAGTGCTGAGTTTAGCGATCACCTGTCAATCCCTGACAGTCAACCTTTAAGTCCTAAGTTTAGTGAGCACCTGTCAGTACGCACCACAATGTCAAACATTACAAAGGAGAACTACCTGGAATTCATCCATCGCTTCCGTGATCCTGTTCTCCACAAACGACCGGACCTGTGGACAACATGAACTTAGCAGCTCCGTCACGACAACGCACTCACCTATTCTTCACATACAATACAGACTTTCTCGGCCAAACACAACATTCCTCTGGTTTGCCAGGCTCCCGACATGAATACATGCGAACTTTGGCTATTCCCAAACTGACAATTCTGCTGAAAGGTTACCCGATCTGAGTCACAAAAAGACATTATGCCGAATGCGACGACGCAGCTGTACTAGATATACAACAAGGCCTTTCTGAAATGCATTCAACAATGGCGGGACCGCTGGTAGAAGTGTGTGTAGTCGCAAACAGAGTACATTGAAGGAGATTAGGGTCTCAAACCTCCAGGCGGGGACTGCGAGGGCTTGTGGTTAAGTGACACGGTTCACAAACCGAAGGTGCTGGGTTCGATCCCCATCACAGAACCGTCCGTTACCCCGGGGAAGCTAACCCTTAGAAAATGCAGGAGGAAGCAGACCCTTACATAAAATTCATGCTGAAGTCGGATGCAATGGGCCGACAGGCGCAACATAAAAACCACAGTGCAACGCATACCGCCTTGGCGAATATAGAAATAAGGCGAACGCGCGCAAAAAAAAAACAAAAAAAAACCTCCAGGCGAGTAATTGTATTTTTCCGGCGCGTAAGGTCGGATACTTGTTGAACACACCTCTTGTATATATATATATATATATATATATATATATATATATATATATATATATATATATATATATATATATATATATATATATATCTTCGTAGTCCTAGAACTCGAATGGTTTACCGGGGTCTATATGTATGACAAGGAATAAAAATAGAGAGTCTGTCGTAAGTGGCGACTAACTGTGTGACATGGAAAACACAGGCCATGGTTAGGTGGTTTGTTCAGAGCAGTATATATGACACCCAAACTTCTACTTTGCTTTAGTGTATGAGTCTATTAGGATAGACTCGCACATCAATTAACCATCCTCCACAGGAGTAATAAGGTGCTCGACCCTAGCCCGCTAAGCAGGAAATCCTCCTTCTTGCTACATCCAGATCACACCAGAGTTGGGCCCTGCACAGGGGCTTATGCCCTGTAGAAGTACAGGTTGACTAAGACTAAGCTATATATATATATATATATATATATATATATATATATAGAGAGAGAGAGAGAGAGAGAGAGAGAGAGAGAGAGAGAGAAGGAGAGAGAAGGAGAGAGAGAGAGCTAGAACAAAAAGTTCCGGTTTGATTTGAACGCCCCTCATATATATATATATATATATTATTTAGCACTCACAATGCTCGCTCATTGTCAGTTTCTCTGCCAAAACGGAACACTTATTCTATACTGATAACAAAGTAGCACCTGCATCCGATTTGTTAGGAATGATGTGACCATTTCTCAGATAGGTACTGCAGTTTTGCCTTTATAAATTGATAACTCCCAAGTATGTATTCGTATCCTCTTCTCTGATTCGCTAGTTAATTATTGTCGTAGTTAGTTGTCCTTGATGAAGGCCTATTGGTCGTAAGGCAGCTTTCGTTTGTGTTTTCGTCTCGGTGCGGTATCTGACCATACATATTTATAATTTGGTTTTCACTTTATTGTTAAATACTCAATAAATTAAAGTATTAATTCATGTCTGCTCGTCGCATTTGTTGAAGCTTAGAGTTGACACTGCATTTGGCTTGCCGTAACCAACTTTTACGAAAGTCAGATTCCAGTAATTCGTTGACGCTTAGGTTCGACACGGCATTTGGCTTGCCCGAGCCAGCTATGAGGAAAGTTAGATTACAGTCATTTGTTGTAAGATTACATTGCAGTGGTTTACACATGATCATGTTTTCAGTCTATTGAACAACACTTTTTAGTCGTCTCTTATGTCATGCAAAGAAGAAAACAGTCGTCCTATTATGTTTGTAACTCTAGCCACACGGATTCAATGTTGGGCGGATATGTGCACTGGTGACACATATTCTATGTCAATCGCATATCTGTTGACAGATGCCAAACATGCACTTGTTAAAAAGAAAAGCACCTCAACCAGTATCAGAGCACGAGAAGTTGAGTGACGATGTCTCGACTCTGACTACTGCATTTTCTAGAATCTTTTGACGATGAACGAGACAGAAGCAAAAGAAAACGTAAGCCATATCACCTTGCACATCTGTCACATGTATCCGGCCTATTTCTGTTAATATTAAATACTTCAGCTTTTCGACTCAAGTACCCTTCTGCTAAATACAAATGTTCTACGGAAATTGAGCTCATACCTGCATTTTTCGGGACACCTGGCTTTCTCTTAATCTAATTTAACACCTGTGCACAGGTGCGCGCTATTCGTACCAGACGCTAAGACCCAAAGAAACAAGCAAATAAAATACGTGAAAAGAACAATCACTGCAATCACATCAAACGTGGCATGTGTAAGGACAGATTAGAGCAGACACATGCACACTCAACCAGAAGGAACAAATAGGGAAAGCCATGCAAATGTGAATAAGCAGTTAAATAGATAGAGAAACGTTAAAAACAAACAGGAAATGAGATTAGATCACCTCAAATAATCAGTAGAAAATAACAAGCACACTCAGACATACACACACACATTTACACACGCATATATTTTAAGAGCATGTGGTTCCCAGATAACACCAGAGCTGTAGAAGTGGATGCAAAAGTATATTGGCCCCATCTGTGTACGACTTTTTATTTGTTGTTTAAAGTCCCATAGCATAGATTGCTGTTAGGGAAACAGTATTGGAGACTTCATTGTGTTAAGCCACAGTTTCTTTGAGGTAGGATGCAGATTTATATTCATCGCTGTCTTCCCTTCCCTAATCGTAAGTTCGGTCCATGTTTATAAATAAATAGCTCCACATCTCCGTCGAGGGCGTCGTGCCAGTGGTGAGTTTGAACCCCACACATTTCCGTGAAAAGTAGAGGTCGCTCCTGCTAAACTAAATCAGTCGATCTTACATGTACGACTTACTTAAACAATTTGGGCTGAATCTGCAGATAAGAATAAGAGCATTGAATGACCTTCTGTGAACAGATTAAAAGGCGCCATTCTGGCGATGGGAAAAGGAATATACAGAAATGCGTTTATTTATTACTTAACTATTAGCTTCGTCATTTGGTCTGTCTAGATGAAATGATAAGACACAGGTATGGCAGCAAAGAAAAGTTGGAGGTTTAATCCCACATTTTCGAAGATATAGAGGCAGTAGAACGATGACATATATGAGATGTAATCCTAAATTAGCAAATTGGCTAGAACATTCCATTTTCTCCACAGAAGAGTATCTCATAGTTAAAGGTTGAAACACCAGAAGAATCCGTCTGACGTTCAGATTGGCTCATGTGCAAACCTTATGTACATAGTATTTTGTTATGTCTATATCATTATTCAGTGTCATATCAAGAGGCGTTGATGACCAATCCCTTACACGGCTATATGTGCGCTGAGCACAACAAATGCTTTGTTTTCCGAGCCCGTTTGTCAATCCATCACATATATCCTTCATATCTTTACATCGAAAGTTCTTGTCCTTGATCATTCCCGTTGTCACAGACACTTTGAGGTCTGCCTTTCTGAATATGTGTTCAATGAATTGTTGTTTTGTGTTTTATGTCCATTGCATTTTTTAGATGTATATGATATACGTAGTATTCTTCTCAGATTACACATTATATATAAATGTAGTTGAATAGGCCACATGTTATCTTTCTGTTGTATCAGAAAGTACATTCGCCTGGGTAAACCTGATCGCACAAAATGGTTCAGTCCGGAGAGCCGCTGTCACAAATGACTTTGCAGTCAGCGAGAACCTCCGTTGCTCAGACAGTACTTCGTGAATATATGGAACATTATTTATGTGCGATTGTTATTAACATGGATATTTGGTTCTTCCATGCCACTTCACAAACCTATTAGAAGTTACATTACTGCTACCTTGCGGGATACCTGCTTCCGGAAAAGGACTTGGGAGTGAACCCAGAGGAAAAATTTGCATCATGTGCTATCTGCACCCGTATCACACCCGCGATATTTTCAACGGTCTGCTGAAGAAACTATGAGTCGGGGGGGGGGGGGGGGGGGGGGGGTTAATGAAATTTTGCAAACTTGACGGTTGGTATGTGCTGTCTATATCAGAAGTGACGTGATCATGCGCATCGTACGTATGTTCACTTGTTGCACTTTGGTCCGGTTTCAAGTGAACAATCCTCGTATATATACGCGTCATTGTAATAAAAATGTTGCCCACGTAGTCCATTTGTATTGGCACGAAGTCATAAGACGCAAAATCTGGACAATACGGTGGTTGTGGTAGGACAGTCAAGCCAAGATTGACAATGTGCTCAAAGGTCTTCAAACTGGTATGACCCTGAAAATTCGAGCCTTCAGCTTAGTCAACGTCGCGATGTAACGGTCAGAGTTGAAGGTTTATCCAGGTTGCAGAAAATCAAGAAGAATTACACATTTCCTATCCGAACAATGCACATCATTTTTCCAGCTGAAGACTGCGTCTTGAACTTTTTCATGGAAGGAGAATTCACGTCGCAACTCCATGGACTTCGGTTTTGACTCAGAATCGTAGTGGTCACACCACGTCTCTCATTCCCAGGGATGATGTGATCCAGAAAATTGTCACCTTCCTCCTGATGGTTGAAAAGATCATGACAAACTTGCATGCAATGTTCTTTTTGTTCTTGTGTGAGCATTCATGGGACCTACCTGGAGCAAACATTCTGTTCCTGTGTGAGCATTCATGGGACCTACCTGGAGCAAACTTTCTGTTCATATGTGAGTATTCATGGGACCTACCTGGCGCACACTTTGTGTTCCTGTGTGAGCATTCATTGGACCTACCTGGCGCACACTTTGTGTTCCTGTGTGAGCATTCATGGGACCTACCTGGAGCAAACTTTCTGTTCCACTGCGAGCATTCATGGGACCTACCTGGAGCAAACTTTCTGTTCCTGTGTGACCATTCATGGGACCTACCTGGAGCAAACTTTATGTTCATATATGAGTATTCATGGGACCTACCTGGCGCAAACTTTATGTTCCTGTGTGAGCATTCATTGGACCTACCTAGAGCACACTTTCTGTTCATATGTGAGTATTCATGGGACCTACCAGGCGCACACTTTGTGTTCCTGTGTGAGCATTCATAGGACCTACCTGGAGCAAACTTTCTGTTCCTGTGTGAGCATTCATGGGACCTACCTGGAGCAAACTTTCTGTTCATATGTGAGCATTCATGGGACCTACCTGGCGCACACTTTGTAAAATTTTAACGTTGCCACCATCGTTTCAAGCGAGATGAAACCGATGTCCAGCTCCGTAGACAGTTCCATGGTCATAATCCATCGATTTGCGTTGATGAGTTGATCGAGACGTTCTTCATTACGTGGTATGACAGCTGTGCATGGCCGTCCGGAACGGGACGTGTCCTTCATGTTGCTTTCTCCACTACTGAAACGCACAAACCACAGCCTCGCGGTGTTAACATTCACTGATTGGTGATTCCGTGAACGCAAACGTTCAGTAAGCGTCGATGGATGTCAACTGATGGAACGTTTTCAGCATGGAGGAATTTAATAACGCGCCTCTGTTTATAACGCACTTCCACGATAGACGCCAGTTTGTCAGACTGCTCCTTCACTGCCACCAGTCGGACGTAAACAGCATTGTGCGGATAAAGTTCGAACTTTACTGCAATACGGCCAAAATTCATATCTGACGTTGTGGGACATCAAAATAAATAGGAGACATAATTTTTATCACCAGTACTATTTAGCACAGCTTTAGATTGGATTATGAAACACTTTGTCCATGATAAGCATTTAAGCATCAAAGGACAGATAATAAGACCTCAGAAGATTTTGATTTTACAGACGACCTAGCGCTACTAAGTACCACCAATGAAAACACAAGAAAATTTAGACAGACTTTGCCAATTGTCTGAATAGACAGGACTTCAAGTAAACGTCTCAAAGACGAAAAAAATGGCTTCCACAACTACAACGGTTGATATCAAGCTACATGGAAAATCTCTACAAAATGTTCAACACTACACATACCTGGGAAGCAAAATGTCACAAGATGGAGTTGCCACGAAAGAAATTTTCCCTTGAATTGCTTTGGCCTCGTGCGCCTTTAATCAGCTCACAAACACCTGGAAATCAACTACACTGAGCAAATATACCAAACGCAATCGTATTATCAGTCCTCACATATAGATGTGAACGCTGGAAGACAACAAAAGCGCTGGAAATCAAACTAAATACCTTTGAAAAGAAACGTTCAAGAAAATTGTATCATATACGCTGGAAGCAGTTCATTACTAATGACTCGATAAGAACAGAGACAAACCAACTATATGTGTCGACCATCATTAAAAAAAAAACGATGTACATACATCGGAAATGTCCTTAGAATGAACAACAACTGTCTTCCATTGCAATCATTCGATTGGACACCAAGGGTGTTCGGAAAACAGGGAGACCCAGGGAAACACTCAGAAGAACAATCATCCGAGAGGGCTCAACTATGGGCATCAGCATCATACAGGTCTAAACAAATGGGTGGGCGGACAGACGGACGGACGGACAGACAGACATACAGACAGACAGACAGACAGACAGACAGATAGATAGATAGATAGATAGATAGATAGATAGATAGATAGATAGATAGATAGATAGATAGATAGATAGATAGATAGATAGATAGATAGATAGATAGATAGATAGATAGATTCGATAGATAGATTAGTTAGATATATAAATAGATTCGATAGATAGATGAATAGATTAGATAGATATATATATAAACATATTAGATAGATAAATAGATTAGACATACAAATAGATTAGATATATAGATAAATAGATTAGATAAATAGATTAGATAAATAGATTAGATAGATAGATAGATTAGATAGATATAGGCATGTATATTATTAGTAGACAACATTTAATGAAAATCCGTATTTCCTGACCAGAGAATGAGGTTGATGATCAGCGCAGTGTCTCCCTCACTATAATCCAAATAGAGCGCACGTTACAACATCAAGACAGAACCCCTAAGATGGTGTCGCTATCATCGCTCGCGATGGACAACTAACATTAACCAACAAAGATGCTAGTCTGCACAAATCGTCCCCCTAATTGTCCCCCAAATTATTTCTCTCAAGTAAAATGGTTGTGGTGCTATTTGTATGTCTGTCACAGATTGATGTTGTAGATTATGATGACCCACTTGGAGCTAATATTTATGTAAACTAAATACCCGCTATACGAATACCCGCTTTACGATCGCCCGCTCACATGGACGCCTTCGAATATAACTACTACTCTTGAATTCAAACGCGGGTTTCTCTTGCATACATTTTACAAGCAAAGTGTTTAAACCAAGCACTCGGGTCGTTTCATTATTGAATGTGTATATATTTTTTTTCAGTTGAATTCCAGAAGTCACGCAAAACACAGCTCTTTGAAATTATTCCAATGGATTTAATATATTTCTGTTTATAATATTTATAATTATTCCTAATTGTGATAACGCTAAAAGAAGAAATTAAATAATTAGATATGCATGGAATAATGTTAAAGATACCACTTTGAAAGCAGTTGGAAGAAACTGATTTCCTCTCTTACGGACGATTGAAGCGTATCAATATCCTATGAAATAAATCACTTCACTTGCTATTGACTTGACAAGAGAATTAGAAATGGAATTCAAGCCTGAAGTTGTTAGAGAATTTCTTGGCTTTCACGATGAGCCCCTAACAGACGAAGATCTTTCTCTGATTGATGAGCAATGAATATTGCTTGTTGAAGAGGAATTTGATATGGATGATATGACTCATTCTAGGCTGATGAGTACTTTCGGAATAGAGGGAGAAATAACCATAATAGAGAGCACGATTGCACAATGGGAAATTATCGATTACAATTTCTAAGAAAGCACAAAAGTCAATCAAATGTTTCACAACTCAATAATCTGTTACAGTGAAATGCTTTATAGAAAGGAGACATTCCTCATTGCAGCACATCACATTGCATTCCTTATTTCAAGAAACAATATTCTCAGCAATAGCCAGTTACTTTTAACACTTCAGAATCAGTGCCATCTTTATCAGCCTCTGCAAGATCACTATAAAGTCGTACTTCTCTTTAAAGAAAGAAGATTTACGTTCACTAAATTTTTCTCAATTGGATGAAGTGTAATTTAAGATTGACCAATTGTATTCAAGACACCTAATTCGACAACATCTGTACATTCGTCTTCCGATTTTGTAAGAATCCAAATGTTTAAAAGTCAGATTTGGCTATTTACCTTTAATTTTTTTAATGTTTACTCGTGTTTCCTTAACTTTTTGCGCGCATTTTCAAATGATTTATTTTTAATTTTTCGGGGTCCAAAATTCGTAAATGCGCATGACTGATGATGGAACGTAAAATTAACCCGAATAAAGGACTTGTATTGGAGCACAACAGTCACTTAGTGGAACATATTTGCAGATAGTGAAACCGTTTTCTGACAACTGGCATTAATATAGATGAAAGGACGACACAAATTCAAAGAAACAATAGAGTACACACCTTAAATGGAAAGCGTTAACAACATAATCGATCAACTGTATTGCAAGAGAAATCGTATACAGCAAGGTACTTTTATCATACATTTCGTTCTTTATTTTGTTGTTGTCTTCTTATATAGTTATTACGGATACTTCTCTTTTTTAAGGAAAGAAATAGCAGTCAGACTTTGTAAATACTGAAGACAGGAAGTTAAATAGAACTATCATCGTTCATGCAAGTAAGGAATGTTTTTTTCTTTACTTTGTTTATGTTTGTGTTCCTCTGTCATACAGGACACAATTTATCGAGTATTGCTATTTTATTAACCGAGACAAAATCAGATAATAAAACTAGTTCCAATCGAAGGAACATGTTAGAGGAGATCTTGAAGAAAAACATATTTTTTTTAGGTGAGCATGAGATGGTTCTATTTATTTGTGATAGTCACAATCAGATTGTGAAACAGTTCACCAGTCGCAAGTTCTGGAGGAACAACATTACAGTCAATATTGGAATATGATTATTCTTTTGTTTCATTTTTTACTTTCTGTTGCCTTTTTTCATTAGTAAATAATGTAGATTTATATCGACTAGTCAATTGTAACTGTATTTTCAGACAGTATTTATTTAAACGTTGTTTAAATATAATTTTTGCCAACGTTATAACATTGGCAAAGCAACAATTTGACAAAGCCAACAACAAAATAATGAGATTCTAACTGTACTACCTGACAGGCTTAAACAATCAGTGAAAATGGTGGAGAACGACCGATAGAGTCCCCATGTTCGAAGACAAGCAAGAAGGAATCAATTATTGTTCACATAACCAGCCGGATAAAGTGGGGCTTACGAGTGAAATCGATAACTGTAAATAAGAAGACAGTCCCGTCTGCGCTGAAACCGCACGTGTGTGCCACTTCTGAGTTCGTACTTTCACACCAAACACGTGCGCACCAATCAAAATAAAAATTTTAAAAAAAAAATCAGTTCGCTAGACTAGTGGTGCGCAACTCCTGGGTCACCCCCGTTTATAGTCATGAAAATGGTGAATTAATTTAATGTTGCCCCACTTGTTAAAGAAAAGGTGCCCCCCCCCCCCCCCACGCCCCTCTCGCCCTCTCCCCAACCGCATTTGGCTTTCCCTAACCAGCTAATCCTGATTCCAGACAATCGCAGTGCGGTATCGTTGCATTAGTAAGCGAAATACAATCGTGGTGGTCCCTGGAAACAGTCTGTGTCCCAATTGTCTGGCCAGCGAGGTGGGGATCGACACTGTAATCCCCGCAGTAAAGATGGCACTTGGGAGCCTCGCATTGCATTACAGGTAAGAGGACTCTGATACACTTTCTCAAGTACGCAGTGGGCTGTAAGAAGAGCCACTGTATTACGCTAGCTAAGAAATTTCATGTGTTGGATTAGCTCAATAAGAGTGCCTGTCACAACATCATTATACAGCTGCCTGCCCCATGCAAATCACTATGCAGTTGCCTCTACGGCAAACACATAAAGAATCGGTGTCTTATTATATTTACGCCTGAACAACTCGACTGAAATTTATCAACGGATCACCAAATTGTTGCCGTTTTCGAGAATATTAGTACTAATCTCTTTCCTCTTGACGAATTGTCACAGGTAATGGGTATGTAATGGATCCTGTTACACTTTCGGGCGTATTGCAAATGGTTTTCATGGTTCCTCCTCAATGTAGTGCAATTGCAAGGAGTTTCAGCTGAATGGACATTACGGCGATGACAGTGTTTACCCCACCACGTGGGGAGAAGAGACTAGCGTCCGGTTAGGCTGAACATACTGATCGGACATTGTTATTTAGGGCCACGCAAAACATACTGGTCGAACAATGTTAGTCAGGGTCAGGCAAAACATACTGATCAGACAATGTTAGTCAGGGTCAGGCAAAGCATACTGGTCGGACAGTGTTAGTCAGGGTCAGGCAAAGCATACTGGTCGGACAGTGTTAGTCAGGGTCAGGCAAAACATACTTGTCGGACAATGTTAGTCAGGGTCAGGCAAAACATACTGATCGGACAATGTTAGTCAAAATCAGGCAAAACATACTGATCGGACAATGTTAGTCAGGGTCATGCTGAACATACTGATCGGACAATGTTAGTCAGGTTCAGGCAAAACATACTGGTCGGACAATGTTAGTCAGGGTCAGGCTAAACATACTGATCGGACAAAGTTAGTCAGGGTCAGGCTAAATATACTGATCAGACAATGTTAGTCAGGGTCAGGCTACATATACGAGTACTAAGACTCGCATCTCCCTTCCTCGCCGCTCTCCCTGGAAACAGACAGTTCCATGCAGTCTGCCTAACGTGGATGAACATCGATGTGATTTCAGAAGTAGTGAGTGACACGCAGAAGACACCAAGCATTGCACAATCGCCTTGAGGAACCTGTTTCCACCTTCCTCAACCCCGTTTGACCTTCACCCACACGCTAGGGATGTCAAGAAAGCTACTGCAAATAGGCACTTGACGCCATTTTGAGGGCGCTCAAAAGAGTAAACATACTCATTGTTCTGGCAATTAAACAGAGCAGCCCCCATCTGGTTGGTCATGCTGCTGAAACAGCCTATTTTGTGCGATTGCATGGAAATTTTGCAGTTCACACAAAGATAACCACGAAATAGTATGGAAAGGGAACTGATATGCCAACTAAACAAACTCTCAGACCACAATAAAATCACCCTCCAGTGGATTGCAGCTCACTGCGGCATACCTGGGAATGAATGGGCGGACAGGCTAGCTAGGGAGGGAAGACAAAGAGAACAATTCACCCACCCAGTGCCACTGCCAGAAGTCAGGGCAAACATTCAAAACCAATATAAACAACAGTGGATAGAGAGAACAAACAGTAAATACCCACAGGACCCAATCAATGGACTGAATAGGAAACAGTATACCACAATTTTTCGCATCAGAACAGATCATTGCAGACTAAATGCACACATGCATACAATGAAAGCAGCACAGACTGCACAATGTACATGTCAGAGAGGAAACCAGACTCCAGAACACATCCTGCAAACATCTCCACTGCACCAAGACTCCCGTGAGAAGACCTGGCCCGAGGAGAGAAACATACAAGACAAACTGTGGGGAACCATTGAGGACCTGCAACTGACGTGTCACTTCATGGAGGCAGCCCTTCTAGTGGCATAAAACGAGCATACGAAACCGAACGCAAAGAAGAAGAAGAAGAATACTGGTTGGACAATGTTAGTCAGGGTCAGGCTGAACATACTGATCAGACAAAGTTAGTCAGGGTCAGGCTAAATATACTGATCGGACAAAGTTAGTCAGGGTCAGGCTAAACATACTGATCGGATAAAGTTAGTCAGGGTCAGGCTAAACATACCGATCGGACAAAGTTAGTCAGGGTCAGGCTAAATATACTAATCGGACAAAGTTAGTCAGGGTCAGGCTAAATATAATGATCAGACAATGTTAGTCAGGGTCAGGCTACATATACGAGGACTAAGACTCGCATCTCCCTCCTCGCCGTTCTCCCTGGAAACAGACAGTTCCATGCAGTCTGCCTAACGAGGATGGACATCGATGTGATTTCACAAGTAGTGAGTGACACGTAGAAGACACCAAGCATTGCACAATCGTCTTGAGGACCCCTGTCCACCTTCCTCAACCCCGTTTGACCTTCACCCTCACGCTAGGGATGTGAAGAAAGCTACTGCAAATAGGCACTTGACGCCATTTTGAGGGCGCTCAAAAGAGTAAACATACTCATTGTTCTGGCAATTAAACAGAGCAGCTCCCATCTGGTTGGTCATGCTGCTGAAACAGCCTATTTTCAGATGCACGGCATAGCGTGAGAGAACGTTTGGTTATTAGGTTGCACCTTACTTCGGCTTTCACTTTCACCAAATTATTTAAAATGTCTGACCATAGCATGATATCATCCGATGGGCGCAGTGGTACCGATATATCAATGCGGATCTGACTAGCTGCGTCCGTTATGTAGAACCTCCGACGTGTGTGGGGTAATGGCAAGATCTCCCTTGGGACAAAAATCCGCATCTACCAGTCCTGTGTGTACCCAGTCCTTCTTTACGGCTCCAAAACCTGGACATTGCTGAAACATGACATGTCGAGACTGGAAGCCTTTCACATGCGCATTCAGCGGCGTATCCTGGACATCCGATGGCATGAGGTCTCTGCTAAGACTCGGCCATGTTGTACGACTGCACCAGGAAACCCTGGCTCACAAGATACTACACAAGTCGTTCCTCAGCGCCAAAAGTCTTCCCCCAACCGGCTGGAGGCGCAGAAGAGGCCGTCCCTGTACAGTATAGCTCCAGCAAATATCAACCTCCTCCTCCACACTGGACGAGGCCTGGAACCATACCACAGCTGTGGGCCACGGATGTGGCCGACCGACGCAACGGGCCTCAGACGCATAAGCGAACATTAATATATTATTATTTGTTACGAAATAAATCCTTATAAAATGTTAACATAAAATAGCCTTTTTACTTTGACATATTTTGAGTCCTGTTCCTGCGGGCGGTCTTTCATTATGGAGTTTTGTTAGGTACACCATTAGGACATTGTTCCTTTGTTCATCTTAATTCGTAAGACGCAGTTCTTTTCGCTGTGGTTTACGTCCAAAGACCAAGTACATCGAACGTCAGCACGAATATTTTGTAAATTAGTTTACTTCGCATACGAGTACAACTTCCCTGTTTCATAAACCCGAACGCAAATATGTTTGGATTATCAATGTGCTACATCAACACACTACCCCCAGTGATAATATGTAGTGCCAAAGAATAAAGATCACTTGTCACTGCAGTGTTTCCGCAGAGTAAATACTACTCTTAAATTTTGCACCTCATAAACAAAACGATCACTTATCGAGATTTTAAACATGTATTTCTTTGGTCAACGACTAGTAATAGTAGAACATTGCCAGCTCCTTCTTTGTACTGAAAACACACCTCAAATATCGCTAATTTTATATCGTTTCTTCCTGTATTGAGAACACATCACAATAGTATCGAAGTAAGGTGTCCGTCTCGGGTGCCGGAGGACGCATGTTGGAATCACGGTGGAGACCGACATTTTTTCACGTAGATCTTCTGGTAAAAAATTCCCTAATCTCTGGGTAGTGAGATCGGACGTCCGTGTTTAATGTCGAGCACGTTAAAAACTCAATGGGAGTTGGAATTCGAAAAGAGTAAACTTAACGGCCGCTGCCCGGACAAAATTCAAATTAAAAATCTATCCAAGTTATTTGTACTTTTCCTAGGTGATTTGTTAAGAGCAGCTATATATGGTGCCTAACTGGCTGCAGGTCTACTTAGCTCTAGATTTTGAGTGGTATTAAGATCGACCAGCCTCCAAGAAATTGGTTGTATATAGACTATGTAGAGTCTTCTGAGCTAGTATAATACGTTAAGTTAAGTTAAGTTAAATTTCGCTGATATTCTCTCGTCTCTTCTTGTTTTGAGAACACACTACAAATATCATTAATATTCTATCGTCTCTTCTTGTTTTGAGAACACACCACAAATATCACTAATATTCTCTCGTCTCTTCTTGTACTGGGCCTACACACAATGTCACGGATGTAGTCCTATAGTCTGGCTTGACTGACAAATGAACCAGAAGAATTTAAAGAAAATCCTGTCCTTATCTTTGTAGATCCAAGAAAAAAATATGTCTTTTACAGCATCTCAACCATGTCTTCATTTATGACAAAAGGTAGGTTTGCGTGGGACTAACGTCCTGCTGAAGCCATACCAACACCATCAACAACAAACGTACAATTCATTGCTACATAAATTACAGTGCAAAAACACATATCTTTGGAGCAGCTTTCAGTGAATTTCTGTGAGATCACTAATTCACATATTTTATCTAACATGAAGTATATACATCCGCTACACGTGATCCATATCAGAAGAATTCTGTCTCCGAGCACCTGTATGCTCAAATGTGAAGTGTGATTCAACCTTTAAGCCTGAATCTATTATTGTAGTGGTGCGCAGGGTGAAAGAACAGGGCCACTACAATCATCTTCGCAGGTTGCAAAAAAGCGACAATAGAAAAGCCAGTGGCATCATGTAAAACCATTGCTGTTGTCACTAGAAGTTCTCGAATACAGGCTTCCTACAGGTGGCTCAGCTGTAGTGCTTGCATTAAGTATTAAGCTTCGCGTGTAGGAAAATGCGGAAATCAATGACTGATTATCATATCTATGTTGTTTTATATGGTGTATTTGCACGCATCTTGCACAACTCTCTTTAGTCGCCTGTAGCGACATGCTTTTAGTGACCTATTCTTTGTGCATTATGGTTGTCATTCAGATCAAGACACCATGGGCGTCTTCTAACTAGCTGATGCGTCAGCTGTGACGCACCCAGCGAAAGGTTGCACACCGCTGCGTTAGACAAGTGTAACCAAATGAGAGGAAGGTGGGATGGCGGGCACCAATCTCAACGCTACTAAACTTCACGCGTAGAATAGGCTAGGGGTGGGGCAGGTCTGTTCACTGATCCAGGTCTTTATAAAGAGCTCATCTAGCCGTAGTGGACACCCGTTACGAGCAGAGATGTTAAGTCGCAGGGGTGAAGGCTTGCACTGAAGCTCAGCATATTCCTGGTTTGATAGTGGTGTCATTCATGTGTGCGAGTGTTAAGTTACGCGAATGTGCCGTTAGATTTCTTTATGCGTCTTACGCTTCCCTCATCTGCTGTTAATTTTGTTTATTCGTCAAGTGTTTTCGTGGTCTGCCGTTGTTTGTTTAGCCTCAAGTGTTTATCTACCGTTTAACTTAATTGTACCTGGGTCTCCTGAGGTTGCTGATGGGTTTATGTGCGCTGGTTTCCATACGTTGTCTTCAGATCTGTTAGTGTACTGGGTTTTTTTTTAATAAGTTGCCATTACGTTAATTTGTGTATTGGGTTTCCAAATGCATCTTTATAATTTGTACGTACTAGGTTTCTAAATGTTGTGTATTTGTATAATGGGTATCTTAATTTCTCTTGTTTGTTGTTG
Organism: Ariolimax columbianus; assembly: GCA_036924085.1. Classification (NCBI taxonomy): domain Eukaryota; kingdom Metazoa; phylum Mollusca; class Gastropoda; order Stylommatophora; family Arionidae; genus Ariolimax; species Ariolimax columbianus. Next base: position 26,442,492 of record JAVGWX010000013.1, on the reverse strand, counting down.
TTGTTTAATGCCCACAAGGAGTATGTTCACTCTTGTGTGTGCTCTGAAAAAGACGTTACCTGGCTGGTTGTAGTAGCTTTCATCACATCCCGAGTGTTCTAATGAAGGTGGGCCGTGGTACTCCAGATGGTTGTGCTATGCTTGGCTTAATCTGCGTGACGCTCACTACTAAGGGGATCACGTCGATCCACATCTCACCAGCCAGACTGCCTTGAAAACAGTTTCCATGGAAAGCAGCGTGAAAGAGAGATAGTGGACTAAGTATATAATGCATGGCCCTGACGCGACGTCCTGGTCAGTATGTTTTGTCTCACAGGACAAGCGTTTCAGTTTCCCCAATCTCTAGGTAAATTTGTGTACGTTTAGTTTAGTGTGTCCGTAGGTTTATTTGTTAGCTGTATTTATCAAGCGTGTACATAAAAGTTATTTTGTTTTTCGTATTGTCGTAATACGTTGATATATTTCTTCGATTATAGCGCACAATGATGTGTGGAGAAGTCGTTGAATACGTCTGGAAGTCCTGATTTATACGTAGGTTTATTTATCTATCCAGTAATTCAGATTTATCGTTCGGTTTATTTGCGTACTAAATGTCCTACTGTGTTAAGGTGTGATCCTAATCTTTCGTTAGTCAGATTTTTGATAGGCGGAGTTATCTTGTCAATCTAACGACATCACGTGTGATAATACATGCGTCAGACAATGATGAAAAGCATTATCTTTTTTTTTTTTTTTTTTTTACATTCTATTGCTAATGTGGTTGTGTCCATATTTGGCTATTCTACGAAGTATGTTTCACGTGTATTTTGAAAAACAAACCAGCAAACTAATATTGAAATATTTATATCCTTCTTTCATTTATTGTGTATTTTCAGTGCTCGTGATAGCCACGTTTTAGATTCATTAGTGATTTTTTTTGGCAGAAGTGTGTATTTTCCCCCTCTTCTCTAGTTGTTTTTTTTTCTAAGTAAATTGTACACAAAGCTGTGAATAAGCCTGTCCATAAAAGACAATTCAGTACCTTCAAATCACTACAGAAACGTATCAAGAACACAACAAAAAGCAACATTACTACTATCAGCATTGATTTGTTTAGTCTTTTTAAAAGTTAGTGAACGAATTCACAAACGATCGTTATCTATTGTTTTTTTTTCTGATTTATCGGAATTATAAGCTGTGAATTTTTCTTCATTATTGCAATAATATTTTGAGGAAAAGATGGGGAATGTATTTATTACATTGACTAGTATATACTTTATAAACTATGTATTTATTTACAGTTACGTGTTGTTTAATTTAGTAGAGAATATTGGATTCCCTTTTCAATGGATAACTCCTTTTTCTGCTTTAGAAAAGCTGGTAACTTTTATGTCTTTTTATTAGTCGCTGATACAGTTTGTGTGTTCACCTGCGTAAAACAGATACTGATCTGTGCCTTTGTATGTACATACATGAAGTAAGTAAGGGACAGCAGCCAAACCAAATATCGATTGTGAATTGAAAACAGAAAATGGCAAAATGCAGCCTTCTAAGAGAATAATTACAGGCATGTACTGACGTTTCAGCTTGTGCAAGTCTCTTCAAGATGATCATAGGCAATCGGAAATAAAACCTGGGAACAATCGCAGAAAAATGTGGATGATAATCCTTATTTAAATGTCTTTTCAGCAGCGTAAGTTAATAAATTCGTTGGTGCCATTTTGGTCTGACCAGTCATATGAACATGCTTTTACATGTCTATTCAGAAGTGCCCGTATTATGTCGTCCTCGTGAAAAAGTGAATCTAAATCTGTTTCAATTATCGTTTTAGCATTCTCTATGTTTATTTCTTAGCAGGTCTGTTTGTTGTCTGTCTGTTTCTCAGGATGTCTATCTAAATATTTATATATCGTTAGTTAGTTAGTTAGTTAGTTAGTTAGTTAGTATTTTTGCCTAACTGTAGAAAGGAGCAACACTTTCTGTCACATTTATATCGGTTATTTCAGGGCAAAAATCTCTCTTGCTCTTTCTCTCTCTCTTTCGCTCTCTCTCTCTTTCTCTCTCTCTTTCTCTCTCTCTCTCTCTCTCTCCATCTCTATCTCTGTCTCTCGCCATCTCTATATCTCTGACACACATGATCCACATTGCCCCATTCATCATGCTGCATGACTAGTTTACAGACATGATATCTTTGATCTGAGATCGTATTGATTAAACGAACCCGCTTTAAACAAACTTTTCCGTCTTTAACAATAGGTGTCATTTAGTGCTTAGGGACTTCCCTGGACAGCTGCACTCTTGTATGGTAGTAATGTACGCATATTACATACATCCCCACAATATTAACTGTCTTTGAAGATGATCGCGAATGTTCGTGAACTTTTTAATCGTTTCTAAAGACTCGGTAACCAAGCAATGCCAGGATTCTGTTATTTCTGAATGGAGTTATACGCGCGTGTCTGTGGATTATGCCGCCCGTAGCAGTGTACTGTCTGCTGGTCATGTGGCTCATACAAGGATGTTTGAGTGGTTCTGAGACTGGCAGCGGAAGAAATGTAAGCGCTGTCGAGGCTGATAAAGGTAATTAACTCTCTTTAGACCATACTTTGATATTACCTTAGTTGTATTCCGTGAAAAGAACAAATGATTTATGTAACCTTCAAAATATGTCGTTTTTGTTGTTGTTGTTTAATGCGTACAATGAGTAAGTTTACTCTTTTGTGTGCCATGAAAAGAACGTTAAGTGGCAGGTTGTAGTAGCTTTCCTCACATCCCGAGCATGATGATGAAGGTGCACCACGGTCCTCCAGGCGGTTATGCTATGTTTGGCTTCATTTGCGCGGCGCTCACTACTACGGAAATCACATCGATCTACATCTCGTTAATCAGGCTGCCTTGAAAACAATCTGTTTCCAGTGAACGCTGCATGGAAGGGGGATTGTGGTCTTAGTCAGTGTATTGAGCCTGACCCTGACGGGACTTCCTGATCAGTATGGTGTGCTTGACTTGACCAGCGTCTCAGTTCCCCAAAGTATGTTGTAAAAGCAACAAACAGGGATGTGCATTGGGGCTAGCAATCGCATAATGTACCGCCATTGATACTGAAACCTGCATTGCAAATGCTCGAATAAAGTCTTCATATAAGGGCCCAGCTGTAGTGATGACTTTATTCGGTGCTTTAAGCGAAAAGCTGATTAGCATTTTGCTATGTAAACCTTATGTGGATTTCTAAGACATGTTGTAAAAGACGGTGGAGTAGAGCTGTGAATAGGGTTGGCAAACCTTACCCTGTAAGTTCTGTTTTTCTCTATATTGTTTGGAGAATCTCAACACAAAGCACGCGCCCCAAAGCACCGGCGAGGATCCCATAATAGATAAGGTAGATTTGTAACAGGATTTTGTCCGGACAGCGGCCGTTAATCCTACTATTTTTTATTTCCAACTGGCAAGGAATTTTTAACGTGCGCGACACTGCACACGGGCGTCTGATCTCTACTACCAAGAGATCCGAAGAAACACCACAACGTGCATGCCACAAAGGGTTACTGAGTTAAGTGATGATTTAGCGCTGGCAACCACAATACTATAAACAGGTCACATATAGAAGAACACATTAGTGCCATAGAGCAGACAGGTGACTGTGATGTCCACATGTTCACATCGGAATGACAAAAGACACCATGATCTCGTACTATCAAGACCTCATCTCCATTGACCACTTACGTCGTTGGAAGGCATACATTAAGTCTTTGCGCCACATTTGAGTAGCCTTCCCGGATTAGATCACGGGGCCCCTTACTTAGGTCGGAAGAATAGAACCACTATATATAGAGCGACTAAAGAGAGTTATGCATGGGGCTTGCGGTATAATTACGTAAAACATATTACCATATAAACCAAGACTGCAAAACCCCGTTAATTGCTTGTGACGCAGGCTATCTTCTTCTTTCTCTTCTTCTTCTTCTTATTATTATTATTATTATTATTATTCGTCATCGAGCGTTCTAAAAACACCGTTGTGCGTTTGTCGTACTTTACTGCGAGGTTGCAAATGTTGCGTCTTTCTGCCCAACACATATGATTTCAGCTGCCTTTTCGGGGGTTCAAGATTTGCCTTCCCACTTCGATCCAATTCTGTTAACCAGACTACACTAGTGCAGCCTGTTTCCAGGACCTTCACTTAGAGGTGGAATATGGTCTTGGTCAATTGTGATTAGCTGACTCTGATGCGAACAGCTAGCTATGAGTCGCCGGCTACTGTTAGCTCATTCACTGTTGCATCTTTGGCCCCTGCGTTGGTTTTCTGAAGGTCGTGGCCTTAAACTCCGGATAGAGTGAGATGAGACCAGGAAGAAGGAGAGCTGTGTAATCGATGTCATTGTTAAATACATGCCTATGTAGTATGTCTTTGGCAGTGTCGATTCTTCTATCTCTTGCTCTTCCAAGTGCTTATCGAACCCTGCTGTAAGGTGTTACACGCTCATGCAGCGGATGAGTTTGGAGAAATCCAAGTAGCATGTCCATCCCATCTCCTTCTTTGCCACTCAATAAATGCCTTACAGTGCTCCACCTACTTTTTGTCTCAATTCTTACTTTTATAAGAATGCAATGTCTCATGTTATGTTCTTTTCTCCATGCATGCTTGTTAGAGTTAATTTCTGATATTGCAAACAGATGCTTAGTTTAAATATACCTTCATCATCCCCGTAGTATTGAGCGACACACAGACGAAGCCAAACATAGCCTGGAGGACCCTGGTTCACCTTCATCCGCTCGCTCGGGAAAGCTACAACAAACCACAAATAAACGTCCTTTTCAGTGCGCACAAAAGAGTAAATCTACCCATTGTTGGCATTCAACAACAACAACAACAACATTTATCAGTATAGGTATCTTAGTATCATCATAATTATCATATAGAAATGCTAATCCGATCACGAATCTGCACAATTTCATTTCTCTAAATTCTTCAAGGCATGAATTCCGTTGTTGAGTTTCTTACAAGCATCCAGCATCATCGTTCTTCATCTCTTTTTGTAGTCACTTTACCTTTCAGTTCAGCTCTTGTTGTATCGTGTGGCCCATAAAAACGAGTGCCTTCGTCTGATGTTAGTTTGAAAGGCCGGTATAAGAAATGGTGGAAGAACTACTGTAATCATAAATATAAATTATGACCCAAGTTGAGACACCGTACGGAGTTTGGCTGCAGACGAGGTTAAGTGGAGAGTTTGATGTTCTCCCTTGAGAGTATACCAGAAGTGTTAATCTATGTTTGCTGTTCCAGTCACTAATGTTTGGCTGCAGACGAGGTTAAGTGGAGAGTTCGATGTTCTCCCTTGAGAGTATACCAGAAGTGTTAATCTATGTTTGCTGTTCCAGTCACTGAGAATTTAACAAGAAAGGGAAAAGGATGAGTGTAATAAAATTCATTTGCGCAGGAAATAATAATAATAACAATAATAATAACAATAATAATAATAAGACCAATCGACTATCCAACACTACTTTTGAGATCATGTATTTATGTATTTCAGCGTGGAATGAATCATGAGCTTTTTGTTTGTAGTGTGGCTTTGTGGCTTAAGTGGCAATTTTTTCCCCCCAACTGAGGTTTCCAACCCCATCACAACATTCAATTGTCGCGAGTATGAACGTTGCAGAAAGAGAATCAGCGGGATTTCTAGACGATCAGTAAAATAAATAAGACTTAGGAGATATTGATCGGCTGTTATGCGACGAAATGTCTCCGTGCTTACTAATTCAAAGCTACAGCTCACGACTCTCCGAACTTGTTTCGTTGTGCTGCAGTTCACCAGTATTGACCCTATCCATGACATATGCCTTGTCTCTCTTGCTTAGTTTTACCCAGGCAGTGGGATTTCCCTTGTCCGTGCCAATTCATTAGCGTCACTAATTAGAAGAAGAAGGCATTTGGTCACGAAGCATAATTACTCCGGCCGTACACTAACGATAAGCGAGATCATGATGCAGAGCAGTAAATGAGCTGCAGTGGTCAGCTACCCAAAGCTGACTGCTAGCGTCATGGCCAGCGAACCAGAGCTATCAAGACTCTTCTATACCTCCACGTGGTGATCCTGGATAACAGGCTGCAATAGAGCAGACTGGCTAAGGAGAAGGGATCGAAGAGGGATGGTAACGATGGTTTTTAAAAATGCCTGCTTAAGTCGGTTGTGTCGGACCGAAATGTGCAAATATCGAGGTCAAGCTGTAAACACAACGCATTCCGTTCTCTAGACTACATCCGGCTACTTGCAAAGCCGTTTCAAGGCTTAATAGGAGGAGATTGAGAACGAAGAAGAAGAATCGCGATGTGCCATAAAAAAGATACAAGCATAATGCAGTCTATGACAGATGAAAGCGACGAAGACAGCATACCTATCTACGAGATTTCTAAATTTAAAATCATAATGGAGGCAGACACAAACAAGACATGCGTGATATGGTAACATGTGTCATTGTGTCCTTCGGTAGTGACAGGGAAGTGTTTATAAGACCCTGTCGATTAATTAGCTTTCTTCAATAAGACATTTACCACTCATATCTATATTCAGTAGAGAATAAATTTGACCTTATACTACCAAATAGAGTTCAGATTGCAGCTTCATATTCAATTACCATTATTATATTAGAGTAATGAATCTGTAGTGTTTTTAATTGTTGGGAAGCCCTTGATTGAGCTCCTCTAATATAATGATCTGAAAAAATGAAACAGCAGAAGCAGTTATTAGGAGAACGTGTGGATGATGCATGTTGTTGGTTTTCAATAACATTCTTTCAGTCACTTATTGTGAATTCAACTATAAAAAGCTTGGAGAGAAGATGGGTTCCGCCAAGAGAAAACCGCCCAAGATTCACACATGAGGACAAGCAGGCGGAGAGGTAGTGGTAGAAGGCCTGACACATCTGCAACAAAATATGGGCGACATGAGAATGGCCGGACTTATGGACGAAATCAATAGTTATACCGTTACATAAGTCTGGAAACCTGAAGATGTGCCAAAATTACAGAACAATAAGCCTCATTAGCCACCCTACCAAGGTCATGCTTAGATTAATTCTCGACCGATTGAAACTCCAAGCAGAGAACATCATTGCCAAGGAGCAAGCAGGGTTCAGACAGGGAAGAAGCACTACAGAACAGATATTTAATTTAAGGCTGCTAAGCGAGAAATATCTAGAACAGCAGCAAACACTGTATCATGTGTTTGTGTATTTTAAGAAGGCATTTGATAGGGTATGGCATAAAGCGCTTTGGGCAACCACGAGGATGTATAATATGAACGGAAATATTATAAAGATCGCCGCCGAAGACGGATGTGTCTGACCGAAAGGTGCAAATATCGCACCCAAGCTGTAAACTAGCGACACAACGCATTCCGTTCTCCGGACTACATCCTGCTACCTGCGAAGACCTGTTCAGGGCTTGGTAGCGGGAGATTGAGAACGAACGCAGAAGAAGAAGAAGAATTATAACGGTCCTTGAACACCTGAATGACAAATCGTCTAGCGCAGTTCTTGTGAATGGGAGGCGAGCGGATTGGTTTCGCACATCAGTTTGTGTGAGACAAGGGTGTACACTCTCTCCAACTCTTTTCAATATATTCCTTGAAGGAATTATGAGTGAGGCACTTGGAGGTCACGTTGGTACTGTCAAGATAGGGGACCGAACGATTACCAACCTTCGTTTTGCAGATGATATTGATGGGTTAGTGGGTTCAGAAGCAGAACTCCAGAAATGGGTCAGAAGGCTCGATGAAACAGCTCTTGACTATGGTATGGAGATAAACGCTGGAAAGACAAAATTAATGACCAACAACTCCACGGGCTTCAACAGCAGGATAAAAGCTAATGTTCAGTAACTCGAAATGGTTGACCGTTTTAAATATCTTGGGTCAATTGTCAGTGATGAAGGATCAAACTGTGAGGTGTTGGCCAGAATAGCACAGACAATAGCGGCGCTTGGACGGCTTAACAAAATCTGGCAAAGTAAACGGTTAGCACTACGCACAATAATCAGATTAATGCTGACACTGGTCCTGTCAATATTCCTCTATGCTTGTGAGACATGGACAGTTACAGCTGACCTTCAACGAAGGATACATGCCTTAGAGATGAGATGTTTCCAAAAACGTTTAAACGTCACGTACAAAGATCGAGTTACAAATGAGGAAATACGAGATAGAATTACAACAGCAATATGGCCTTTCGAAGACCTTTTGGCAACTGTCAAAAGAAGGAAACTCACTTGGTGCGGTCACATATGGAGATCAAATGGTCTTGCAAATACAATCCTCCACAGAAAGGTGCATGGCAGACGACGAAGAGGCCGGCCCAAAAAGAGATGGGAGGACAACATAAAAGAATGGACCAGTCTCCGACCACAAGAGTCACAGGCAGCGGCATCTGACAGAGAGAGGTGGCGTGGGGTTGTGAGGATGTCTTTATGTGTGCCCCAACGACCTCACCGGTTACGGGATGACCTGACCTGACCTGAATAAGCTGTTCCAAAGTTTTCTTATTATGCGTGTTTCGTTCCTGTTTTGTTTTGTTTTCTGAATGTATAGTTCAATACTTTGATGAGGGACACAGTGGTTTCGAGGTGAGGTGTCCGTCTCGGGTGCAGGAGGTCCTGAGTTCAAATCACGGTAGAGACCAGTACTTTTAAAGTGGGTCTTCTGGTAAAAATGCTCCTACTTTCTGAAAATTGAGATCGGACTCCCGTGCTTAGTGTCGAGCACGTGAACAATCCATTACAGCTAGAAATCGAAAAGAGTAGGTTTAACGGTCTCTGCCCGGCAAAAATTCAACATTTTTAGTTAAAAACCTACCCAAATTGTTTGTACCTTCCCCCAGGTCTAGTAGTTCTCAGGAAATTTAAAATACTAACTACACATAGTCTTCGGCTACCTGGCAACAGACATTAACAACACGCATGTTTGAATATCACGATTCCAAGTGTTCAGAGTATAATTAGTTAAATACCACTATTCTAGCGCTCATATTCCCATCTCTGTACAATACTTTGGGAAGTGTTTCTAGCGCTCTCTTTCATATTCCCATCTCTGTACAATACTCTGGAAAGTGTTTCTAGCGCTCTCTTTCATATTCCCATCTCTGTACAATACTCTGGAAAGTGTTTCTAGCGCTCTCTTTCATATTCCCAGCTCTGTACAATACTTTGGGAAGTGTTTCTAGCGCTCTCTTTCATATTCCCATCTCTGTACAATACTCTGGAAAGTGTTTCTAGCGCTCTCTTTCATATTCCCAGCTCTGTACAATACTTTGGGAAGTGTTTCTAGCGCTCTCTTTCAAAATCGGGTAGGACTTAGTGAATGGGGAGATGTACAAAACCAAGCGTTCTATTTCCTTCTTGTGTTTTATTGACTATTTCCCTGCGTAGTTGGGTTTGTATCATCCATATTATCATTGTACAGTTTACATCACAAGTATTTGACCCGGCCTTGGACAGTTTACATCACAAGTACTTGATCCCGCCTTGGACAGTTTACATCACAAGTACTTGTCTCTGCCTTGGACGGTCCCGTAGCGGAACACCACATGTCACCTTCCATGCATTTGTTGCCACACTAACATACCTGTTGATTACGGAATTAAAAACACGTAATCTTAATCTACTGAGAAAAAAATTATCGTTTTTTTTCAAGTCTCCTAAAATTGTATATGCACCAGCATCTTCTTCAATATTTACTACAACCGCCAACCTATTTGGTCGGTATAAGTTTCTTTGTACGTTGCCATTACTTTCCGTACGTGGAAGAGCGTTCGCTCTAAGAAAAAAATGTCCTTACTGCCAAACAATACACACGACGGGATTCGAAATACAAGCCTTGTGGATTGTGAAAACCCAGCAATATTCAGCAAAAATTATATATATATATATATATATATATATATATATATATATATATATATATATATATATATATATATATATATATATATATATATAACTTCACTTACCTGTTTAAAGTAGTCTAATGGAACTTTCATTTTCAAGTGCTCTTTTCAAAGCCAAGTTCTCTTTAAAAAGCGCAATCGCAATATTCTTCAACATTCAATTCAATTTCACGTTTTTGCTGACATAATGAAGCTAAGTGTTTCCCTTTCCTTATCTGCAGAGCTTGGGCAAATCACCAAATGTGTTTCCGAGCGTAGAGATGCGCTAGATTTAGCCAGACGCCAGACTACGGAGGTTCTCGTTCCAGAGTGCAATCAGGACGGCAGCTACAACGAAGTCCAGTGCCACACTTCGTCAGGCTACTGTTGGTGTGTGACTAAAGATGGTAGACACATTCCTGGGACCTCTGTCAAGGACATGCGACCTAGATGCAAATGTGAGTAACTTGATTCTACTGTATGTAGAGTAGAGAGAAAGAGAGAGAGAGAGAAAGAAAGAGAGAGAGAGAGAGAGAGAGAGAGAGAGAATGTGTTGAATTGAAAGAAAGTCAAGAGGAAAAATGGAAGTATAGTTACTGCTAGTTATTCTATCAAGAACAAGGTAGTCCTATAACAGACACTGCTGTCAGGGATGATGTGTTATATTGTAAAAGACTTAATCCTTTCATGAGGTAATGTGACCAGTCCTTTACTTGTTGCATATCTGCCATCAGAGTAAGTCAGGTACCCATATACAACTGTCGGCTGTAGCGTATCAATATCTGTTCTAGAATCCAGTGTTTTTTGCTCAAAGAAGCTAGCTCTCTAACTGCTAATTTAATTTGATCTAATTTGTCTTATTGCATCTTTGTTAGATTTCCGCCGTAATGCTTCCGTCTGCTGATAACGTGCTCCCTAAATACGTGAAATCTTTCACCTTTTTTATTTGCTGTTTTTCATGGAAGATAGTGATTTCTCCAGCTGTTCTAGATATTTTCATGACATCAGTTTAATTATACATTAATTTTCATGCTGTATTCTTTACATGCTGCATTCTTTACATGCTGTTTAGTTTATCACTTTGTTGTTGCAATTGTATTTTTGAAGTTGCTATGACTGCTTGATCGAAACCGAAAAGAAGTTAATTGAAGAGTTCACCAATGTTGCTACCTTCATTTGGGTTGGCTGTTTTACAAATGTGGTGTACATATGTAACGAACAACAAAGGGGAAAGCACATATCCTTGATATACTCCTGATTTAATATGCAATTCTGCTGAGAGGCCGGTTATTGTTCCAACAGACCACTGGCTATCAATGTAAACACTTTTCAAAGTATTCATTATCAGGAAAAGCAAATATTTCTTTTAAAAGACAAAAGTATTCATTTCATTAAGAAGAAAGTACATATTATCAGAAGAAGAAAGGGGACTGAAGATACAACACAGTGGATTAGCTGAAAGCAGACTAATAGCTTGCTACGTGCATGAGTGCTAGAGAACCAGAGCTGACCAAGACGCTCCAGCTGGCTGTCAAAGAAACAGACTGTACTAGTGTAGTGTCGCTAAGAGAATGGGGAACGTACTGGGAAGGCTAACTATGTACCCAGCACAAGTCAAATGAATTACGATGTGTCGTGTCGAAATATGCACATGTCGCATCCTCGCTGTAAATTACAACTTAACGTTTTTCAAACAAAGAAGAAAACGAAAGTACTATTATCAAGATTGATAAAATTCAGCCTGTAAAGCGGCTAGTGCAACTTAGTTATCAATTGTTCATTTTTACTGTAGTGCACACATGAACGTTTCCTTAGGCAGATTATAAGTAGAAGAACGTGTGTTCCAAATAAATCGGCTCTATGACAGGGAAGGAACAACATCCGCCAATGTTAGGATGCAGCTGAATGGCAACAAGAGAAGATACCGCCAATTTAATGATCCACATGTAATTTATCTTTGAGAGCGAATGACACGAAAAAAGGAATGTATTGAATGTACTTTAATGGACAACCGCAGCGAAGGCGAACTTCGATAAAGTTAACAAACTTCAAAACCAAGCCATGAGAATTATAACAGGTGGCATGAAGTCAACGCCAATTGTAGAACTTGAAAAGATTACAAAACTGCAATCCATGACCGATAGAAGAGACTGCAGAGCCCAGCTGCAGTCAGAGAAACTCAGAAGACTGACGGACCATCCAATGTACCAGAGACTAAACAATTTGGGAAATGGGAAACTAAAGCGGAGAAACTTTGCAGAAATAGCCAAAGCAAAGATGCACGAAGATCCCATAAACGCACTAACAACACCAAAACCCATCACTACTGTACGAAAACCTACTTGGAGGCAGGATATATTTCCAGAGGTGGTAGAAAATATACCAGGTATTGCAAACAAAAACTGCCAGAGTGAAAAAGAAAGGAGAGACACTACCCTAAGCTTCATAACGAAAAGCTACCCAAGCATGGACTGGACCCATGCATACACCGACGGTTCTGTAACAAACACTACACAGAACGGAGGGGCAGGAGCATTCCTAAACCTACCAAATGGCAGAAAAATAACACTGTCATTCGCTACTGGTAAGTACACAAGCAATTTCAGAGCAGAGGCAGAGGCACTGAGGGCGGCAGTGGAAGAAATGGTAACACACAGTGAAAATGAGAGCTATATAGTCCTGCTGACAGATGCTCTTGAAGTAGTCACAGCGCTAAAAAGCCAGAAAAACACTGAGCTTAATGACTTAAGAGCAGCACTCTGCAAACTGTGCCAGCAGTCTGCACCAAAAAGGGTAGTGGTACAGTGGGTTCCGTCACACTGCAACATCCAAGGCAACGAGGAGGCAGACAGACTGGCAAAAGAAGGTGCAAGGCTACCACAAACAGATACCAGTATGACGTACGAAGAGTCAAAACGGCTTATCAAAGCCAGATACATGACCAAATGGGAAACCGAACATACTGGTTACACCAAAAACGATGCCTATTACCAGTTGAACCGAAGAGAGCAGGTCGTTGTCTTCAGACTTCGCACTGGCCACAACAGACTGAGGTACCACCTATTCAACAAATTGAAGATAGGGTGTACCGACGAATGCCCGTGCGGTACTGGTAAAATGACCACTGAACATCTGCTGCAGAACTGCCCGACATACGAGGATCAGAGAGAGCAGATGTGGCCATTGCCAGTGGAACTGCAAGACAAGCTCTATGGTAGTGGCGAGAGTCTCAGGATGACCGCCGCTTTTTTCGAGAAAATAATGGTTAATGTCTGACTGTGTACGCAGAAGAAGAAGAAGAAGAATGTACTTTATTTACTTCCGCATTGGCTCTTTGTAAAGCTGAAAAACTACTCTGGAATTGTTATTAACACAGATTGGAAGATTGGGATAATTTTTGTTAGGATTACTATATTTAACTCACTCACTCTTTACGCTTAACAAATATTACTTGCCTCTGACGGCTTGCTGTAATAAGATTCTCAAAGAAATTCTAACATAAATGTATACCTTTCTTCAGCGAAACGAAAGAAGCGGAAAGGGCGGGGAGGAGATATTAAAAGACGAAGAGGTAAGAAGAAATGTACGCTTCAGCGACAATGTCATACAATTTTTAGTTTTAGTTTTTTTCAGTATTGTCTTGAATTGTCAATTGTTGAATTTACATAAATGCGAGAAGTAACAATATAAACGTAATGTCTTAATATTGCATTCGTATTTTGTTTTAAAAAAACAAAACATAACTCATGTTGCTTGTTTACTCCGTTACGTCCCTTCCGTCTCTCCCTTCCTTTTTGTATTAAATGAATACTTACCATTTTGGTAATCCTAAGGTAATAACACTAAAAGAGGTTCTGAACCTCGACCAAGGCGTTAGACGCTGGGTTAGTCTTTAAACCATTGCTCGTATATGCCAATTAAAGGTCGTACCGCTGAGGAATGGTGAAAGATAGAACGGAGCGAAACTTCTTCGGTTTCGGAGATCACTGATTGGCACCATCCCTGCTCACCGAAACCGAAGAAGTTTCGCTCGCACCAATCTGCATGAGAGGTTATGCTGACTCTATTTTTGGATGAACGAGTCGTAATTTTAGAGCAATACATGCCGAGGAGGAACGCTGTCACCAGTGCCACGTACACAGATCAGAAATCATCTTCCACTCGCAAACGACATGAACTTTTGAGTAGGGGTGTCCTTTTGCAACACGGCAATGTTCGACCTCATAATGCCAGTGTAACGGGTGCAACAATCGAGGACCTCCACTTTCAGTATCTACCACATCCGCTGTACTCACCAGACCTAGCCCAAAGTTATTTTCACATCTTTTGGCGACTAAAAAAGGCATTAGAATAAGTCAAGGTTCAGCAGGTGACCAAGATACTTCTGGCCTACAGGCCCATGCACTTTTTAAGCGCTGGGGGACTTGTATCACACGCAGTGGTGATTAATTACGTCGAAAAATTATAGTTGTTTCACTTTTTCAGAATTAATATACCAAAAAATTATAAACGAAATTTTCATTTGAAGCCTTTTCGTACATACATACATATATCTATACGCACGCACGCACGCATGCACACACACGCACTCTCTCTCTCTCACACACACACACTCTCTCTCTCACACACACACACACACTCTCTCTCACACACACACACACACACACACTATATAAGATCGCTCATAACAAGAATGCTTCATATCGCTTGGGCAGCTTCAACTTCCAACGCAGTTTATTACCAGGTAACAATATCAAAAGATTACTGCTAGAAAAAAGACATATTGAGAGCAATTAGTCTCCATTTGAGAGATAACCAACCAGGAAGGTCTGGAAACCTTCTAACAACATTAAATATCGAGTTCAAAATAAAGAACAAATAGACGTGATGAGGGGCCAACGTAGATGGGCTGAAATTATCCTGCAGATGACACTTGATAATAGATATATATATATATATATATATATATATATATATATATATAAATATATATATATATATATATATATATATATGTATATACATACATACACACATACATGCATACATACATACATACATACATACATATATACATACGCACATAAAAACATACATACACATTCAAACATATGTGTATGTGTGTTTGTGTGTTTTAACATATAATTGTAATTTCAATCGTCTGTACAAAATTTATTTATCCACTACAGTAGTTTTCTACAAAAAGCACATTTCAACCATGTGGCCACCAACTGGTATTAACGCATTGTAAGGTTATGAGGTTGTAACAGATCCCAGAGTTGCAGCTTCTCGCTGTTATTGCAACCATACCTACTGGAAATTGTTATAGTTTTGCTAGATGGCTTGAATTAAGGTTCAAAACTGCAAGTTGACGGATTGGTTATTGTTTGATCAGATTGTAAAAACCCGGGACAAAACATGTTAGAAGAAGCTGTAGGAGAGTCCAGAGACGCAAAACACACTGCGTACGTAATTAATGAGTTGTTTTTTTTTAGGTCATTGACTTCAGACACTCAAATGATTACATGGAAGCTAGCTCAATAGTTCATGAGCTACATATGGACTAATACATCGTTAACGGACTACATGAGGACAGTAACAGTATATGTGCTACATGGTGACCAAGGAGAGCTCATGGGCTGCAAGGAGACCATCTCAATAGTTAATGGGCTACTTAGTGACCAGTATATGCTTCACAGGCTACATGGACGTCATATTAATAGTTTAAGGGCTACATAGGGATCAAGTGTATTTCATGGGCTACATGATGACCCAGGACAGTGCATGTGCTACAAGGAGACTAGCTCAATAGTTCATGGGCTTCATAGTGACCAGTAGGTAGTTCATAGGCTACATGAAAGCTAGCTCAATAATACATGTGCTGCATGGTGACCAAGGACAGTTCATGTACTACAAGGAGACCAGCTCAATAGTGTATGAGGTACCTGCGGTTAAATTAGACAGTTCATTGGATACATTACACCAACTCAATAGTTCATCGGCTACATGATGATCAGTTAAATAATTTTAGGGCTACATGGAGAACGAAACAATAGTTCATGTGATATAAGGTGACTTAGATACTATTTGGGCTACACGGTGACTGAATCGGTAGCTTAAGGAATACATAGTTACTAGACTGGTCATTTAAGTAATGCATGTAAAACAGATACATATTTAATAAGCTACATTTGTATCAGATATATAGTTCCGCAAACCTACCTGGAAGCAGCTTATCATTCCGGAGGTGGTAGAAAATATACGAGGTATTGGAAACAAAAACAGCCAGACTGAAAAAGAAAGAAGAGACATAACCCTGAGGTACATAACGGAAATTTACGTAAGCATGGACTGGACTCATGCATATACCAACAGCTACATAACAAACACAACACAGAACGGAGGGGCAGGGATATTCCTGAGCCTACCAAATGGTAGAAAAACAACACTGTCAGTGGCAACTGGAAAATACTCAAACATTTTCAGAGCAGAGGCAGAGGCACTGAGGGCTGCAGTAGAAGCAATGCTGACAGACGAAAGCAATGAAAGCCAGATAGTCCTGTTTACAGATGCCCTGGCCGTAGTCACAGCACTAAAAAGCCAGAAAAACACTGAGCTTAATGACTTAAGACCAGTACTCTGTCAACTATGCCAGCAGTCCGCACCGAAAAGGGTAGTGGTACAGTGGGTCCCATCACACTGCAACATCCAAGGCAACGAGGAGGCAGACAGACTGGCAAAAGAAGACGCAAGACTTCCACAGCCAGATTCTAGTGTGACCTACGAAGAGTCAAAAAGGCTTATTAGGGCCAGATACATGGCCAAATGGGAAACAGAACATACTGGCTACACAACAAATGATGCCTATTACCAGTTGAACAGAAGAGAGCAGGTCGTGGTCTTCAGACTCGCACAGGCCACAACAGACTGAGGTATCACCTATTCAATAAACTGAAGATAGGTGGCACTGACGAATGCACTTGTGGTACCGGGAAAATGACCGCTGAACATCTGCTGCAAAACTGCCCGACATACGAGGACCAGAGAAAGCACATCTGGCCATCACCAGTGGCAATACTAGACAAGCTATATGGCAGTGTCGACAGCCTCAGGATGACCGCTGCTTTCTTCGAGCAAATACAGGTTGACGTTGGACAGCGTGCGAAGAAGAAGAAGAAGAAGAAGAAGAAGATATAAAGTTCATGGGCCACATGGAGACCAACTCAAATGCAACAATTACTCAGCTCGATAGTTCAATGTCAAAATGTAGTCAATATCGATATCTTGATGCATGTGGTGACCACATAGATATTTCAATTACTATGTAATGACTATATGGTTATTTTAAGTGCTACCTGGTGACCATTTGCACATATTTCACGTACAGAATGGAGACCATACGTATATATATTGCACGTTATGGGTGGAAATCATCTGCATATATTTCACGTACTATAGGAAGACCATATGTATATATTTTACGTTTTAGATGAAGATCATATAGATATTTCAAGTGCTACACGGAGCCCAGTTCGATAGTTCATGGACAGCACTAAAGCCAATTCGTTAGATTAAAGCCTGCAAGTAGACAACCTGAAAGAAACCACATAAGAAGAGATTCCTGGCCTGAGAGTTGCACGAGGACAAGCTTGAAGCCTTGCATTATTCTACAGCGAGGAGGGACCACAATGTTAAAAAAAACACAAACATGTAAATCAAATAACAAGACCACACAAATGACACACAATAGAAGACTTAACCTTACTGTAACACAACATGTATAGAAAATAACAAGGTCACACAGATGGAGTAAGAAAGAAGACTACACCTATCTGTGACTCCTGACAACACAAACGCACAGATCAGATGAAATCATTAACATATCAATATATACTGAGTAGCGCAGTGGTCAGCGAGCTGGCTTCGCATCTGAGTGATCCTGGGTTCATTCCCCAGTTGAGGTGGAAATGTTGTTCCGGCCGCAACGGGACCCGGGTCGACCCAGCATTAAATGGGTATCGGTCCAGTACGGGAAGTAAAAGCGGCGAGCGAGAGGGGATGGCTAACGCCCTCATATAGCCGAGCCTTTCCTACGGTCTGGGGTGGAATAAGCGCGCCTTCGTCAGTAGAAACTAGTGAGGTAAACACGTAAATAAAATAAAATAAAAATGTGACATCGCTAACATCTCACACCCCTACGGCAGTAATTACTATAGGTTACTTTACTTTACTTTTTACATACAACATATGAAGTACAGATAAAGACAATATAAAAAGCGAGAGAAAATTTCATTGTATTTGAGAACTTAAGGAAATCAAAATATATTGTCCAAAACAAAATGTTAAATCTTCAACACCAGTTCTTTTGACTGGTACTGGTGCACGGAGAAAAACAAAAATAATAACAAAAAATCGATAGCTTTCACAATCGGAACATGAAGCCAGGAGACGACGGAGTTGTGCTAAGGCTCATATCATTTACAGAAGGTCTTGGCGTGTATTTTATGAAGACCAGGTGCTCCGTAGGGAGCTGACAGGTTTTCATTGAGTAATATAATTGATTGTCCACTTTGGCACCCATAAATTGTTAATTTAGTTATTTCGTGGTCAAAATGCATTTTAAATCTAAATTAGGACTTGTACTCCGTTATTCGCTAATTTTCACTTAGTGATGATGATCTGGTCCATACCTATCGGATAAGTAAAATGAGGAAGTAGTTTGTTTGTACTTTACAGGTCAACAGAACTCGCCGACGTGTAAAAATATCCATTTTTTTAGAGCCTCATACCCTACGGGGTTAAGGTTTACGTCTAGATCAGATGAGCGTTTTCAGATGCGTTGTTAAGCCTCTTTTTGTTCTTGAATGCCCACGATGGGGGACGGCGTGGCCTAGTGGTTAAGTGACACGGCTCACAATCATAAGGTGCTGTGTTCGATCCCCATCACAGCACCGGCCGTTACCCCGGGGAAGCAATCCCTTAGAAAATGCAGGAGGAAGCAGACCCTTACATAAAATGCATGCTGAAGTCGGATGCACTGGGCCGACATGCGCAAAATAAAAACCACAGTGCAACGCACACCGCCTTGGGGAATAGAGAAATAAGGCGAACGCAAAAACAAACAAAAACACAAAAAGAAAAAGAATGCCCACAATGAGAACTTGTGTTTGCGTCCTGAAAAAGGCGTTAGGTGGCGGATGTCATCAGCCTTGCTCACATACCGTCATGCTGATGATGGTTAATCGGCTTGGGTAAATGTTAGATGATGCGAATTTTAAATCCGTTTATCGAGCTGCTGTACGGTTAAGGTGCTTGTCAATCACAGTAAATAAACATACGATGTTCACGGCCCCGTCCAGCTTGTTCCAGAATTTCCAGTTCCAAACGAATACCAGACTTAGTGTTAAGATAGACTCGGCGGTGGCAAGGCAGACTTCTGGTCACACTAAGCATTACAAAAATTGAAGTTTCTTGCACACATCATCTCCAACGGCATTGTATTTTGCAGGAAATCGTCTACTTTATATATATATATATATAAATATATATATATATATATATATATATATAATATATATATATATATATATATATATATATAAAGTATATATACATATGTGAAGTATACGTTTTCCTACAATATACCATACCGTTGGAGATATGTGCTAGAAACTTCAATTTGTGTGTATATATATGTATGTGTATTTATAATATGTGTATGTATATATATATATATATATATATATATATATATATATATATATATATATATATATATATAAATATATATATATATATATATATAGGGTCGTCCAAATCACATCGGGAATTTTTGTTCTAGTATGATCTGAATGGGATATAGCGTGATTGAACTACTCTAATTAGTTATCGGGGTGGGGGATGAGGAACTTGCCATGGGTCAGTCACGTGACTGATAAATATAGATGGCCGACAATACTATTTGTGCTTGCATGGATCAGTGTGTTGTGAGGACATTTCTTGTGAAAGAAGGCATGAAACCTTCGGACATTTCCAGAAGACTGCAGTCACAAAACTGTGATGATACACTCAGCCGCAGTAATCCATTTAAATGAGTGAGTCTTTCTCTTTGTACTATGAACACTATTGTTCATAGACTTTTGCATTTTGGGAAATTTAGTTCACTTTGGGAGCCAAGATATCTTTCAGCTTTTGACATGCAGAGAAACGTTCAAGTCTACTCGACCTCAAACAGCTCAAAATAGCACTATGTGCCATCTGCAGCAACTCAACTGGGAGATATTGCCATATTCACTTTAGTCCAGACCTTGCACCAAGAGATTTCCACCTGCTTGGACGCCTAAAATAATTCCTGGGAAGTCAGCATGTTAGCACTGATGACGAAGTGAAATGTTTAGTTGGGACATTGAATGTTTAGTTGGGACATTGAATGTTTAGTTGAAACAACATATCCAAGCATTGGGGATGTGATGGTCCAGACAGATTCTTGGAAAACATTCATGGATTGTGTCACAAATGTCAAAGTACAATCCGTTAGAATATGAGACAATACTAAATCATGTCTGTTGTAATAGCACGAAAATTCCAACGATCCTATGTGCGGCCTAACATAATACTCAGGGGCACAGTTCATGGCCGAAGAATGAAAGGTGTCCCTAAGATACGATGGGCAGATGTTGTTCAAAAATGGTTTGACAACGCTTGTAATAAAATCCAAACACTGGTATTGCACAGTTCTTGAAGTAGTAAGATATGATGCCCCAACGATATGCCATATCATGAGGAAAAGAAACAAAGATTACGTTTCAGTCGCAACATAATCCTCATTATGGAAACAGTTACTTTTGTGAATACTTATACAGAATAAGTTGCAAAGAAATGCATCTTTTTCTGGATGAGAGTGCGTCATTGGAGAATAAAAATAATGACATATAACAAACAGCTTTTGTCTGTCTTTGTATCCACAGCCTGCAATAGCAAAGAGAGACAGACTTTCAACTCAGTCTTGATAAAAGTCTTCAAAGAGGAATACGATAGAGTAAATGTAACTATGTCACCTGTCACAGGTAATAGATAATATCATTTATCTTAGTTACCTGTAACAAGTAAAACACACACATATGCATGACATTTCACTCTCACGTGTGTCGCAAGTACAGTGGAACCATTTTAAATAATTTGTACGTTAAATCGTTTATCTATTTAACAGCAAAACACGATACTTAAGGGACCAGTGTAAGGATCGAAAAATAAAGTATAATCTAATGATGCGCAGGGCAGACAATAACCAGAAATGGACAACAGTATCTTTAAAAGATGCAATAATTCCTTAAATAAATCTACAATGCTGACTAAATGTAGTGGGATCATCTTCCCAATTACCTTCTAGGTTACTGGAAGACGAAAATAATAATAATAATAATTAGTGAAAGAAGAAGAATACAAAAAGAAAGACGAAGAAGTCGAAAAAAGATGTAGACAATAGAAGAAGATGTAGACGATATAAGAAGTACACGAAAGAAGAAGATGTAGACCAAAGAAGTAGTAGTAGAAGAAAGAAGAAGAAATCGTATAACAAGCAGACGACGACAGAAAAGGTCATGTGTTTTGGCCTGAGATTTAAGCCAACTTTTTGTACTTCAGTAAGCCTAACGATATGATCTGGTGTAGTATGTATTTAATATTGTTTCTTCAAAGTTTCTAAATTTACAGATAATATGTTCCGTAAAGATCGTTCCAATGTTAACATAAATATCAGAAAAAGCAAAAAACGGAGGCCAATTGTCTGCTACAGCAGGGGTAATGTCAGTGCTGATCAGTCAGTTGATATCCAACTAACCAGCCACGGGTTTAAACCACACTGCTTCAGACATGTAGTTAAAATCCAAAAATCGACACGGTTGTATAGAGTGCCACCGCAAGCTTCATAACGAAAAGCTACCCAAGCATGGATTGGACCCATGCATACACCGACGGTTCTGTAACAAATACTACACAGAACGGAGGGGCAGGAGCATTCCTGAACCTACCAAATGGCAGAAAAATAACACTGTCATTCGCTACTGGTAAGTACACAAGCAATTTCAGAGCGGAGGCAGAGGCACTGATGGCGGCAGTGGAAGAAATGGTGACACACAGTGAAAATGAAAGCCATATAGTCCTGCTTACAGATGCTCTCGCCGTAGTCACAGCGCTAAATAGCCAGAAAAACACTGAGCTTAATGACTTAAGAGCAGCACTCTGCAAACTGTGCCAGCAGTCCGCACCAAAAAGGGTGGTGGTAAAGTGGGTCCCATCACACTGCAACATCCAAGGCAACGAGGAGGCAGACAGACTGGCAAAAGAAGGTGCAAGACTACCACAAACAGATACTAATATGACGTACGAAGAGTCAAAACGGCTTATCAAAGCCAGGTACATGACCAAATGGGAAACCGAACATACTGGTTACACCAAAAACGATGCCTATTATCAGTTGAACCGAAGAGAGCAGGTCGTTGTCTTCAGACTTCGCACTGGCCACAATAGACTGAGGTACCACCTATTCAACAAATTGAAGATAGGAGGTACCGGCGAATGCCCGTGCGGTACTGGCAAAATGACCGCTGAACATCTGCTGCAGAACTGCCCGACATACGAGGATCAGAGAGAGCAGATGTGGCCATCACCAGTGGAACTGCAAGACAAGCTCTATGGCAGTGGCGACAGCCTCAGGATGACCGCCGCTTTTTTCGAAAAAATAATGGTTACTGCCTGACTGCGTACGCAGAAGAAGAAGAAGAAGAGTGCCACCGTGACTGTGTCTTGCTTTGACTGAAAACCCTCTGAAGCTGAGTTGAACCCCTCACCTTTGTCATTAAATTCGAGTGCTCTACCACTGCGCTAATTAGATAAGAGTAAGAACATCACGTAGAGTTGAATTTACCTATTCAGTATACCTCTCATTTGTTCTACTTTCTCTCACCCTTACCTATATTTACAATATCATACAGACAGAGATATACATATTTTGTTTCATCTGTTATGATTCTGACATTTCTCATCCATTTCCCTGTGGCCAGCTGTCGGTTCACAGAGTGACGAATACGGCACAGAGAAAACCATTGTTGTATGGAAATTTCACGAGCTGGATACCAATAGCGATGGTAAGCTGAAGTTTAAGGAGATTCGCAACTTCGGCAAAATGGTGAAGAAGCTTATCAAACCAAAAGCGTGTGCCAAACTATTTTTGGAATTCTGTGATAAAAATACAGATCGAATAATAGACAATTCTGAATGGACACTGTGCTTGGGAGTGGACATCAAACGTGAGTACTTTTGTGCTTATTTATAAAATAACATGTTTGCCAGTTTATGCATTCATTGTTTTTTATTGCCATTTCATTTCTTCTAAACCGGGATGTACAGCAGGGGTATTAAACTCATGGCCCGTCTTGTCGTTGCATGCGGGCTGCTCAGTAAATGGTATCACAATGTCAGATAAGATGTATTTACGATTAATAAGAAAAAGAATGTACATTAGTTACACACTACAAACACATACATAATTAGAATGTTTGGAAATATGACAAGAACTCATTCAAGCCTACCTGCCGTGACAGCCTAACAGCACGGTTTCACATTAAGAGGAAGCCAGTGGAGAGACAAACTAATGAGAGATTGCACATTGCAATGGAGGACTAAATGTAAATATCAAATAGAAACATTTAAAAAATGATAATACACAATCTAGAAACGACCAAGTGTCAGTTAGTGTAGATAGCTTGATAATAAATAACTAAATTGTATCGTAGAACAGAACACAGATGATTTATAAATGAAATTACGTATTAGGTGGTTTCTCGAGACAATAAAGGATTCTACAAAATATATATACTTACATAGCTGACGGAAATGGCAATGAGAAGAGTTTATGGGAGATATGTAGGTTGGGATATTGTCCTGGTGTTGTCTGTGGACGTCAGAGCCTGTCCTAGCCTAGCCAGCTGGTCGTCGAATCTGTGTAACCTGTGGCTCGTCAAACTAGTTAACGTGTAGCCTGGGGCTCGTCAAGCTAGGCCACGTATAGCCTGGGGCTCGTCAAGCTAGGCCACGTATAGCCTGGGGCTCGTCAAGCTAGTACACGTATAGCCTGGGGGTCGTCAAGCTAGTTCTCGTGTAGCCTGAGCCCCGTCGAGCTTGTCCACATGTAGCCTATGCGTCGTTTAACTAGTCCACGTGTAGCCTGAGGCTCGTCAAGCTAGTTCACGTGTAGCCTGGGGCTAGTCAAGCTAGTCCACGTGTAGCCTGGGGGTCGTCAAGCTAGACCTCGTGTAGCCTGGGGCTCGTCAAGCTAGTCCACGTATAGCCTGGGGCTTGTCAAGCTAGTTCACGTGTAGCCTGGGGCTCGATAAGCTAGTCCACGTGTAGCCTGGGGCTCGTCAAGCTAGGCCACGTATAGCATGGTGCTCGTCAAGGTAGTACACGTATAGCCTGGGGCTCGTCAAGCTAGTTCTCGTGTAGCCTGAGCCCCGTCGGGCGTATCCACAACTAGCCTATGCCTCGTTAAGCTAGTCCACGTGTAGCCTATGCGTCGTTAAGCTAGTCAACGTATAGCCTGAGGCTCGTCGAGCTAGTTCACGTGTAGCCTGGGGCTAGTCAAGCTAGTCCACGTGTAGCCTGGGGGTCGTCAAGGTAGACCTTGTGTAGCCTGGGGCTCGTCGAGCTAGACCACGTGTAGCCTGAGGCTCGTTAAGCTAGTCCACGTGTAGCCTAGGACTCATCAAGCTAGTCCACGTATAGCCTGGGGGTCGTCAAGCTAGTTCTCGTGTAGCCTGAGCCCCGTCGAGCTTGTGCACATGTAGTATATGCCTCGTTAAGCTAGTCCACATGTAGCCTGAGGCTCGTCGAGCTAGTTCACTTGTAGCCTGGGGCTAGTCAAGCTAGTCCATGTGTAGCCTGGGAGTCGTCAAGCTAGACCTCGTGTAGCCTGGGGCTCGTCAAGCTAGTCCACGTGTAGCCTGGGGGTCATCAAGCTAGACCACGTGTAGCCTGGGGCTCGTAAAGCTAGTCCACGTTTAGCCTGGCGCTCGTAAAGCTAGTCCACGTTTAGCCTGGGGCTCGTTAAGCTAGTCCACGTTTAACCTGGGGCTTATTAAGCTAGTCCACGGGTGACATTTTGGTCGCCGAGCTTGTCTTTTGTGGACTGTGTCGTGCAGCTTGCCCTTGTATGACCTGCATGTTGTTGATGTAATCCACGCGTGGATTGGCCAGCTTGTCCTGGCGTTGCTTATGAGTCCTCGAGCTTTCCCTAGTGGGTCATGTGGTTTATTCAAGCTTGTCTTAGTGTGGTCTGATGGTCGTCTAGCTTGTATTCGTACGTTTTCTGGATAGTGGAGCTTGTCCTCGTGTGGTCTATGAACAGCCGAAATTCTGATATTGTGACCAGTGAGAAGCCTGGCTTTACCTCGAGTGACCCTATGCCCCGTTTGAGTGAGACCTAATGGATTATATGATCACACAAACGATATAATTCAACGCAGAAACAGTACATAGTCTGTCCAGCAGTAAACAGGCAGATGTCCAACAGATATATAATGCAAGGTGACGAGGAAAGCAGCTGGTGATCCAGCGTACATTAAATATGATAACTAACATAATGTCTCCAGTAATTCATACTCGACAAATGTGTATGAAATGGGACAAACTTGAACCTACTGTTTTACGTAGACTTTGTTTGAAATCACTCACCCCTTAACAAAATTATCTCGTTGAATTTGTTTTGGGGCAGTGTACTTTGTTGGGTAGGTTTCTCGTGGCAAGACTAATCGAATATGTCACTTACTCGCACACCTCTCACTGAAAACTGTTACCTGAATCTATTAGAGATAGGAATGACAGGACAGCGAGGAAGGGAACTGGTTAGCTCACATCACTAAATAAAGGTGCGACCTCATACACTTTTATCACCAACATCTCGTTTAGAATTAGAACAGCAATACCAGGTACTAATCGGTATTAACATTTGTGTCAAGTGTTTAAAAATAAATCGATAAATTTAAACTCAAATACACACACACACATATACCCACACACACACACGCATACATGTGTGTGTGTATATATATATATATATATATATATATATATATATATATATATATATATATATATATATATATATATATATATATATATATATATATATATATATATGCGAAGGCAATTCAAATTAAAACCTTACAATTGGAAAACACATTCGAACCCCAATGCGATTTTGTCATGTCAGTTGGCGTTATCATTGTTAAGGGCTTCAAACAAAACGGAGAGATTCAAAACGGTTAGTTATGTGACACTGACAGTCTGTGATACATGGTAAAGTGACATGGAGAAGTCACACCAGAGTCAGACACACGGAGAAGTGACACAGAGTCAGACACAGAGAAGTGAAACCAGAGTAAGACACACGGAGAAATGACACAGAGTCAGACACAGAGAAGTGATACCAGAGTCAGACACACAGAGAAATTACACAGAGTCAGGCACACGGAGAAATGACACAGAGTCAGACACAGAGAAGTGTCACCAGAGTCAGACACACGGAGAATGGACACCAGAGTCAGACACAGAGAAGTGATACCAGAGTCAGATACACCAATAAGTGACATCAGAATCAGACACACAGAGAAGGGACGCTATAGTCAGATACACGAATAAGTGGAACAAGAGCCAGACTCACGGAGAAGTGGCACCAGAGCCAGACACACAAAGGTGACCCCATATTCGACTTCACTGTGATAGAAAACTACAGAGAGGCTGTAGATGAAATAGCCATACTTCAGTACATCAGTCAAGCTTCAGTACATCAGTCAAGCTTCAGTACATCAGTCAAGCTTCAGTACATCATATCATCGGTGATGTGCTTCAGCTCTACAAGGTGGCACCCATGGCAGCTGAGTCCAGAATTGAAGCAACAACGTGTTGATAGCTGCTAGGAACTGTTGCAACGCTTTGACGCAGAATATGGTGGTTTCCTGACGAGATTTGTTACTAGGGATCAAAGCTAGGTTCACTAACACAATCTAAAACACAGGACAGCAAGTAAGGAGTTACCTTCGCCATTCCTCTTCAACCCAACCAAACAATTTCTGCATTCAGTCATCTGCAAGGAAGGTTGCTGGGAGCAGGGTTCGAACCTGCGCGGGAAGATCCCATTGGATTTCAAGTCCAAAGCCTTAACCACTCGGCCATCACAGTCACCTAATTAAGGTATACGTCCTCATTTTTGATATGATCAAGGGGTTATTTTACAGCACTGGAAGTTCAGAAGGAACTCTGTCACCAGGGTCACGTATACAGATCTTCTTATGAATCATCTTTCATCGGCAACCCAATAGAAAGGACGTACAGGTGTCGTATTCAAAATGACAATGCTCGATCTCCTTTTTTCCAGTGCAATTGTTGTATCCATTGAGGCGCTTCAGCTTGCTTGTCTTCCTCATCCGCCGTACTCATCACAACTCTCCCTTAGTCATTACCGTGCCTTCTGATCACTCAAATAGTCGGTGGGAAGAAACGCACTCAGATTCGATGAAGTGGTGGTACGTGTGATGCGACCAAAATACGATTAAAAATTTTTTATTTTATTTATAGAGGAGTCCATGCAGTTTGTAGGCTCTGGAAAATAATTGGGGAAGATGGTATTTGAAGACACTTGTGTTGATCACAATGGAGACTACGTTAATAAATGATACAGTGGTGTGGAACAAATGCACCCGCGCATATATATATATATATAATACGTATGTAATTGGTAAGTCACTGGACATTTGGTGACAAACATGAAATGGAAGTCACGTTTCAGTATCCAGGCTCCCTACTAAGGAGAAACAGGTAGAACCGCTACACAATGCTTAGCATGTCAAGATAGGGATTTTTTTTTCCATCGTTCATTCTAAATCACTCACTACCAAGCCCTGAACAGGGCTTTGCAGGTAGCAGTATGTAGTTAATAGTTTACATATTGGCTGCGATATTTGCACCTTTCAGTCCGACACATCAGTCTTCGGCAGAAGATAGAGAAATGATGAGACATGCGTGGGCAGGTAACCTCACCGTGTACATGAAAGTGATACACAACCTACCGCTTCTGGAGCACATCGAGTTCCTGAGTTCAAACTCTTGTGTTTGTCCGATATTCTTGTGGAGTATCGGAATTCTTGTGGAGAGAATAGGGAAATATGATGCTGGCATCGATCAAAGAAAAGCGCATGTGTCTGTACACGTTAGAGACTGATTTAATTAAAGTTGCGTTTGAAAGATTGCAAATTGGCAGAATGTTTGCAAGATTGACAGTATGTTGGAAAGATTGGCAGATCGACAAATAAGTTTGAAAAATCGGCAAATTGACAGTATGTTTGAAGGATTGACAGTATGTTTGAAAAATTGATTCATTCAATGTATGAACTACCTGGCTTTACATGCGCTGGACGATACATGGATACGATAATACCAAGAATACGACCAGCGCTTGTAAAGTTACAAACACATTGGACTGTTCCATTGATGTATCGACATTGCAAATAATGAGATTTATCTGATCAATACTCAGGCTTTTAGCTAATTAAATCTGTAGGCTTGTCTTTGGATCACTACTGTATAAATAGATATATTAGCACATATTTGACCATTACATACCGTCTATGTTCACCACATTCAGTAGCCCCACAGATAGTAAGTAACACGTGATTCTGAAATCTCCCTACGTAAAAAAAGTTCGTACCGAGTGAAAGCAAAACAATTTATTACGAGTAGCTTGGAAAACAACAAACAATGATAAATGGTGAAGGAAAGCAAATATTCTCCTTTCTGAACTCATGATAGGAAACTGTTGCGTCTCAATGCAGTCTTTCTCAGTTTAAATAAGCCGTGAAAATCTCGTGAGATATCAGCTTTAATTATCTTTCAAATTAAAAGAAAACTATTTTGATATTAATATATATTTTTTTTTAAATCATATATCGCTCGCGAACTTGACATCAATAGTTCATACAATCTTTGACGTTGAAGAAATGAACACTTTTGACTAGCCGGTCTTTTATTTGGTAAACACGCCCTTCTTCTGAGGATGTAGCAATACTATTACAATGTTTGTTGGCATGTACTAAAATGATCGATTGAAAGTATCTGAATCAAGCAATAGCGTCTGCGTTAACAAATCTGGTGTTAACTAGATGCCATCTTACACGCTCTCATTGATTCAGCAAGCTTTCAAAATTGTGTCTCTTTCCAACATTCGTTATGACTCACTAGAGTATCTGGTGTTGCCTTTTCCTAGAGTGCACGAGGGCGATTTGAAAAGTTTGACCTCCAACGTGTAACTTTGACAACATTGTCCAGAAAGCCACGTGACACATATGTAAAAATAATCTCTAATGAGTGACTATAGGGGCATATAGTGACATGCGCCTGGAACATGACGAATACGCATATCAAACAGTAAAATGGCTGTTTAAATTAAAACACGGATGGAGAAATATGCTGTGTTTGAATTCCAGATGGCGAAAGGTTGTTTGCCCATCGACATGCATCGAAGAATGATTGCGATAAATAGTGACGTATGTGTATGTCAGTACTGTCAGGAGGTGGACTCGGAATGTGAAAGAGAAAATCCAGCCACGAAGAACCTGCATGATAAGGCGCGCAGCCGGCGACCAATCACATCTGTGGACGTACATCACCAAGCTCACGTGAACGAACCTTTACGTGCCAATTAACGTGTCAAATAGAAAGATATCACTACAACGCTTTTAATTTCGATTGAGCGAGTCCATCACATTATTCATGTCCTTCTTGGTAATAAGAAAGTGTGGAGGCTGAGGTGCTGCTTAGGCATAGGAAAGTGTGGAGGACGAGTCCCTCGAATGCTGACGAGCGCATTTCTTCAGCAATACAATGAACATCCACACACGAGTCGACAAACATCGGATGCATTGGAGCGTCTGATGTTCTACGGTTTTATATCTCACACATCGTACAGCTCCGATCTGGCACCTTGTGATTTCTTCTCTTCCCCAAGCTGAATAAAAACCTCGAGAGACAAAGAGTCGCAAGCAGCTGTATGTACCTGGGTGGGAGAATACGTCTGATTTATTTTCCTCGACGGGATACAGCAACTTTTCTGGATGTTGGCGTTTGTGTATATGGATGGGGACGGTGACTACGTAGAAAAATAATGACACATCGTCTAAATGACATTACAAGCTTTAAGAAAAGTTATATCTCATGTGTAAATCTTGCACGTTAATGACATTATCTCATCAAAGGCTTACTTGTCAAATCGCCCTCGTAAATGTATTTTTATTTTTGTGATATTCAACTACATTTCACAATGTTGAACGTGTGGGTGTGTTTGTGTGTGTGTGTGTGTGTGTGTGTCTATGTGTGTGTGTGTTTGCGCGTGTGTGTGTTTGCGCGTGTGTATGTGTGCATGTGTCTATGTGTATGTGTGTGTATGTAGTTACATGTGTGTGTGTGAGTTGGTACATGAATATGTTTTTTTACATAATTGGCGGTAGAATGTTGATGTTTTTGTTGATGTTAACTGATATGAATACTGATCTAAATGTATGTTTCTCATCATATCTATGTATATATCTCTCTATCTCTCTCTCTCTCTCTCTCTCTCTCTCTCTCTCTCTCTGTAGTCTCTTTTTCTCTATCTCTCTCTATATATATATAAATAAATATGTCTATCTGTCTGTCTGTCTATCTGTCTGTCTGTCTATCTATTTATATACACATCTCTCTCTCTTTCTCTCTGTATGTGCGTGTGTGTACGTGTTGGTGCGGACATATTGTTTACATAGCTATAGTTAGAAGGATGATGAATATGTTAATGTTAATGTAGAATCAGATGGAATCATATCTCTCCTCTCGCGCTGTCTCTCTCACGGGCTCTTACTCTCTCCCTCTCTCTTTTCACTCTCTCTCTCTCTCTCTCACTCTGTATGTGGTTAAGATTATTGTCAGCTAAAATAAGAAAATTGAAGCTGGAGGACGTAAAGTGCTATGTTCACAATCATAAACAATATGCTGTACAAATATATCATACACATATAAAAATTACTTGCGAGAAACGACTGGCGAAGTAGCTGGAGATCAGGCATTTTGACAAAGAAGACATCGGTTCAAAACCGAGACATACATAAGATAAGACACACATTGTTTTCTATCGAAGCTAACATTTTTTTTTTTAAACAACCTATCCTGTTCACTACACAGAGACTGCAGGACCAGGTGGCGTTTATTTATCGGTGCTATAAATCCCTAAAACGATCGCAGCATTAAGAATACACGCTGTAAAGATAATTCACTTTATTATCCCTACTTCACAATGACTATAATTTGTATTTTATTTTGATTCCAATTGTAAACCACAACTCTTGTATTCGCTTTGTCATATTTGAGGGAATGTTTCTCTTAACTATCTTTCATGATGTACCCTACTTAGTCTCTCGAAGCAAATGGTGAAGGGTCTGAATGCTAACGGTCCCTGTAGCTCGCTGGTTGTACACTCTCCTGTTCCACCCTCCTAAGCGCCCCCCTCCACTCGACCCTCGTTTGATGTCAAATCTTTGCAGTCTGCGGATTGCTGATTCATCAATTGCGGCATCCTCATCCAACAGGCGGTCATTGACTGATTGCAAACGTTGTTCTTCTGTAGAGTTATGGTCTTTGTTCTTCTGTAGAGTTATAGTAGTTATTCTTCTGTAGAGTTGTATTCGGTGTTGTTCTGTAGAATTAGGACCTTTGTTCTTCTGTAGAGTTATGGTCTTTGTTCTTCTGTAGAGTTATGGTAGTTGTTCTTCTGTAGAGTTATGGTCTTTGTTCTTCTGTAGAGTTATGGTAGTTGTTCTTCTGTAGAGGTATGGTCTTTGTTCTTCTGTAGAGTTATGGTAGTTGTTCTTCTGTAGAGGTATGGTCTTTGTTCTTCTGTAGAGTTATGGTCTTTGTTCTTCTGTAGAGTTATGGTCGTTGCTCTTCTGTAGAGTTATGGTCTTTGTTCTTCTGTAGAGTTATGGTCGTTGCTCTTCTGTAGAGTTATATTCGGTGTTGTTCTGTAGAATTATGGCCTTTGTTCTTCTGTAGAGTTATGGTCTTTGTTCTTCTGTAGAGTTATGGTAGTTGTTCTTCTGAAGAGTTATGGTCGCTGTTCTTCTCTAGAGAGAGTTATATTCCGTGTTGTTCTGTAGAGATATGTTCGTGTTATGTTCTGTAGCCGTATGCTCATTGTGCAATGAAGTTTATAAAACGTCCCCTCCGACAGGAATACCTGTTATGGACTATCTTCAGCAATGCGTCATTTTCTACCACATATACACATATTTTTTGTAGTTTAAATAGGCGGCGCAAACTGTACACAAAATAGTCGCCAGCCAGGTCGCAACTCTTGTTTAGCGCTAAACACAACTCCAAAAGTGGCCATGAACTTCAAACAAACCACAGGACTGAGTAATAGTAAGTTCAAGTGACTTCAAATTTAGTTCGTGAGGAAAATACGAATGTTAAAGTATAATTTAAAAGTTATTTTTATTTAGAATTTTGGACTGGTCATTTATTAAACTTTTATTGATATTCATTTTTCTAAGATATTCCTAACAAAGTGTTGCGAAATAAACTTTAAAAGAGTTTTTAAGTCACACATATTTTCACCTATTAAAACTAACTCATCTGGATGCAATGTTGATGCAATGAATAGGACCTGGTGCAATGTTGTTTACTAGTATAAGGAGAGTAACCTGTGGAAAAATCACGAACTTGAGGGCTATCTAACAAATAGCCGATACAGGTGAGACTTTGATATTGCTACAGGTGTACTCAGTTAGGGAATTCAGCAATCCAATACTAACTGCCATTTTCATTGTTTTCACCGCTTTAAGCCCAACTTTCTTTCTAATATCATTATCATCAAGATGTATATGCATTTTTTTTTTAAATTACCATCATAATGGTCCTCTTTGCATCAAAATTATAATCACCAAATGGAAGGTCATCTTTCTCATTACCATTAATCACCATTTAGACAGAGGTCTCAAACACAGAAAGCTGCATGGTAAAAAGGTCATGACGTAACATAGCAAACACTGTCGTAGGGGATGAAATGGTAGAGCCGTCGTTGTACGAGGTCTCATTATTTTGTGAGATAGTCTGATTAGTTTTCTTCCTCGCTGCATTGACTTCTCAACCTTAAATTGTAATTCAGATACTCATTTATAAGAGGGTAGACTGGATCGTGTCGCTTTCAGCGTAATAACCCTGCACCTTTATCCCCAGATACCATTGTTTAAACCACTCTGCAACTGAGACACTCAGAGCTACACAAATTTCAGTTCTGATGAACGCACACTGAACAATCTAATTATAACCAAATGCTTTACCACATCAATCATACGCCCTTGATCAAGTGTGCAGACCCTCATTTATGAAAATAATTATTATTGATCTTTAAATTGTGTAGTTGTAAACCGATTTATTTTATTTCTCAGATGTCATTGTGACGTTCATGATTCTTTTTACTGGCGGGTTGTTTGTTATTGCAAGTTGTTTTTGTGTTCAATCTCTCCCAAAATGATATCGAATTGCAATAGTTAGATATAAACACTGAAGTTTGCTCATTATGTAGTGGAATTTCCTTCTTGGAAAATTTGCTCTATTGAACTAGTTGAGGTGGTCCAGTTTAGGTGGGCTAGTTGAGGTGGGCTAGTTGAGGAGGCCTAGTTGAGGTGGCCTAGTTGAGGTGGTCCAGTGTAGGTGGGCTAGTTGAGGTGGACTAGTTGAGGTGGTCCTGTGTAGGTGGTCTAGTTAAGGTGGGCTAGTTGAGGTGGTCCAGTGTAGGTGGGCTAGTTAAGGTGGGCTAGTTGAGGTGGTCCAGTGTAGGTGGGCTAGTTGAGGTAGCCTAGTTGCGGTGGTCCAGTGTAGGTGGTCTAGTTGAGGTGGACCAGTTTAGGTGGGCTAGTTGAGGTGGCCTAGTTGAGTTGGTCCAGTGTAGGTGGGCTAGTTGAGGTGGGCTAGTTGAGGTGGTCCAGTGTAGGTGGGCTAGTTGAGGTGGTCCAGTGTTGGTGGGCTAGTTGAGGTGCCCTAGTTGAGGTTGTCCAGTGTAGGTGGGCTAGTTGAGGTGGGCTAGTTGAGGTGGTCCAGTGTAGGTGGGCTATTTGAGGTGGTCCAGTATACGTGGGCTAGTTGAGGTGGTCCTGTGTAGGTGGGCTAGTTGAGGTGGGCTAGTTGAGGAGGCCTAGTTGAGGTGGCCTAGTTGAGGTGGTCCAGTGTAGGTGGGCTAGTTGAGGTGGACTAGTTGAGGTGGTCCTGTGTAGGTGGTCCAGTGTAGGTGGTCTAGTTGAGGTGGTCCAGTGTAGGTGGGCTAGTTGAGGTGCCCTAGTTGAGTTGGTCCAGTGTAGGTGGGCTAGTTGAGGTGGGCTAGTTGAGGTGGTCCAGTGTAGGTGGGCTAGTTGAGGTGGTCCAGTGTTGGTGGGCTAGTTGAGGTGCCCTAGTTGAGTTGGTCCAGTGTAGGTGGGCTAGTTGAGGTGGGCTAGTTGAGGTGGTCCAGTGTAGGTGGGCTATTTGAGGTGGTCTAGTATACGTGGGCTAGTTGAGGTGGTCCTGTGTAGGTGGGCTAGTTGAGGTGGGCTAGTTGAGGAGGCCTAGTTGAGGTGGCCTAGTTGAGGTGGTCCAGTATAGGTGGGCTAGTTGAGGTGGACTAGTTGAGGTGGTCCTGTGTAGGTGGTCCAGTGTAGGTGGTCTAGTTGAGGTGGTCCAGTGTAGGTGGGCTAGTTGAGGTGGCCTAGTTGAGTTGGTCCAGTGTAGGTGGGCTAGTTGAGGTGGGCTAGTTGAGGTGGTCCAGTGTAGGTGGGCTAGTTGAGGTGGTCCAGTGTTGGTGGGCTAGTTGAGGTGCCCTAGTTGAGTTGGTCCAGTGTAGGTGGGCTAGTTGAGATGGTCCAGTGTAGGTGGGCTATTTGAGGTGGTCCAGTATACGTGGGCTAGTTGAGGTGGTCCTGTGTAGATGGGCTAGTTGAGGTGGGCCAGTGTAGGTGGGCTAGTTGAGGTGGTCAAGTGTTGGTGGGCTAGTTGAGGTGGGCTAATTGAGGTGGGCTAGTTGAGGAGGGCTAGTTGAGGTGGACTAGTTGAGGTGGCCTAGTTGAGGTGGGCTAGTTGAGGTGGCTTAGTATAGGTGGCCTAGTTGAGGTGGTCTAGTTGAGATGGCCTAGTTGAGGTGGGCTAGTTAAGGTGGCCTAGTTGAGGTGGCCTAGTTGAGGTGGCCTAGTTGAGGTGGTGCAGTGTAGGTGGTCTAGTTGAGGTGGCCCAGTGCAGGTGGTCTAATTGAGGTGGGCTAGTTGAGTTGGCCTAGTTGAGGTGGGCTAGTAGAGGAGGCCTAGTTGAGGTGGCCTAGTTGAGGTTGGCTAGTTGAGGTGGCCTAGTTGAGGTGGCCTAGTTGCGGTGGCCTAGTTGAGGTGGTGCAGTGTAGGTGGTTTAGTTGAGGTGGCCCAGTGCAGGTGGTCTAATTGAGGTGGCCTAGTTGAGGTTGGCTAGTTGAGGTGGCCTAGTTGAGGTGGCCTAGTGTAGGTGGCCTAGTTGGAATGGGCTAGTTAAGGTGGCCCAGTGCAGGTGGTCTAATTGAGGTGGGCTAGTTTAGTTGGCCTAGTTGAGGTGGGCTAGTTGAGGTATCCTAGTTGAGGTGGCCTAGTTGAGGTAGCCTAGTTGCGGTGGTCCAGTGTAGGTGGTCTAGTTGAGGTGGTCCAGTGTAGGTGGGCTAGTTGAGGTGGCCTAGTTGAGTTGGTCCAGTGTAGGTGGGCTAGTTGAGGTGGTCCAGTGTAGGTGGGCTAGTTGAGGTGGTCCAGTGTTGGTGGGCTAGTTGAGGTGCCCTAGTTGAGTTGGTCCAGTGTAGATGGGCTAGTTGAGGTGGGCTAGTTGAGGTGGTCCAGTGTAGGTGGGCTATTTGAGGTGGTCCAGTATACGTGGGCTAGTTGAGGTGGTCCTGTGTAGGTGGGCTAGTTGAGGTGGGCCAGTGTAGGTGGGCTAGTTGAGGTGGTCAAGTGTTGGTGGGCTAGTTGAGGTGGGCTAATTGAGGTGGGCTAGTTGAGGAGGGCTAGTTGAGGTGGACTAGTTGAGGTGGCCTAGTTGAGGTGGGCTAGTTGAGGTGGCTTAGTATAGGTGGCCTAGTTGAGGTGGGCTAGTTGAGATGGCCTAGTTGAGGTGGGCTAGTTAAGGTGGCCTAGTTGAGGTGGCCTAGTTGAGGTGGCCTAGTTGAGGTGGCCTAGTTGAGGTGGTGCAGTGTAGGTGGTCTAGTTGAGGTGGCCCAGTGCAGGTGGTCTAATTGAGGTGGGCTAGTTGAGTTGGCCTAGTTGACGTGGGCTAGTAGAGGAGGCCTAGTTGAGGTGGCCTAGTTGAGGTTGGCTAGTTGAGGTGGCCTAGTTGAGGTGGCTTAGTGTAGGTGGCCTAGTTGGAATGGGCTAGTTAAGGTGGCCCAGTGCATGTGGTCTAATTGAGGTGGGCTAGTTGAGTTGGCCTAGTTGAGGTGGGCTAGTAGAGGAGGCCTAGTTGAGGTGGCCTAGTTGAGGTGGCCTAGTTGAGGTGGCCTAGTT
Source organism: Ariolimax columbianus (assembly GCA_036924085.1). Taxonomy (NCBI): domain Eukaryota; kingdom Metazoa; phylum Mollusca; class Gastropoda; order Stylommatophora; family Arionidae; genus Ariolimax; species Ariolimax columbianus. The sequence continues at coordinate 26,405,980 of JAVGWX010000013.1, read as the reverse complement.
GGAATCGGCTAGTTAAGGTGGCCTAGTTAAGGTGGCCTAGTGTAGGTTGGCTAGTTGAGGTGGCCTAGTTGAGGTGGCCTAGTGTAGGTGGGCTAGTTGAGGTGGCCTAGTTGAGGTGGCCTAGTTGAGGTGGCTTAGTTGAGGTGACCTAGTGTAGGTGGCCTAGTTGAGGTGGCCTAGTTGAGGTGGCCTAGTTGAGGTATCCTAGTTGAGGTGGCCTAGTTGAGGTGGCCTAGTTGAGGTATCCTAGTTGAGGTGGCCTAGTTGAGGTGGGCTAGTTGAGGTATCCTAGTTGAGGTTGCCTAGTTGAGGTATCCTAGTTGAGGTGGCCTAGTTGAGGTGGCCTAGTTGAGGTATCCTAGTTGAGGTGGCCTAGTTTAGGTGGGCTAGTTGAAGTGGCCTAGTTGAGTTATCCTAGTTGAGGTGGGCTAGTTGAGGTGGCCTAGTTGAGGTGGCCTAGTTTAGGTGGGCTAGTTGAAGTGGCCTAGTTGAGTTATCCTAGTTGAGGTGGGCTAGTTGAGGTGGCCTAGTTGAGGTGGCCTAGTTGAGATGGGCTAGTTGAGATGGCCTAGTTGAGGTGGCCTAGTTTATGTTGCCTAGTTGAGGTGACCTAGATGAGGTTGGCTAGTTGAGGTGGCCTAGTTGAGGTGGCACAGACCTATTTTTTTTCATCGTTTTTCGTCTGAATGTATTCCATTACGAGCATCTTAAAATTTAAAATTGTTGCTTATTTTAATATATTTTATGTTACCCAAATCCTGCATTTAATCGATGTTTATTTATTTGCTAGGACTATCATATGTCTGTTAGAACGAGGTAGATGTTGCTTCTATAACGTCAGATTACTCAAACTTTATTACCTCTTACAGCAACCTGTGATACAACGCACGCTTAGGGCCACATGATACAGCTTTAAGAGCTGCGTGTTTGAGACCCCTGATTTAGACAATAGTTTTCCTATAATCACCACAATTCACCATCGCTACCATCATCTTCATCACCATTCCGCCTGCCATCTTCACCAATCTACTAACGTCGTAAACTCGGGGTCTGTGCAATATATTAGTGCCACTAGAACTGTGGCTGTGTACACTTTAGGTTTATAGTGTCTTTTCGAATATTCATATCTTTGAACTCAGCCAGCGCAGTGGATGCTGCAGAGAGAGACCCGTCTAAGCTCCCGGTCGACCACTTGAGAGAAGGTCAGTGCATTGTTTCTAGTGTGTGAACACTGTTGAGCTGAATGGTTCAATAAAAGTAACGACGTACCTTGTGTGTTTTATGTTTACATGCATGTGTGTTGTAGATGTTTTGGTCATGTATTTCACAGTATGTGTTGTCTGTAATATATCGCTTAAGCTGGTGGCACACAGCTCTGGGCTGCGGGAAGGATCGCATTGGGCTGGGGACAACTATTTCATTAGATTATGAATAACAAGGGAATGCGTCAATATAAGTTTTAAACGCTTGTGGCAGAGTGGTTGAAGTGCGCTGGATTCGCATGATAAAGGTGCAGGGTTCAATCCTCGGTCACAATAGCCTTTAGTCTACCCAGATGTAATTGGTTACATGACAAGTTCGACAAAGCAAAGCTGTTGAGAAAAGAAATGGTAATCCTATCTAACAACTTAGAACTATTACAATGAAAGCTCTAACATTTCAGCCACGATGGTAACCTCTGATATAGAGTTACCTTTTCATATTGATAATAACTAATAAACGAATAAAGAGAAGCGCTGAACGCACTCACCTCCACCAAAGACGAGCACTGAACACAGACCTCAACGAAACAACAGCTTTAAATAAACTTATGTCCACCACATAAAAGCACTGAACACACACCTCCACCACATAAAAGCACTGAACACACACCTCCACCACATAAAAGCACTGAACACACACCTCCACCACAGATAAGCACTGAACACAGACCTCAACGAAACAACAGCTTTAAATAAACTTACCTCCACCACATAAAAGCACTGAACACACACCTCCACCACATAAAAGCACTGAACACACACCTCCACCACATAAAAGCACTGAACACAACCTCTACCACATAAAAGCACTGAACACACACCTCCACCATAGAAAAGCACTGAACACACCTCCACCACAGAAAAGCACTGAACACACCTCCACCACAGAAGCACTGAACACACACCTCCACCACAGATGAGCACTGAACACACCGCCAACACAGATAAGTACTGAACACACCTCCACCACAGATAAGTACTGAACACACCTCCACCACAGAAGCATTGAACACACAACTCCACCACAGATAAGCAATGAACACACCGCCAACAAAGATAAGCACTAAACACACACCTCCACCACAGAAAAGAACTGAACACACACCTCCACCACAGAAAAGCACTCAACACACACCTCCAGCACAGAAAAGAACTGAACACACACCTCCACCCCAGAAAAGAAATGAACACACACCTCCACCACAGAAAAGCACTGAACACACACCTCCACCACAGAAAAGCACTGAACACACCGTCACCACAGATAAGCACTGAACACACCGTCACCACATATAAGAACTGAACACACCGTCACCACAGATAAGCACTGAACACACCGTCACCACATATAAGCACTGAACACACCTCCACCACAGATAAGTACTGAACACACCTCCACGACAGAAAAGCACTAAACACATACCTCCACTATAGAAAAGCACTGAACACACACCTCCACCACAGATAAGCACTGAACACACCGTCACCACAGATAAGTACTGAACACACCGTCACTACAGATAAGCACTGAACACATCTCCACCACAGAAAAGCACTGAACACATACCTCCACCACAGAAAAGCACTGAACACACACCTCCACTACAGATAAGCACTGAACACACTTCCACCACAGAAAAACACTGAACACACTAACCTCCACCACATATAACTGAACACACTAACCTCCACAGCTTGTGTACTTCGTGCTTCTACAACTAACGAACTATAACCAAAATTAGGTGAAATATAAATTTTTTTAATCTAGAATTTGTCACTTACTTTATCTTTCAAATGTGTGTTGTCGTATGATAATGAAAATATCAGATAATCAAATCGCGTTCATTATAACTGTCCTAGAAAATATATTATTCAAAAACCATTGGACAAGTCACCTACAATGGGTAGATATTGGAAACAGTTCTTATTCACGAACATATGTGAATAGCATCGTTGCCCATGGATCTATGTTGGAACATGCCGTTACCGTATAATACCTTCATACCTGTTTTGTTCATGATGTAAATTGCATGACCGTGTAGTGGTTGCATGATCTTCAAAACATAATACATTAAGAGACAGTTACATTTGCAATCATGTGTTGCGATGTTTTGTTTTGTACATGTATTTTCCATATATTAAATTACTGCAAGATTCCGCACCTTAGTTAATGACATATAATGAATTGTGTAATAATTTAGTTCTTTCAATAGTTGAATTTACGTTATTAAATTATGTCTCATCCAGACTGGGATACGTGATAGCATATTGAACCATACATCATACAGTCAGTCTTCTTGTATTAATTTATATAAAATTATGTGTCGTCAATGAGATGCATTGCTGAATGAGTGAACTATCGTGTTGTTTGACCTGCAATACCATTTTATCCAGCCGTGTGTAACACCTATATTGGATCAGCTATACTACGGAATTGTATTTTATGGCAATTTCCTTTGAATGCTTTTTCTTGTTTCATTATGTTATATAACTCACATCGAGTCTACATCGATATGCTCTTAGCAGACCCCTAGGTGATCAGCCCATCTCAGAAAGAGTTGAAGTGTATGGATTCAGACCCCTAGGTGATCAGCCCATCTCAGAAAGAGCTGAAGTGTATGGATTCAGGCCCCTAGGTGATCAGCCCATCTCAGAAAGAGTTGAAGTGTATGGATTATAATTGTTTATGTAGCTTGCAGGTTCTATACATTCTTGTCATGACATTTACGACCTCATTACTTGCGTGGCCTACGAAGGATGTTAAATTATGTAAATATGTGGATCGCCTATTCGTGGATCGCCAATTCGTGGATTGCATGGTCATCACGTTGAAAAAATAATACCTGCACAATCATGATTAAATCATTATTGCCTACATCACCAGGTCTACGTTATTGTGTCGTGCCTACAAGATAGTGCCTACGTTACGCCAGCATCATCATGATTACATCATTAGTGCCTACATCACCATTTCTACGTTATTGTTTCGTGCCTACATCATCGTGCCTACGTTACGCCTGCATCACCATGACTGCATCATTATGATTACACATTATTACCAACATCGCTAGGCCTACGTTATCGTGTCGTGCTTACATCATCGTGCTTACGTTACGCCTGTATCATCATGGATACACCGTTATCCCTACATCATGCCTGCGTCATCGTGCCTAGATCATCAAGTCAATATCATGCCTACATCATCATATTTGTATAATCATGCTTTCATCATCATGCCCGCATCATCATGTTTGTATAATCATGCTTTCATCATCATGCCTGCATCATCATGTTTGTATAATCATGCTTTCATCATCATGCCTGCATCATCATGTTTGTATAATCATGCTTTCATCATCATGCCTGCATCATCATGTTTGTATAATCATGCTTTCATCATCATGCCTGCATCATCATGTTTGTATAATCATGCTTTCATCATCATGCCTGCATCATCATGTTTGTATAATCATGCTTTCATCATCATGGCTTTCATCATCATGCTTTCATCATCATGCCTGCATCATCATGCCTTTACCGCTATGCCTGCATCGGCTACATCATTTAGCCTACATCGTCAAGCCTACATCATTTAGCATACATCATTAAACCTACATCATCAAACATACATCATCAAGCCATCATCGACAACCCTACATCATCAAGCCTACTTTATCAAGCCTACATCATTTAGCAGCACACAATCATTGATCGATTTCAACATGTTGCACAAAATACATAACTACCATCAGCATCATCATGTAGCATGTCCTTTGCAGAATGTCGCACTCAAGACAGCCTGTCTGTAGGAAACTCTCTTTCGCCAGTCTTCCGGCCTGCCCCAAGGTCAAATCCAGCATCTCCTTGATGTCCTGAGTCCATCGACTTCTCGGTCGGCCCCTGCTTCTCTTTCTGGTGACCACGCCCCCCCCCCTCCCCCTATAACCGCTCTCTCTCTCTCTCTCTTTCTCTCTCTCTCTCTCTCTCTCTCTCTCTCTCTCCAGTCCGTTGTGTCGTTTGTCGTGTCCAAAAAATCTGTTTTCGGGACACTACGTCATTTATAAGCCAATTTTCCTCTACATTCAGGTCTAGCCGAATGGATTTGTTTGTTTCTTTCTTTGTCCACGGGATTTTCAGGATTTTTCTGCAGCACTGTGTTTCAAAAGCACCGATCTTCGCTCTTATTGCTTTTGTAATCGTCCATGTTTCACATCCATAGGATGCCACAGGAAAAACTCATGTTCTTAGGATCTTTAGTTTTAGTTCTTTGTTTGAATTATGCCATAGGTTGTGCATACTCCTTACCTTCTGCATTATTGTAGTCAGTGACCTTCTTACTTCCTGTGTACAGTCTCCATTGTTGTTCATTATTGTACACTACTATCCTTCTTCACAATCTGTGTAATGTGTGATTTGAAATCTGACCTTGCGCCATCTAGCTACACAATGCCGACTTGTTTATCATTGAAATTGTTATATAGTGAAGCTGCTTAGTGTGTTCAGGATTGCGTGATAATCATGTACATCATACTGACCAAGACTCCAACCTCCCGTAAGGGTAATGGTCTGCTTACTAACCCAGTCTATATATCATGTCCACAGACCGAGTCCTCTTAGTTATAACAGGACATTATTATCATTGAGAAGGAGTAGCGACAGATTAGTATTAGTTATGATAAGAGCGAACTTAGTGTGTAGTGTAATGTGCCTGCCAGAAAATCTGTATTTGTTCAGTACAACTAAAATAAAAATTTAAGTCAATTAAAAGAAACGTTTTAAAATAGCCACTGTGCAATCAATGGGCAGCTGCATGCCACATCAGTAGTAACCGTGTGTAGAAGATTGATTTCTGCAATCACTGGGCAGCTAGCTTAATGCCACATCAGTAGTAACCGTGTGTAGAAGATTGATTTCTGCAATCACTGGGCAGCTAGCTTAATGCCACATCAGTAGTAACCGTGTGTAGATGATTGATTTCTGCAATCACTGGGCAGCTAGCTTAATGCCACATCAGTAGTAACCGTGTGTAGATGATTGATTTCTGCAATCACTGGGCTGCCACATCAGTAGAAACCGTGTGTAGAAGATTGATTTCTGCAATCACTGGGCTGCCACATCAGTAGAAACCGTGTGTAGAAGATTGATTTCTGCAATCACTGGGCTGCCACATCAGTAGAAACCGTGTGTAGAAGATTGATTTCTGCACTAACTGGTCAGCCACATCAGTAGAAACTGTATGTAGAAGATTGATTTCTGCAATCACTGGGGTGCCACATGCCACATCAGTAGAAACCGTGTGTAGAAGATTGATTTCTGCAATCACTGAGGTGCCACATGCCACATCAGTAGAAACCGTGTGTAGAAGATTGATTTCTGCAATCACTGGGCTGCCACATCAGTAGAAACCGTGTGTAGAAGATTGATTTCTGCACTAACTGGGCTGCCACATCAGTAGAAACTGTGTGTGGAAGATTGATTTCTGCAATCACTGAGGTGCCACATGCCACATCAGTAGAAACCGTGTGTAGAAGATTAATTTCTGCAATCACTGAGGTGCCACATGCCACATCAGTAGAAACCGTGTGTAGAAGATTGATTTCTGCAATCACTGGGCTGCCACATCAGTAGAAACCGTGTGTAGAAGATTGATTTCTGCAATCACTGGGCTGCCACATTAGTAGAAACCTTGTGTAGAAGATTGATTTCTGCAATCACTGAGGTGCCATATGCCACATCAGTAGAAACCGTGTGTAGAAGATTGATTTCTGCAATCACTGAGGTGCCAAATGCCACATAAGTAGAAACCATGTGTAGAAGATTGATTTCTGCAATCACTGGACTGCCACATCAGTAGAAACCGTGTGTAGAAGATTGGTCTCTGCAATCACCTGTCTTTCTGTTTCAGTTTTCAGCAATTGTTTCCAGCACGCTTATCTGTTATTTTTTTTAAATAGCGACATGCGTTCATTGTCTAAAGAGGAACAAAATTGGTAGAAAGGAATTCATCACGAGGTGAACAAATCCTAAAAACGGTGGGTTCAGAGGTTTCTATGGAGCGGCAGTTAGCACTTCCGCTATTCACAGGTACACACGTCACTGCTGACAACAGGTGCTCGGATTCTACGTCAGGCTAATAATTCTGAGGACATATAACGTGCCAATACTTGTTTTATGAACTACCGGAGTGCCAGGTGCGAAACCAAGAAACCGCAAGGTACACAACGCGTCAGGGGGGGTCTATCCATTTAAGCCTTTTGTACACACAAGAAACTGTGTCAGCTCATGTCAACTTGTCCCTCACACGGTTATAGAACACAGTTTCGAAGACCAAAAAAATGTTGAACATCAGCCACAAAAAAAATAAACCAAGAAAAATTCAAAACTTAGCCTCCCCCCCCCCCCCCCAAAAAGACCAAATGTCTCCAAGTACCACAATAAAAATAATAAGATAAGAATACAAAAGACTGTCCAGAAAAACCACAGAAAAGCCGCTGGTTATCATAGATTTTCATACGCTAAAAAATACAACAAACAATATTTCTACTAAAACTGTTATCATTAGAGTTGAACTTTTAGAGTAACAATGTATTGAAGTTCTTGTCATGTTCAAACAAAAGCCAGTTTTACTGAGCTTTACTGATGACTTTTTGTTCTCGCCTTTAACCTTTATTCGGTACCAAAAAATGAAGTATACTTAATGAGAGGTCGCATAATTTTGGACAGAATACTCAGGGGACAAATATGAGAATATTTGATGAATGCAGGTAGTCTCACAGTAGATACTGCTGTATTAGATGCTTTATGCAACGAAATCTCAAGCACATGTGAAATGCTGTGACCAGATCTTTGTCATCACCGGATTGACATCCCTAACTGAATATCAGGTGCCTTGTTATAGCTGGCTAAAGTAGTAGTTGTAACAGTTGTCTATTGCGAAGGAAGATGGCCACAACATCACATTTGGGTGTGCATGTGGCTAGACAAGTTCTATCCTGGACATTCACACCTTGAAGCACGATGGACACACGTAGACGGCGTTGGCAGCTCGGCCATCCTTTGAGGCAAACTTTTGGGCGGTTAGCTTCACCTTCGATGCATCGGACCGAAGCAACCGACTCACAAAAGTCAACATCAGTGTTGAGACACTTCAAGAATGGTCTTTAATGTTGACTACAGATGACTATCTTGTAGCATGCTGCTTCACGACATGAACAGTTACCTGTTCTGTGAGAGATAGTAGCTCTAACCGCTATTCAGCTCTACTACCTTTTTTTGTAGCTAAGGAAAGTTTAAAATTGGTGCATCGATCTTTATCTTATGGTTTTTTTGTGTGAGTAATCTTTTTTTTTCAAGTCTCATTGCCCATATGTTGTCTATTATGGAGCTTTTGGGAGTTAACAGAGAAGCATGTTGTTTGTCATGGTGTAAGTCAGGGCTATCTTCGCATTCGCATTTAGCTTCCAAATTATTGGCATTTCAGCTATTTGCAATTTTGCCGACGCGCCTGGTAGGATGGTAGACTCCTCCTATTTAGAACGATGTGGGAATCGACATTGTAACACGCTTAGGAATGAGCTTACTCAGAGGATTAGCATTGCACTACTGCCAGGAATACTCTTGTCCTCCTTCTGAAGTACACATCAGGATGTAGGAAGAGTCACTGTAACATGCTACCAAAATAAACGTCAAGACTTTACTCAACTCAGCACGAGTAAATTCGATCAACAAAATAGCCTAATTTGCGATCAACACATACTCTAAACTAGGCTATAATTATGATGGAGGGCATTTGGTAATACACAGAAGAAAGGAGGCAGAGAAGAAGAGAGACGGGTTATAGATGAATAAATAGGGGGCCGCAAGTTTCCTTTTTACGAATGCTTGGAACGATCTCCAGTAAAGATGTAAATTCCTTTTACGGCAAAAGTGCTCTTTTCATTCGGTATCGTTCCACCTGAAAATGAGATATTGTTACTATGTGCCATAGTTTACAGCCATGCTGTGATATCTGCGCCTATCGGCAGGGTATTTCAGGTTACAGCACGGGGCATTCTTGTGACTGGGTTGCAATTCCTTAGTCAACCTTTGTTCTCTCATCGAGGCAGTAAAGACGCAGCCTGTTTCCAGGGCCGACATTTAGAGGTGGAATAGATCTTGCACAGCTCTGGTTGCCTGGTCTTGAAACTGTCAGGTCGTACACTGCGTCCTCGGTCCTAGGTTCTTGTTGTTGTTTAATGGACATAATGAGTCAGTTGACTCTTGTGTATGCCGTGAAAAGCGCAGCTAACTGACGGGCTGTAGTATTTTCCTGACATCCAATACGTACTGATGAAGGTGGATCGAGGTCTTCCATGCGTTTGTGCTATGCTTGGTTTGACCTGCGTGGCTATTTTGAAAACAACCTGTTTCCAGGAAACGCTACATGGAATAAAGATTGTGGTCTTGGTTAGTATGTTGTGCCTGACCTTTATGCGACGTATTGGTCAGTATGTTGTGCATGACCTTTATGCGACGTCTTGGTCAGTATGTTGGGCCTGACCTTTATGCGACGTCTTGGTCAGTATGTTGTGCCTGACCTTTATGCGACGTCTTGGTCAGTATGTTGTGCCTGACCTTTAGGCGACGTCTTGGTCAGTATGTTGTGCCTGACCTTTATGCGACATCTTGGTCAGTATGTTGTGCCTGACCCTGACGCGACGTCCTGGTCAGTATGTTGTTTCTGACCCTGATGCGACGTCCTGGTCAGTATGTCGTTTCTGACCCTGACGTGACGTCCTTGCCAATGTGCTGTACCTGACTCTCACGCGACGTCCTGGTCAGTATGTTGTGCCTGACCCTGACGCCACGTCCTGGTCAGTATTTTGTGCCTGACCTTTATGCGACGTCTTGTTCAGTATGTTGTGCCTGACCTTTATGCGACGTCTTGGTCAGTATGTTTGCCTGACCCTGGCGTGATGTCTTGGTCAGTATGTTGTGCCTGACCTTTATGCGACGTCTTGGTCAGTATGTTGTGCCTGACCTTTATGCGACGTCTTGGTCAGTATGTTTGCCTGACCCTGACGCGACGTCTTGGTCAGTATGTTGTGCCTGACCTTTATGCGACGTCTTGGTCAGTATGTTTTGCCTGACCTTTATGCGACGTCTTGGTCAGTATGTTTTGCCTGACCTTTATGCGACGTCTTGGTCAGTATGTTTGCCTGACCCTGACGTGACGTCTTGGTCAGTATGTTGTACCTGCCCCTGACGCGACGTTCTGGTCAGTATGTTGTGCCTGACCAGACTAGCGTCTCAGTTCCCAGCGACCTTAAGTAAAAGTCTGAAAACACAAACTCGAAATACCTGAGAATCGTGACTGTTTTTAAATTGCGAACCTTTTATTAAATTGCGAACCTTTTATTAAATTGCGAACCTTTTATTAAATTGCGAACCTTTTATTAAATTGCGAACCTTTTATTAAATTGCGAACCTTTTATTAAATTGCGAACCTTTTATTAAATTGCGAACCTTTTATTAAATTGCGAACCTTTTATTAAATTGCGAACCTTTTATTAAATTGCGAACCTTTTATTTAATTCCTCACGTTTAGTCAATTGCTGAGAATATAAAATATACATTTTAAAATTGCTGTCACGAATTGTCAAGTGAAATGTATTTCGAAGTTCTGAAAAGTTGTTTTGGTTTATTTTAATCAATTATTTAGTATATTTTTCTATTAAAATTTTGGTTTTTGTGATTATTTTGTGATTCTGATAATTTACACGTTTTGTTTTTTAGTGGATACATTATCGTCATTGCATTTCTGTATTCTTCGTTACAATGTATTCTTCGTTACAATATATTCTTCGTTACAATATATTCTTCGTTACAATGTATTTTTAAACAAAATGACCACATGAGAATCCACAATATCTGGAAATCCGTCTTTCTCAAACCCTGCCCAGTCTGGATTTTAAAACATTACTGCATTACCATAACCACCACCTGTTTAGCGCTTCAATCACTTGTTAAATAACCAGAACTTACAACAACCGTTAGCTCTTCTGCTGAAGCTACTACTACTATTGTTATTACTACTATTACTACTAGTACAATTTCTTCTAGTAGCACATTCACAACGTACATGTCCCTACACTAAAACCTATCCACCTAATTTCAGTGAACATTCCTGAAGGCACGTTGTAGCGACTGCCTCTTAAGGTTTTCAAAGTCATGTTGACCTCCACATTCCCAGACAAAGAAGTGAACATACGCACTGCAGATGTTCCTCTTGAACGAACAACAAAGAGATATGTTGCTAGCGACCACTTCCCTCAAACAAGTCAAACCAGCATGGCGTGTATAACAAATGCCATTCTTGCTTCGCTTGTTCTGGTGTTTTCTTAATTTCAGAAACGTGTGATCAAGCCTAGAAAACTTTTGCGTATTTCGATAAAACAAACAAACTTTATGTAAATTGATTTTCAGCTTTCGTTTTAGCTGTGCAAAGGGCGTGCAGTCTTTTATTTTGAAAAGTTTGACAACGGAGAGAAAAACACGTTCTATTCTACTTTGTATTGACATTTCGCGCCATAATTTTTCTTATCAGATAAGATGTAAACACATTTTTCGTTGTGCGTATTTTCTGAGTTTTTCGCAATCTTCTTCGTTCCATCGTTGGAAAACTAACGTTATTCGCTAGTTTAGTCTTTCATTATTGGGTAACGCTCCTCGAGATTCATTTGAAACTCAGCAGTTGTTACGCCTATGTAAATGACAAGCAGTGTAGTCCTATATGTTGGAGGGCTCAGTACTATAGATAGCACATGTTCGTGCCTGTGTAAATGAAGGAACGTGAAACTCCATATGATGGAGGGCTCGGTACTATAGATAGCACATGTTCGTGCCTGTGTAAATGAAGGAACGTGAAACTCCATATGATGGAGGGCTCGGTACTATAGACAGCACATGTTCGTGTCTGTGTAAATGAAGGAACGTGAAACTCCATATGTTGGAGGGCTCGGTACTATAAACAGCACATGTTCGTGCCTGTGTAAATGAAGGAACGTGAAACTCCATATGTTGGAGGGCTCGATACTATAGACAGCACATGCTCATGCCTGTGTAAATGAAGGAACGTGAAACTCCATATGATGGAGGGCTCGTTACTATAGACAGCACATGTTCGTGCCTGTGTAAATGAAGGAACGTGAAACTCCATATGTTGGAGGGCTCACTATCCTAGATGGTTGGATAACATGATGTTTCGATTATGTAAATGGCGGGACGTGAAATCCAGTTTGTTGAATGGCTCGGTATCAAGGACATCACTGCTTTCAGCCTGTGTAAATGAAATTACGTGAAATTCAGTGTATTGGAAAGCTCAATACTCTAAACTGGCTAAGTACCACAGTTTTTCGTCTGTGTAAATGAAGGGACGTGTAATCCAAAATGTCATCTAGACAGTTTAGATTTGCTAGGTAGACCCATGTCCCTGAAGAAGGTAATTTTGTTGTAACGTGGTGTCGTGAGTGGGGAACGGGTTTGATAAGAAAAGAACCTAGTAACGCTACAAGCTTGTCGCAATGTGAAACTAAAGAAAGACGTGCATGGGACTGGCAATCTCGTTATGTTAAACCGTTGTTTTGAGTCGCCACTTCAAGTTTTTGTGTGCAGGATTGGCTTGGCTTGGCTTCGTTCATTCTTAATCTCCCACTACCAAACACTTAAAGGGCTTAAGTAGCAGAATGTAATCCAGAGAACGGAATGCGTTGTGTCATAGTTTACAGCTTGACTGCAACATTTGCACTTTTCGGTCCAACACATACGACTTCAGCAAGCATTTTTTGAGTACCGGGTTAGCATTCCTTCTTCGATCCCTTCTTCTTAGCCAGTCTGCCCTGCTGCAGCCTGTTATCCTGGATCACCGCGTGGAGGTGTAGAAGTGTCTTGGCAGCTTTGGTTCGCTGGCCCTGACGCTAGCAGTCAGCTATGAGTCACTGACCACTGCAGCTCATGCGCTGCTCAGCATCTTGATCCCGTGTGCAGGATTCATTTAGAGAGAAAATTAGAACCATCCTTATCATTACCATCAAACCAAACCAGTTTTTGTTTATCTTAGTGATTATGTCAAGAAAAGCAGTTTGACCTGCCATGTCAATTGTTACCTGACCTTCGTTAATACAGTTGGAGTCCGTAGAACTGCAAAGGTCAGAATGTCTCACCTCAGCAGCTGAGAACATGAAATCACTAGCTCGTAATCCTCACATTGAGAGATGTGATTGGTATGGGGTGGTTAAGGCCGGTTAACATCCTGTCTCTTTCAGAGAACCATAAGGCGGAGGACATTCAATATAGATAATGAATTCATACGGAAATAGCTCAAGGACCCACTGATAGATCATGATTTTACAATTGATTTATCACCGATCCTCAAACAGCATGATTAAATGTAGCTTCTAAAATAGAGCAAAAGAATATACAAGTGTCCATATTCGTCGCCATTTTCTACAAGAAAGAGCACACCTGTTAATCTACCTGAACTACTGTGATAGGAAATATGTAAAATATAACATATCTTTACATTTTTTGCACTGAATGATAATAACCCCTATCTCACGAGAAATAAAACACAAATGTTTTTTTACATTCTCTATAATCCATTATTCTCATCATAATCAATCGTTAACAGCATATTTTATGTACATAACATTACTGCAGAAATCAATTGAGTCCTTTCTTGTCACCAGCCCAAAGACTAGTTAATTACAAATTGATAATTCAATACACATGCCATTGCTCTATAACAGCTGTTAGTTTATCACATTGATGCTAGCTCGCCTTTAACGTTAGAAGTTATATGTCGGCTTGGTAATTGCCATATACTTAGAGGATATATGAAACTTCAAAAATCATTGTATTGTGTAATGGCAGTTTCGCATTTGTCGTATTGAAGAATTGAGTTTTGACATTTTAGAACATAAAACCTTAATTCTGTTTTTAGTTGGAAATGTGCGTTAGAATACAGAATATTGGCATGATCTTTTCATTCTGAATAAATATTATGAAATTCCTAGAGATCTTGACTCTCTGAAAAAATATGAAATTCCTAGAGATCTTGACGCTCTTTCCTCATATAATTGAATGACTTTCTTACTTGTGTTTTGCTCTATCAACATATTTGTTTATAATGCATTTTATTTATTTACTTTGCCCTTCATTCCCTCAAATTGTAGAGCTGTTGCTGTGGCCATCCTCTTCAATTCTTCAGACCCCGGAGCTTCCTGTCACCAGCAGTGGTACCTCACCCACACACTCGGCTTCTAGATTGGACAAGCAGGACCAGAAAGGTATCTACCAGTTCTTTATTTCTCAATCATTTTCAGAACAGTAGTTTAATTAACAAATTCAAACTGTAGACTTACGACCAAATAGTCTTACAGCAGTATGAATGTCAAAGAACGGTAAATATAATTCTTATATCTGTTAAAAAACTTGTTATTTGGTTATTTTTTTAAATTGTATAGGCATCAAATTTTGGAATGGATTTTTAAAAAAAAATTACTGTAGCGTGTTGTTATTTAAGTTTAAATATGAAGTCTTGCGAACTGATTTTGCTAAACTAATGATGACAGGCGTCACTGCAGCCGGAGTACATGGTGGCCGTGTATTGAGAGGACACTGGATAATGCACATGTAATATATATTTCCTGTGTGTATAGCGCACTGACTTTATAACTTTCATAACGTAACGTTCCGTCATTGTTACACTTTATAATTTGCGGTGACTTTTTCTCAACGTAAAAATGTTCTAATGTGATACGATGGTACAAATACACCATGCAATACTTCGAAGCTGTGTTGGTAACGCGGGCCAAAAGTTGGCAATATAACATAATAAGTAAGGCTACCAAATGTGTGCAGTTTATATTCATCGTTGTGTTGTGATTTGAAAGGCTGCCCGTATATATATATATATTTGTGACGTGCATACACGGATCGTATCTAAACCCTCAACATCAATTCTATATCAGGGAATACCAGACATACGGACAAGACAGAGAGGGCCAGAATGAACGAAAACTCGCCGTAGTCACAGAGCTAAAAAGCCAGAAAAACACTGAGCTTAATGACTTAAGACCAGTACTCTGTCAACTATGCCAGCAGTCCGCACCAAAAAGGGTAGTGGTACAGTGGGTTCCGTCACACTGCAACATCCAAGGCAACGAGGAGGCAGACAGACTGGCAAAAGAAGGTGCAAGACTACCACAAACAGATACTAGTATGACGTACGAAGAGTCAAAACGGCTTATTAAAGCCAGATACATGACCAAATGGGAAACCGAACATACTGGTTATACCAAAAACGATGCCTATTACCAGTTGAACAGAAGAGAGCAGGTCGTTGTCTTCAGACTTCGCACTGGCCACAATAGACTGAGATACCACCTATTCAACAAATTGAAGATAGGTGGTACCGACGAATGCCCGTGCGGTAACGGTAAAATGACCGCTGAACATCTGTTGCAGAACTGCCCGACATACGAGGATCAGAGAGAGCAGATGTGGCCCTCACCAGTGGAACTGCAAGAAAAGCTCTATGGCAGTGTCGACAGCCTCAGGATGACCGCGTACGATGAAGACGAAGAAGAAGAAGAAGAAGAAAGGCTGCCTTGCTTGTGTTGTTCTTTGTTCCTAACGAAGGTTTTATCGCGCTAACGTAGGTTTCGTTTTGTATATGTTCCGAGACTGCAATGCTTCTTTATGTTCTGAGTACATCTACTTGTGTTGGGCCTGTAATCATCAGATGAAATTATTTCCAGCGTGAATATTCCGTTCTATTTTCTGGTAGCGTTTGGTGAAGGACAGCGTAAGATGGAACTTTGCATCTAGGTATGTAGGAACTTAACTTAACGTTTTTATACTGGTTTAGACGACTTTGCATAGCCTGTATACAACCACTTTCATTTATATGTCCTTGCTCTAAAAGCTATGCGCATCCAATATATTCTTAAATGCATTAACTGTCCCTGCCTCCGCCACTAAAGCGTACCCTGACGCCCAAGCAAAATGAAAACTAACTATGACATGAATGACTATACATGACACTGGATGGAGAACTGTCTTACATATATTGACCAAAGCATGCTGTGGGATACGTCCTTCATTTTCAGGATTTTTCTTTCTTATAATGTTTAGCTAATTTATCTATCCAGTGAAAAAACCTATCTTCTGTCCAGCGAACGTCTTCAATATGGGCGTTAACTGTAATATCTTTGTCTTAATTTGGAAACATACGCGTTCTCTCCCTTATATTACATTATGTAAAATATGATACAATGTGTACTTGCATATACGACTCGTGTTCAAATGAAACCGGACCTAACTGCACCAAGTGAACATATGTACGATACACACGATGACGTCACCTCTGGTGTATACAGTATATACCAACCGTCAAGTTTTCAAAATGTGATTATCCTCCGCATCATAGTTTCCTCGGAAGAACATTGAAAATATGGCGGTTGTGATACGGAAACCTTCCACAGTTGATCAGCGAGCTGTGATTCGGTTTCTAACAGCTGAAGGATGTCCACCGAGGCGTGTTCACCTGCCACTATGCGCAAAAGAAACGGATAACCCACCTATTCTTCTTTTTCGTACGCTGTCGGACGTCAAATTTAATTTGTTCGAAGAAAGCAGCTGTCATCCTGAGGCTGTCGACACTGCCATAGAGCTTGTCTAGTGTTGTCACTGGTGATGGCCACATGTGCTTTCTCTGGTCCTCTTGTGTTGGGCAATTTTGCAGCAGATGTTCAGCGGTCATTTTCCCTGTGCCACAGGTGCATTCGTCAGTGCCACCTACCTTCAATTTATTGAATAGATAGTACATCAGTCTGTTGTGGCTTGTGCGGAGTCTGAAGACCACGACTTGCTCTCTTCTGTTAAGCTGGTAGTGGGAATCATTTTTTGTGTAGCCAGTACGTTCTATTTCACATTTGGCCATGTATCTGGCCCCAATACACCTTTTGGACTCTTCGTAGGTCACACTAGAATCTGGTTGTGGTAGTCTTGCTCCTTCTTTTGCCAGTCTGTCTGCCTCCTCCTTGCCTTGGATGTTACAGTGGGATGGAACCCACTGTACCACTACTCTTTTTGGTGCGGACTGCTGGCATAGTTGACAGAGTACTGCTGTTAAATCATGAAGTTCAGTATTGTCTGGCTTTTTAGTGCTGTAACCACGGCCAGGGCATCTGTAAACAGGACTATCTGGCTTTCATTGCTTTCGCCTGTGAGTATTGCTTCTACTGCAGCCTTCAGTGCCTCTGCCTCCGCTATGAAATTGCTTGAGAATTTTCCAGTTACCACTGACAGTGTTATTTTTCTACCATTTGGTAGGCTTAGGAATACCCCTCCCCCTCCATTCTGTGTTGTGTTTGTTACAGAACCGTCGGTGCATTCATGGGTCCAGTCCATGCTTGGGTAGTTTTCCGCTATGTACCTCAATATTTGTATCGTAGCAAGTGGTTCAAACTCCATCCCATGCGCTCTTCTTTATGGTGGTTGGTCAGCAACCGAAGTACCTTTTGATACTTCAGTTTCTTACTAACCACCACGAATTGCTTCATCACTTTTGGCGATTTCATCTTCTATCGCAACAATATGCGCCTGAACTGGTTTCGGAAGAGCTTTCGTTAACTCACATCCTTCTTTAAACATCATTGTCCAGTTCTTCATTGTTGTCTTCAATACACGTTTGTCACCATACGCTGCCTGCATTCTGCGATGAATGGCAACTGCTCGACATTCTTCAGCTGTTGGAAACAGAATCACCGCTCTCTGATCAACTATGGACGGATTCCGTATCACTCCCGCCATGTTTTCAACGGTCTGCTGATGAAACTATGAGTCGGAGGATAATGAAATTTTGCAAACTGTATGGTTCGTATGTGCTGTATACAACAGAAGTGATGTCATCATGCGCATTGCACGTATGTTTACTTGGTGCAGTTAGGTGCGGTTTCATTTTAACACCCCTCGCACGTAGTATGTTTACATGCTTTTTGTGTTTAAGATGGACTGAGTGATAAGGTTAATGCTTGAGCAGAAAGGTCAAACACTGAATATTAGAGAAGGATATACAGGGATAGAAATGTGTTTGAATATGTCCTAAACTATATCAGGTTTGGTTGTCTATATATAAATACATTTAAGTTTTCGCTGATAACTCTTTCAGACAGTTTGTTACGGCTATTTTTTTTCTTTTTTGCGTTCGCCTAATGTATCTATTCCCCAAGACGGTGTGCGTTGCACTGTGTTTTTTTATTTTGCGCCTATCGGCCCAGTGCATCCGACTTCAGCATGCATTTTATGTAAGGGTCTGCTTCCTCCTGCATTTTCTAAGGCTTGCTTCCCCGGGGTAACGGCTGGTGTGAGCCGTGTCACTTAGCCACTAGCCCACGCCGTACCCTGTTGCGGCTATTTAATTAAATTACTCTCCGGTGCACTGAAAGAAACACAAACATTAAATATAAAATTAAAAACAACGTTTACTTGTAGTTGTAGTTCTAGATTTATTGATTCGATTCAAGGAATACGCAGGACAGAAAGACTTGCAGACAGACAGACCGGCAGAGAGAGAGAGAGAGAGAGAGAGAGAGAGAGAGAGACAGAGAGATAGATAGATAGATAGATAGATAGATAGATAGATAGATAGATAGATAGATAGATAGATAGATAGATAGATAGATAGCTAGGTAGGTAGGTAGGTAGGTAGGTAGGTAGGTAGGTAGGTAGATAGATAGATAGATAGATAGATAGATAGATAGATAGATATATAGATAGATAGATAGATAGATAGATAGATAGATAGATAGATAGATAGATAGATAGATAGATAGATAGATAGATAGATAGATAGATAGATAGATTAGGTTAGGTTAGGTTAGGTTAGGTTAGGTTAGGTTAGGTTAGGTTAGGTTAGGTTAGGTTAGGTTAGGTTAGGTTAGGTTAGGTTACGTTAGATAGATAGATAGATAGATAGAGAGAGAGAGAGAAGACATACAACATTGGGAAAGACCAGTATTGACCTGTGCTGAATTGCATAAAACATCTGTAAATGCGGCAATTCAATTTTTGCTCTATGTACTCAAAGAAAAACGTACAAACACAACAGTTCCGAAGTTGCACTTGAAATGTGCGTGTGAGTAACCAGAACTTCAAATGAAATACAATTCAATATGTATAAGTTCGTATGTTAGAGTAATTTATTTTGGACTCTCGTGTATAAGTTCGTATGTTAGTCATTTGTTTTGGACTCTCATGTATAAGTTCGTATGCTAGAGTCATTTGTTTTGGACTGTCGTGTATAAGTTCGTATGTTAGAGTCATTTGTTTTGGACTGTCATGTATATGTTCGTATGTTAGAGTCATTTGTTTTGGACTGTCATGTATAAGTTCGTATGTTAGAGTCATTTATTTTGGACACTCATTTGAAAGTTCGTGTTTACATTTTACTTTGTTTGTTTATTTATTATGCGTTCGTCTTTTTATTTCTTAAAGCAATGTGTTTTGTACATAGTATTGCGCCTAATGGTTCCGTCCATCATGCATACGTTTGTAATGGATTTTCTTCTCCTATGGGATCTGATTCGAGTCAAAATGTTACAGAAAGATCCTTAGAATACCCTGGACAAAGAAAAAGACAAATATAGACATTCGGCAAGAGTTGAACATAGAGGAGAACTGGTTTATCAACTCCATTTTGGCCAGAAAATGTAAATATTTTGGTCACATCAAGAGATACAACGGTCTTGATAGAACAGTGATGGTAGGTATGGTGCCAGGCAAAAGGGGCTGGGATAGACTAAGAAGACGATGACACCAAGATATCCAGGAATGCCTGTGTATGACTGTGAAGGAGGCTGGAGTTTTGGCAAGGCAAAAAGTTTATTTCACACAGCCTGTGGTGGGAGCGTTGTTCTATAAACGACATGCTACATTATGATGAGATCGGAACCCGGCAAGTGTGGGTTATGAGCTGTCACTTACCGCTTCTTCACTCAAAACCGATTACAATGTGATGTCTGACTTTCTATTCACGCAGAGACGGGTCAAAATTGCAAAGAGGAAAGAGAGACTGCCCTAAGCATCCACTCGCAAGAACCAGCTGCTAAACATTATATACCCACATGTACGTCTACCGGAATGTGGGAGAAATCGCAGTGCCATCAGTCTACGGGATACTGTTGGTGTGTTAAAGTAAGTAGTTTTTCAGGTGAGATATCCACTGTTGGTGTGTTAAAGTAAGTAGTCTTTCCGGCGAGATATCCACCATTGGTGTACTAAAGTAAGTAGTCTGTCAGGTGAGATACCCACTATTGGTGGGTTAAAGTAAGTAGTATATCAGGTAAGATATCCACTATTGATGGGTTAAAGTAAGTAGTCTTTCAGGTCAGATATCCACTATTGGTGTGTTAAGGTAATTAATTTGCAAGGGAGACATCCGCTGTTGATGTGTTAAAGTAAGTAGTTTGCAAGTGAGATATCCACTTTTGGTGATTTAAAGTAAATAATCTTTCAGGTGAGATATTCACTATTGTTGTGTTAAAGTGAATAGTCTTTTAGCTGAGATGTCCACTATTGGTGTGTAGAAATAACAGTCTTCCTGGTTAAATCTCTGTCAGTGTGTTAAGATAAAGTCTTTCATGTGTAACCTCTGTAGGGGTGTTAAGATAAGTTGTCTTTCATGTGTATTCTATATTGGTATGTTTAGATAAATAGATAACCTAGTAGCATTATATAATGTCATATAGTAGTATCTAATGTCATATGTGGAGCCGCGTAGCGCAGTGGTTAGCGCTCTGGTTTCGCATCTGAGTGGTCCTGGGTTCATTTCCCAGTTGAGGCGGTAATGTTTTTTTCAGACCGCAATGGCTCCCGGGTCGACCCAGCCTTAAATGGGTACCGGTTCAGTCCAGGAAGTGTCAAATAGTAGTATTATATCGTAGTATTTACATCATGTCACATACAATTTTGTCATACCATGTAGTAGTGTTATTTTAAGTCACATAGTAATATTGTATATTGTCCCATAGTGATATTATCTCCATTCACACAGTAGTATTATCTCATGCCCCATAGCAATACATGAATTATTTCAAGTCACAATGTAGTATATGACATGTTACAGAGTAGTATTATCACATGTCACAAATTAGTATTAACTCTTAGCACATAGTAGTGTTCTCTCTCATCACATAATAGTGTTCTCTCTCATCACATAATAGTGTTCTCTCTCATCACATAATAGTGTTCTCTCTCATCACATAATCGTGTTCTCTCTCATCACATAATAGTGTTGTATAACGTGACCTAAGTCAGATTGAAAATAATAGGAGCACTCTAACACTTCAAGCTTCCTGTACACACAGGCTTCCTGTAAAGAAAACAACTGTAGTGGACCATTCTTCGCTTGGACCGAACAGGCAAATCAACCAATTTTTCAGATATGATTATCTCGTGTTCCTTAAACTGCTCTGACGTAATCATGGCGTATTTGACTTTTTCAGGAAGACAGTGGCAACCCCATTCCTGGAACTGCCACTTACAAAGTCAAGCCTCAGTGTAGCTTCGAGAATGAGAGAGAGATGAAAGGTGAGAAATTATGAGTTATCTTGTACAGACGAAAGCGTACAAAGAATGTGGGTTACTCTTACACACCTAGCATAAATATTGTTCATCCATCATGGGTTATCAAAATCATTCTCTTTTCTATCAGTTTATTAAAAAATACGTTGTTAGTCTGTCGGTGCGACAGAGGGCTGACGAGCCTGATGTGGTTCTGGAAAGATGTTAGACAGCGTGGGTTGGGAACGCACAACCAACGTGAAGAGTCTTACTATCTCTTGGGGCCTTTCTAATGGACATGTATTATGAGAAGTGAAAGTTGGAATACGGTGTCATCATCAGCAAGTAATGTTCATATCATGACCAGTCAAATTGGCCTACTTTCTGGAAGCCTGTGGCAAAGTATTAAATACCTTTTCCAGATCTGATTTACTGTAATATTGTGTTTTCCATAATGAGGTTCTAGCTCCATGCACTGCTTTCAATCAATCAATCAATCAATCAATCAACCAAAGACCGTCGCTCTTCTCGGTGCTTAGACCATTGAGCACATCTCTCCAGCATACACAGGCTTTGGCTATCCTTTCTGTGTCTCTCCAGGTGTAATCATTTAGTTTCCTCTCACATTCTCTGCTCCTTGTATTTTTAGTTCAACCTGCGAAGCGTGTTCAAATGAAACTGGACCTAACTGCACCAAGTAAACATACGTGCGATGCGCACGTTGACGTCACTTTTGGCATAAACAGCACATACTAACCTTCAAGATTGCAAAATTTCATTATCCTCCGACTCATAGCTTCTTCAGCTGACTGTTGGAAACATGACGGGTGTGATACGGGATCCGTCCAGAGTTGATCAGTAAGCGGTGATTCGGTTTCTAACAGCTGAAGGATGTCGATCAATTGACAATCATCGCAGAATGCAAGCAGTGTATGGTGACAAAATTGTGTCGAAAACAATAGTGAAGGACTGGTCAACGATGTTTAAAGAGGAAAGTGAGTTAACGAAAGATCTTCAGAGATCAGACACATATTGTTGCGCCAGACACTGCCATCGTCAAAATTAATGATGCAATTCAAATGGACCGTTCTATCAAGCAGGGCGAGAACTTGATCACAGGTAAGAAAGCCGCAAACGCCTTTGTCGATCACTATGCCAGAGCAAACCACATCGAGGTCCCTGCAGATAAGCATTCAGACATTAGCGAAGAGCTAAAGGGACACGAAAACATGAATACGGCTCCTGAAGAGCACATGATGGCCAAACTAACAATGCGCGAAATGGAAGAGGCTATGAGAACACTAAAGAAAAGGAAATCTCCCGGAAAAGACGGGATAACAAACGAAATGCTGATGGGGCTGGGCCAAACAGCGAAGAAGAAACTGCTATCGGTCCTGAACCAAAGCTGGAAAAGGGGAATTGTACCACAGGCATGGAAAGATGCAATACTGGTACCAGTACCAAAAACAGGAAAGGACAAAACAGATCCAAATGGATACAGGCCCATAAGCCTACTGAGCTGTGTCGGCAAGCTGATGGAACGGATGATAAACACCAGACTGATGTGGCATCTGGAAGAAAAACGAATACTAATTCCACAGCAAGCCGGCTTTAGACAGCACAGATCCACTGAGGACCAGGTCATCCTCATAGCCCAGGAGATAGAAGATGCCTACCAGGCACAGAAACACACAGTAGCTGTTTGGGTGGATCTGGAAAAGGCATTTGACAAAGTCTGGAAAGATGGACTTAGAGTCAAGCTAAGAAGAAGTGATGTCTGTGGGAAGATGTACAAGTGGATCAACCACTACCTCAAACAAAGAACGGCCAGAGTCCAAGTACAAGGGCAGATGAGCAAAAAGGTGACACTCGAGCAGGGAGTGCCCCAAGGGGGAGTATTGTCACCCACACTCTTCCTAGTATATATAAACGATATTACAGAGAATATACCAAGAAGAGTCCATAGCTCAATGTTTGCAGACGATCTGGCTATGTGGACCTCTGAAAAGAATATCACCATAGCAAGAAATCGGATGCAGACGGCCCTAACATCGCTGGAAGAGTGGGCGAACTCATGGCTGGTCAAAATAAACGAGGAGAAAACCACATGCACAATATTCTCGCTTTCATTAAAACCCCAAAGTACCAAATTAAGTCTAAATGGCAAATTCCTGCAGCCAAACGACAACCCAACCTATCTGGGAGTCACATTTGATCGGCGAATGACATGGAAAAGTCAGATTGAGAGAAACCGAATGAAAGCCAGAGAAAGAATGGCAATCATGAGGAAACTTGCTGGCACAAGCTGGGGAGCAGACGAAGGCATACTAAAGAAACTGTATACTGGAAGAGTGAGACCAGTTCTCGAGTATGGCATTGCGGCATGGACAACAGCAGCGAAGGCGAACTTCGATAAAGTTAACAAACTTCAAAACCAAGCCATGAGAATTATAACAGGTGGCATGAATTCAACGCCAATTGTAGAACTTGAAAAGATTACAAAACTGCAATCCATGACCGATAGAAGAGACTGCAGAGCCCAGCTGCAGTCAGAGAAACTCCGAAGACTGACCGACCATCCAATGCACCAGAGAATAAACAATTTGGGAAATGGGAAACTAAAGCGGAGAAACTTTGCAGAAATAGCCAAAGCAAAGATGCACGAAGATCCCATAAACGCACTAACAACACCAAAACCCATCACTACTGTACGAAAACCTACCTGGAGGCAGGATATATTTCCAGAGGTGGTAGAAAATATACCAGGTATTGCAAACAAACACTGCCAGACTGAAAAAGAAAGGAGAGATACTACCCTAAGCTTCATAACGAAAAGCTACCCAAGCATGGACTGGACCCATGCATACACCGACGGTTCTGTAACAAACACTACACAGAACGGAGGGACAGGAGCATTCCTGAACCTACCAAATGGCAGAAAAATAACACTGTCATTCGCTACTGGTAAGTACACAAGCAATTTCAGAGCGGAGGCAGAGGCACTGAGGGCGGCAGTGGAAGAAATGGTGACACACAGTGAAAATGAGAGCCATATAGTCCTGCTGACAGATGCTCTCGCCGTAGTCACAGCGCTAAAAAGCCAGAAAAACACTGAGCTTAATGACTTAAGAGCAGCACTCTGCAAACTGTGCCAGCAGTCCGCACCAAAAAGGGTAGTGGTACAGTGGGTTCCGTCACACTGCAACATCCAAGGCAACGAGGAGGCAGACAGACTGGCAAAAGAAGGTGCAAGACTACCACAAACAGATACCAGTATGACGTACGAAGAGTCAAAACGGCTTATCAAAGCCAGATACATGACCAAATGGGAAACCGAACATACTGGTTACACCAAAAACGATGCCTATTACCAGTTGAACCGAAGAGAGCAGGTCGTTGTCTTCAGACTTCGCACTGGCCACAACAGACTGAGGTACCACCTATTCAACAAATTGAAGATAGGGTGTACCGACGAATGCCCGTGCGGTACTGGTAAAATGACCGCTGAACATCTGCTGCAGAACTGCCCGACATACGAGGATCAGAGAGAGCAGATGTGGCCATTACCAGTGGAACTGCAAGACAAGCTCTATGGCAGTGGCGAGAGCCTCAGGATGACCGCCGCTTTTTTCGAAAAAATAATGGTTACTGTCTGACTGCGTACGCAGAAGAAGAAGAAATGGACCGTTGCCAGAGCTTACGTTCGACACACTTTTGTCACTTTTCACTGCCTGCATTCTGCGATGAATGTCAGTTAGTCGACATCCTTCAGCTGTTAGAAACCGAATCATCGCTCACTGATCAACTCTGGATGGATTCCGTATCACACCCTCCATGTTTTCAACAGTCTGCTGAGGAAACTATGAGTTGGAGGATAATGCAATTTTGCAAACTTAACAATTGGTATCTGCTGTTTACATCAAAAGTGACGTCATCATGCGCATCGTACGTATGTTTACTTGGTGCAGTTAGGTCCGGTTTAATTTGAACACGCCTCGTATAATCATATTCCCATGAGGGTTCCACTTGAGAGCTTTTCTGCCTGTGTTTAACAGTGTCTTCCTCATCATGTGTCTTATCTAGCCCCATTTTCTGATCTTGTTTTTCGAGATGCTATTGCTCGCTTCTTTCCACATGTCTTCATTGCTCACCATCTCCTTCAACATTATGCCCATTATCCATCAATCAATCAATCAATCTTCTTTAAGTGCCATTCACGGCACATAAGACAGAAACATGTTTTCTCCAGTTTGATCTACGTGACGCCACTCTTTTTAGTTCATGAATGTTGGTCAAACTCATAATGAAGCCTTCTATGACGATTTTTCTGCGGAGAATTTCTTTCGATCTTCCTTTTTTCTTGCTGCCAGATGATGACCACATACATCCTTTCAGAGGTAGTCAGTTGCTGTTAATCTTAGGAACAGGCCCTCTGCATGACCACCAATTTTTTCTGATGAATAATGAAACATATTGTTGGTTGGTGGTTTCTCTAATTGTTTTGTTGGTTATGAATTCCTCCCAGCCAACGTTCAACAGCGTTCTAAGACACGTATTCTAAAATGCATTTAGGCTCTTTTCCAATGCCTTTGTTATTTTCCAACATTCACATCAATAGGGGAATATTGGTAATGCGCTGAAGTTAAACAATCTTAATGATTTTGATTTCCAGATATTGGTTAGTTGGGTAAAGGTATTATTCGTGCATGCATAGTATGGCACGGCGGAGCCATTCTTTTCTCTCTGAAACGGGACCCCTGAATCTACATGGTATAGTAAATGATGTGTGCAGATGGCGAAACCAAAATAACGGCCTGGCACAAGGAAGTGTCGTAGCACCCATGCTGTATAACATATACTAATGATCAACCCATGGACACAAACACTGGGAAATTCATCTATGCTAACAACACAGCAGTTGCTGAAATAAAAGGGTTTGAGGAGATTGAAAATAAACCGTCAAGTTTTCTCAATGCTCTTGCAGAATACTAGCACAAAAATCATGTTAATTAAACCAAATCCTAATAAAACTCAGGTATGTGACTACAACTTGAAAACCAAGAGACACAAAGAGAACTTCAGATTAGATGGCAAGGGCGAGAGCTTGAACACTGCACATCTCACAAATATCTTGGTGTAAAATTTGACTGCACATTGTCATATACCAGGAGACAAAGCGCAAAATACACGCAAGCAATAATATAATCTGAAAACTGACTGGCACAACATGGGGAGCACAGCCATCAGTCAATTGGACATCGGCACAGTCAATCATATAGGCCAATATTGTGCTAAGTGTGAAGCAGTGTTCTGGATTTACCAAGCATCAAGGTGAGACATCAAGTAGCGCAGGTAAAGGCATAAGCCAACGTTGCCAACAATCAACACCAGATTTGCACCAAAACTTGGATACACTCAAGGACATTCGCATTAAGTGAGGAAGGTCATGGATGGTAGAGGCAGAAGACTCCCTGATGAGGGTCTGGGCATTGGAAGAAGTGCAAAGAGGTAGTGAATGCGTAGAAGTGGGCAACGAGACCCCCCTGACAACTGAGCAGAAAGTGTCGAGAGGAGGGCGGTACTATAACAGAAGCTTTGATTCAGGAGCTTATCCATCAACACTCAGGACCACAAGACCCAATTCTGTACACAGATAACTCCCCCAACAGAGATGCAAACAAGTGCGGTTGGGGTTTTGTCAGCTACCAAAATGGCAGGGAGGTGGTGGAAAAATCAGTTGTCAACTCTACTATCCCATCCGGTAATAAGATGGAGATTGAGGCAGTAACAGCGGCCCTAACTTGGCTGATACGCAACCAGTGACACATACAGTGTTTCTGTCAGACTCGCAGGACACGCTTCATAAGATAGAAAGGTGCATGGTAAGAAGGGAGTGGGCTTCTCTTCTGAGCATCTCTGGTGTATTAGGTGTCACGTGGATTGATTGTCCGGAACATACAGGCGTCTGTGACAACGGCAGAGCTGTGGTGAACGATGCGGTGATGACGAGAGACATGGTTAACTTGACTTAACGTCTTTAAACTGGTTTAGAAAACTCTGCAGAATATGTACACAACCAGTTTCATTTACATTAATATGCTCTAAAAGCTATGTGCATCCAATTTATTCTTAAATGCATTAATTTCTCCTGCCTCCACTACCTCCTGTGGCAATGCATTCCAAGCATTCACCACTCTTTGACTAAAAAAATATTTTCTATTATCTAATCTGGACCTCTATTTAGTTAATTTGTAGCTATGCCCTATTGTTCTTGTGGGTGGTTGTATTTTGAAAAAAACTTGTTATAGTCTAATTTATCCGTTCCTCTGATCATCTTATAAACCTGTATTGTCACCTCGAATTCTTCTCTTTTCTAGACACTGTAGGCCGGTTGATAAGGGCAGTCGTGGGCACTCCACAGAATGATGAAGAGACAGTAGGTCGCGGAAATGCATATGTGCAGAGGATGAAAGATTTAGGACTGACTATGGGACAGGGTAGTGTGTGTTCTGTTTGGAAAGATAAGAAGAACACGAAATCAACACCTGAATGGGACTATATATACGCTTGGCTGGGCGCTTTGGTGGAGAACGGAGCACTTATGGGAATGTCCCCTGTGTGATGACGTTGTTTCCTAGAATCAAGAAACAAGAGAAATACAATATGCATTTGTAAAACAAACGGAGCTTTCTTACGTGATTGTTATGCAAATGACCATTGTTATTGTCGCATAAAGAACAACCCATGGGAAGTCACACATATTAACGATAGACCAAGTAAAATATGACAACAGATACATTTCCAATAACGAAATGAGAATACAGAATGAACAAAAAAATAGCTGATGATTCAATAGCTGTGCAATATAACTGTTGCATTTTTTTAACAATAGCATTGATACAGAAATAGCAACAGAACTAGATTTTAATCAAGAATATAAAATGTTTGATTTAATATCCATCGTTTAAATTAATATGATTAACGACGGTTGTCTCTCTGCAAAGTTAGCTGGTCAATCCAAAATAGTAAAATATGTCCGCCTATGCTTTTCAGAAAAAAATATAGTTTAACCAATAGTATCCAAAATACGCACTTTCACCAGTAAATACTCCCGTCGCTAATTCGTTTCAGGTGGCCAACGGTTTTAACTAAAATATATTTTTGTAACATCACAAAGACCAATATAGATGAAGATGATGCAGATAATGAGAAATATGTACAACATAGTTTCGGAAAACATTCAATCAAGGCACACTGTAGTTTTGGAGGGAAACGAATATTGGGCAGGACCAAAAAAATTTGACAAAACTTTAGAAATAAATGATATTCGAAAAGAGCATTTTAGGAGAGGAAGTTTAAAAGATATTTTAAAACACAAGTCCTTAGCGCCCGACAGGTGCAGCCCAGAATGTTCGACAGAACAGGCAAGGATGGATGATGTTGAAATGTTCAGACCTCAAGTCAGAACAGAAAAAAATTGCATCCACGATATCCAAGGTTTGATATTGTAATCACTTTTTACAACAGGTAAGCTCGGATACTTCTTCTTCTTCTCCTTCGTACGCTGTCAAACGTCAACCTGTATTTTTTCAAAAAAAGCAGCGGTCATCCTGAGGCTATCGACACTGCCATAGAGCTTGTCTAGTGTTGCCACTGTTGATGGCCACATCTGCTTTCTCTGGTTCTCGTATGTCGGCAGTTTTGCAGCAGATGTTCAGCAGTCATTTTTCCGGTACCACAAGTGCATACGTCAATGCCACCTATCTTCAGTTTATTGAATAGGTGGTACCTAAGTCTGTTGTGGCCTGTGCGGAGTCTGAAGACCACGACCTGCTCTCTTCTGTTCAACTGGTAATAGGCATCATTTTTTGTGTAGCCAGTATGTTCTGTTTCCCATTTGGCCATATATCTGTCCCTAATAAGCTTTTTGGACTCCTCGTAGGTCACACTAGAATCTGGTTGTGGTAGTCTTGCACCTTCTTTCGCCAGTCTGTCTGCCTCCTCGTTGCCTTGGATGTTACAGTGGGATGGAACCCACTGTACCACTACTCTTTTTGGTGCGGACTGCTGGCATACTTGACAGAGTACTGCTCTTAAATCATTAAGTTCAGTATTTTTCTGGCTTTTTAGTGCTGTAATCACGGTCAGGGCATCTGTAAACAGGACTATCTGGCTTTCATTGCTTTCTCCTGTGAGCATTGCTTCTACTGCAGCCTTCAGTGCCTCTGCCTCCGCTATGAAATTGCTTGAGAATTTTCCAGTTACCACTGACAGTGTTATTTTTCTACCATTTGGTCGGCTCAGGAATACCCCTCCCCCTCCATCCTGTGTTATGTTTGTTACAGAGCCGTCGGTGCATGCATGGGTTCAGTCCATGCTTGGGTAGTTTTACGTTATGTACCTCAGGGTTATGTCTCTTCTTTCTTTTTCAGTCTGGCTGTTCTTGTTTCCAATAATTGGTATATTTTCTACTACCTCCGGAATGATATGCTGCTTCCAGGTAGGTTTGCGTACATAATGGATGGGCTTTGGTGTTGTTAATGCGTTCATAGGGTCTTCGCTCATCTTTGCTTTGGCCATTTCTGCAAAGTTTATCCGCTTTAGTTTCCCATTTCCAAATCTATTTATTATCTGATGCATTGGATGGTCTGTCAGTCTTCTGAGTTTCTCTGCTTGCTGCTGGGCTCTGCAGTCTCTTCTGTCGGTCAGGGATTGCAGATTTGTAATCTTCTCAAGCTCTTCAATTGGCTCGGATACAAATTCAGGAAGCATTTTAGAAAGTTCAATTTATTAGAGGGAGTTGGATATCATAATGACACATTGCGTTTGCAGATATGGTCATTTGAAAAGCCAAAGGACTGCTACTCCCAGCCCACTTCCTATCACTAATAACTAGAATCACCCAGGAAAGCTGACTAATAATAATAATAAGCGATTCAGTGGTCTCGAGGTAAGGTGTCCGCCTTGAGTGCCGGAGGTCGCGGGTTCGAATCACGGTGAAGACCGTGATTTTTTCACGTGGATTTTCTGGTAAAAATTCTCTTGATCTCTGGATAGTGAGATCGGACTTCCGTGGTCAGTGTCGAGCACATTAACAATATTTTGGCAGTTAGAAATCGAAAATAGTAGACTTAGTGGCCACTACCCAGTCAAAAGTGATAGTTAAAAATCTACCGAAATGTGTTTGTTTGTTTTGAGTTCGCCTTATTTTTCTATTGCCCAAGGCGGTGTGCATTGCACTACGGTTTTTATTTTGCGGATGTCGCCCCAGTGCATCTGTCTTCGGCATGCATTTTATGTTAGAGTCTGCTTCCTCGTGAATTTTCTAAGCGTTTGCTTCCCGGGGTAACGGAAGCTGCTGTGATGGGGATCGAAAGCAGCACCTGCGGATTGTGAGCCGTGTCACTTAACCACTAGCCCACGCCTCACCCATATTATTTGTACCCAAATTATTTGTATCTTCACCCCGCCGCAGGAACTTGTCCAATACCTACTACATACAGCCAAAGCATTCGACTATCTGACACCAGACATTAACATGCTTGTTTGAATACCAGGATTACAAGTATTAGAATAATAATAATAAGAAGAAGAAGAAGAAGAGAAGAAGAAGAAGAAAAAGAATAGAGTGTATCAAATAAGACTCTTTTTGCCATTTTTAATATTTATAGCAAGCTCGCATTTTCCGCTTGTTAATTATCTCCCATTTTTCAGGATGTCCTTTCGAGCAGAAAAGAAAGTTTTTGGTGGATCTGTTGGGTGATCTTGCTGAGGAAAGGAAGGTCATTATACTCGAGGCTAGCAATGAAACATAGTAGGTCAAACAATTCCAAGTAAACAGAGCCATGTTGAATTACAAAGACACGTGTTTCTCTCTTTTCTAAATTATTTCACTGTAGACACTGAGTTGTTGTCAATGATACATATTACATGTTAGTGAGTTATTTACGTTTAGCAAACTTTTTCCTTTAGTTTAGTAGTATGCAACTATTTGCTTTTCTGCACTAGTGTGTACCATATGTGTAAGTCTGATTATGTATATATATATATATATATAAATATACATGAAAAACGTTTTCTTTTGTAAGGTTTAGCTAAGGAACTTCTCTTGTTAATATATTCTTATTATCGATTTGTATATGCCTGGTTGTCATGGCGATATTCGTGGCTTAGAGTTTTATCGATATTTAACTTCCTGTCATATTTCTCAAAGCTAATGGTTAATGTGTTCCCTGACTCCGTTCCTGCAATTTGTATAAAGCTTGTAGTTGTTTGTTAAGGGCTGTTCGTGTATTTTTAGGAATCAGTATTAGATTACATTTAATCCATTGCGTTCACTTTTAATAATTTCTTATAAAGCTTTAAAGACTATGTCTGAAGTTGATAGCGCCGTACCTTATCGGAAGAAGATTATTAATGAATTCGGCATTTTTGTATGAAAACGTGTTCATTATTGCAATTGATGTATTCATTGCCAATGTTCTTAAACAGTGTCCTGATAGCAGTATCATTGTTCTCATTGTACATTATGCTCATCGCACGATTATTTTCATATAAAACGTCCTTGGTGCAGTATTAGAATGTCCTCATTTCAGTCTTATTAATCTTGTGCAATGCCTTTTTTTGCACTAAAGCTGTCCTTATTTAATCTTACCTTCTCCTCTTCTTCTTCGTCCTTGCGACTTGGAGGTGCATCGGCCGTCAACCAACCCTCTTTATACAGACAAGGCCTGTAATATTTTCACAATTTTTATTTTTCTCCAGTTTCTAGTTCTGCAGTTTGTATCGGCCGCTAGGCGTCTTTTCCGCGTATCTTTGGCATTCCTTTGTTTATTGCCCATGTGGGTTTCATGATAGATGTTACAATTTCTCAGCGTGTGGTTGAATCAGCGCAACGTTCTTCCCGAGATTTCCCGTTTCCCCTGCCTTTGTCCTGTTTTATCCAGCTTTCCTTGTAACGTCGAACCACAGCACGTCAAGAATCTTAAGCAGGGATGTATTGACGAAGCCCTGTAATCTCTTGATATTGAGTTGTCATCCGTCATATTTTAATTATATAAAAAAAGGACTGACTTCACATTAGAGTTTTAAATCCTTAGCTTTGTTCTCTTTCTGTTCATTTGTTGTATGGTTTTCAACAAGACAAGGCCGTTAACCAACGCTCTTCAGGCAGTAAAGTAAAGTATAGTATCCCATAGCATTACTGCCGTAGGGGTGTGAGATGTTAGCGATCTCACATTTCAAAGGCTCGGCTATATGAGGGCGGTAGCCATCTCCTCTCTATCGCCGCTTTTACTTTTGGACTGAACCCGAACCCATTTAAGGCTGGGTCGACCCAGGAGCCACTGCGGTCTGAAAAAACATTTCCACCTCAACTGGGGAAGGAACCCAAGACCACACAGATGCGAAACCAGATCGCTATTCACTGCGCTACGCGGCTGCCTATAAAATCATAGGTCCCACCAAGATTTGATCTCGGATCGCTGGATTCAAAGTCCAGAGTGCTAACCATTACACCATGGGACCTCGATTCATGCAGACAAGGCCTGTAATATTACCATAATTTTTTCCAGTTTTTGCTTCTGCTGTTTGAATCGGCCGCTAGCTGGTTCGTGCCTTTTGCACCCTGAAATTTACTACTTCATCTGTCATTTCTGATTGTGCGTGGGACAAGCAAACTCTTCAAGTAAAACCACTGTTATTTTAAAGGTCGCTTCCAATTCTAGAAAAAAAGCTTCAAGTTAAGGAGATAACTTAGCCGTTGTTCTAGTCTTCACCTGTATGTGAAACCCTCTACCTCTTCCTATGATGTTCCTCTCAATTTGATAACATCTATGTTGTTTGTCACATTTAACTTTATCATTTCTGTCTTATCTGCGTGGATCTTTACACCCACTTTCTATCCAGCGTTTTTATTTTCTTCTTCATTTGGATTTGAGTGTGAGATATGAAAAATAAGTCGTCTCCAAGGTCTAAGTGTTTAAATAAGGTTTATTGGATTCCATTTCTTTCTTAATATGCATTATTAATGTGCTTGTAACATTTTCTTAGTGCTTCATTACTATTTATACACAATGCTCTAATTTGCCTTCATTGTTTTTGTAACATTTTCATAGTACGTCATTACTGTTTTTACAATTCTCTAAGTGAATTATTACTGCTCATGTAACATTTTCTTAGTGCGTTACTTCCGTTTTTACACAAAGCTCTAATTGAACTATCCATGTTCATGTAACATTTTCTTAGTGCATCATTCAGTTGTTAGACAAAGCTCTAATTGAACTGTCACTGTTCATGTATAACTCTACTAGGTGTAACATTTACAACAACATTTACCAGGAGATTTTAGGACATGAACTCCCAAATCGTGAACCACCAAGCTCAACTGTAAGACCAGTGGCGTCTTTGGCACAGCGAGTTTGTATAGCATGCAATTCTGTATGTTAGCCGAACGGGTAGGGCGAGGAGTAATTCTTCTTCTGCGTTCGTTCTCAATGAAGCAAGGAAAATAGAAAGCGGTGTATTGCTAGTTTACACATTGACTGCGATATTTGTACCGTTCAGTCCGACGCATCTGTAATCAGGATTACGGGAAATAGAACAATGGAAAATGGTTTAAAGAAGTGACTTCATTGCATCCCTTATTTTTTCAGTATTACTGAAAGTTTCGCCCGAAAAGCACGAACATCGTAGGTCATGTGGTGGCTCAGAAATTGTTTCCTGCTTTCGGCAGGTACCCATTTACAGCCTGGTCGACTGGAACATACCCTGAAAATTAAAATGACACACCCGGACTGTCCAAATGAGCACGTGATTCGAACATACTACGATGGAACTGAGCTAAGCTCGCAACCACTAGACCACCGAATCTCCGATCAGGTGAAACATCATGATCAAGATCCGACATCACCTCCTCGCTCGTGCTCCGACAAACAAGCTATGTCTCATCAATCTGGTCAGCGAGGTGGGGATTTACATTGTGAACACCAGATGTGAGCTTATCAAGGAACTCTGCCAAACGTCTCACGTACGCCTCGGAAGTTAGGGGCAAATGTGGCCCGCTATCAAAGAAACGTTGTCAAGAATTAACTAAACTCAGCATGAAAAGCTTTGAACAACAACAGCAGGAGGGAGGGCACGGGTTCAAAACCAGGTTATGATCTATTATTTTGTTGTTTTGGGAGGTGACAAAACCTAGCATGCAGCCTATGCGGCGATTACCAGAGAACACGTTCTATAATCCCCAGTCCTACACCTCCTACCTGGCGGAACCTTACAAAGACGTGTCTTCCATAAAAGTAAGGTACACATTCAACAAACAACTTCTTTCACCTCCACGAACCACTTAATCGAGCACCTCCTGATCCTTAACGTAGGGCAAAACAACCTGCAAAACCCGCTGCTCACACAGCACTTAATCGTACACAACACTCTCTATTGATCATCATAACAACTGAGGAGGACATGTGCTTTTGTCAGACAGGACTGAGATGAGTGACCACCTCGGCATTCCACTGCTTTAAGATTGTATTGTGCCCTATTGCAAAACGGAACATTGTGGATCTGACGAATGATGGATTCACTAGGGGTCCCGTAGGCTGGTGGAGATGGTAGGCCTCCAGAACATCAGTACCAGCTGGGCAGTACACTGCAGTGAATGTATTCAACTCAGCATTTAAATGTGCACAAAAAAGGCATTTCACTGCGAGAATTGCGCCTCATGCCCTATTGCAAAGCTGGATCACAGTGACACTAACGGATACGGAACTTCTCTCGAAGCCCTTCATGTCATGGAGATGGCAAAGTCCGCCAGGGGCTCTCCAGACTTGTTTAGCTATTGTCTGCACTACATTCATCCATATAGTCGGAAAGGGACCAGATGAATTTCATGTTTCAGGCAGGGATGGGAGGTAAAACTACAACATGTCCAGCAATTATATCTAGAATTCCGAACAGCTAATCGCTCAGGGAGGTTGATTGGAAGAAGAAGAAAAAGAAGAAGAAGAAGAAAAAAAAGACAACGCGATAATTCTGATAGTTTTACTGTACTGCCATCATTGAGACGTCAATTGTATCTTCGTGGGGTTCATGGAGTTGTCTGACCTCTGTTCCAGCGTTTAATTAAACATTCATTTTTTATTATGTTGTAAAAAAGAAGGTCTCCACACGAGTTCTACCTTGATTGAAAAGAATAGGACAGCTGTAACCGTCCAAATATGTTGTAAAAGGGACTAAAGAGGGTTATGCATGCAGCCAGCATGTAAAAGCACTGCTATGGAAACGGCCACTGTATGAGCTAGGGTCAAAATTGCTATAAAGGGGATTGCTTTAATGGAAGCCCTGTGCTTCACCTGGAACTGAAGTCGAACCAATAAATGAGATGATTGACCTAAATACAATCGCACGTTCGTTAGCTCAATTTAGAGTTGGGTAACCTCACGAGCGTCTGTTTAGTGTAGTGGTAGAGCACTCGCATTTCTTTGCGAAAAGTAAAGAGTTCAACTCCTGTACACGTTACCCTCCAGTAGACCCACATTTAAATATAAACCTGGCTTATTGATAGGAACGGAAATGCTGCGAGGAAAGGAACTGACCACACTACATCTTAACCAAACTGTGACTTCGTACAAAAATAAGTTCCTAACACTCAATCTCCGATAGCAGTGTCTACTTTCCAACTATCTCAACGTCTACTTCATCTTCACAACTCTGGGAGATGCGCCTGAGAGGACGGGGCAGAAGTGTAAAGTCAACAAGCAACAGGAACCATTAATATCAAGATCGTTTGGTATTTGCTGATAGAAACTGTACACCTCTCAGTCTGCCTGGATAGCAGTGATGGCATAACATATATGCAGATAACAGAAGAAAAAGGCACACAAGACACCATTGTATATGTTTACCATGCCTGTGTGCTCGAGCAGTTAAAGAACGTGTATCTCCCTGCTGGTGCCAGACACAATTTACAACGAGTTACCTCCAGTCTTCACTTACGTTTTGCAGCTGGTCCAAAGTAGCTCTGGACCAGAGAGTGAGGTTAATGAACAGCACAGTTTTGTACTCACTGTAATTCAAATACAGCGCAAGTTACATCATCAAAACAAAAACCGTCCCATGGTGTCGTCGTCACTTGCTCTGAGCAACTAACTAACAACTACATCCGAGTACTGGAGGGATTAAAGAAAGAACTTTCTGCAGGTGCCAGGAATCACCAGGCAGCTGCTATTCGGCGAATTCAGAAACGACAGACGCCCATAACGAGGACCAAAAAAAAACGCTAAAGAAAATGTATCTTTAAGGCTCCAACATCAATGCCACATCCTGAGAGATGCTTGCACAGAACCGTTCCAACTGGCGCGCCAGCATAACACAAAATGCTCAGATACCAGAGTGAAACATCTTAGCCGTGGCTCTGAGAAAGTGAACCGCCCGAAACAGCAGAACGTAGGGCGACTCCACAGCAGACTCATTAGATGTGTATCCTAAATACAGTATCTTGTCGTACCAGGATTGGACTTATTTGGATTATATGCTATCACATCTCGCAGCACGTCTGATCCGTCGCCATCTTTGCCTGCGATGGGCAGCTACAATTATTACTGTTTTATTCATCTCGCTTTTTTGTTTCGTTTCAGTGTTGGACCAGACGGTAATCTGTCCTTGCGTGAAACAGTGGCAAGATGGAAGTTGAAAAACTTGGATACCAACAACAACGGGGTAGATTCATTTTCTTTGGCTATTTCTTCTTCATCTATCTAACTATCCATCATCCGTACATCCATTTACATATTTGAGAGAGAGAAAGAGATAGATAGAGAGAGAGGGAGAGAGAGAGAGACCGACGCGTAAATAGAACACAATATAATGTATCAAACACGATACTGGCAACATAGGTAGACAGAAATATAAGGACACATCTTCAAAGTAACTAGAATAGAACTGTAAGTAAGCAGCTGTGGGAGATCAAAAGATAGAAGATTAGGAAGAGTTTTAGTTTGGTAGAACTGTAAGGAAGCATCTGTGAGCGATAAAAAAATAGAAGATTAGAAAGATTTTTAGTTTGGTAGAACTGTAAGGAAGCATCTGTGAGCGATAAAAAGATAGAAGATTAGGAATATTTTTAGTTTGGTAGAACTGTAAGTAAGCAACTGTGAGGTATCACAAAATATAAATAGACACAAAATAGACATTTATGTAAACCAGTCAGGAGATTAAATCCGTGCTTCCAGTGAGATTCTTACGTGGCTCTTCAAGTCCCTTAAGTAGTAAGAAATCAAAGAGCAGCTTTATCACTAACTGGTTGTTTTCAGACTCTGCAGAGTCTTCTAAACCAGTATAAAGACGTTATATTACTTTGTACAGCCTCGATGACTAACGATGCATTATGGGATTATCACGCTAGATGACGTCATTGAGTGCATAAACAAACTCCCTCCATCTCACTCGATCTGTGGCCATGCTTCAAACCGTGCTGAAACTGGTTCGGCATTGTCTTTGCTAGTGATATAGTTCTTCTCAAAACATCATGAAAGGCTAACAGTTGTATTATATACAACAAAATACTTCAGTGATCAGTTTAATGCTTCAACATTGCCGTTCTTCTATGGAGACCAGCTGTAGTAGTGGCTCCAATGCGAATTAAAAATGATAGATGATGATTAACGCAACATTGAATCTGAAAAAAATATGTTTAAAATCTTTTCAGATATTAGACAGAAAAGAATGGCGCCCATTTCGGCGTACAACTCTGAAGAATAAAAACTATTCCCGGAAATGCCGGCGGAGTTTTCTACGCTTTTGTGATATAGATAGTAACCAGAAAATAACATATGACGAATGGAAGGACTGCCTTAGTCTCAATCGTAAGTAACATACGTAATTCGTATGTGTCGTGTTATACTATGTGTTATGGGAGGTGTTGTTCTATATGTTGCATTTGTAGTGCTGTTCTATATGTTGTATTTGTAGTGTTGTTCTATATGTTTTATGTATGGTGTTGCCTTGTATACATACATGAGATATGAACTGTAAAGCCTATTATTAATTCTCTTACTTTGCTCCTTATTTCTGAACATAATTTCCATCAACATTGGTACCTTCGCTTTATCAGTGGATCAAAACCTGCAGAAAAGAAGTCTTTAGTTTACTGTTTAGGTTACATCTGCACTACACGTTCAACCTCAACGACTTTCGCGAATTGTCCCCCCCCCCCCCCCCCCCAAGTCGAGAGCATGCATTATGTTGTAAGACTACAATATGAGAATAGCGTATATCAGTTGCTACATTGTCAATTATTACTCGCTTGTAAGCTTGAATCACTCCCTTCCCTTCCCCAAACACCCGGCACACAGATGATTTGTTGCAACCTGAACAGGACGACCAGATGTGGGTTCATCAGCAATTTTTGAACGTTCTTAATAAAACGTATTGACACAGTTATTCCCCTCTTTACGCCACTGCTCACTGTAGACTGTGAGCATTTCCTTACGAATATCCTTTGCAAAAGTCATTTTGCCCACAAAAAATACACAATAGCAAGCTGTTTTTTTTTAATCCACTCTGTGAGGACGGACGAGATTGTGTATCTCATCTGTGCAAGCGTATGTGGCATCTAGTGTCTATTCTTAGTCTTAGTCGACCTGTACTTCTACAGGGGTGGATGCTCATGTGCAGGTCCCAGCTCTGGTATGAGCTGGATGTAGCCGGGATAAGGATTTCTTGCTTAGCTGGCTAGGTTCGAGCAGCTTATTACTCCGCTGTGTTTGGACAAATGCCACAGAGGGTGGTTAACCGATGTCCGAGTCCACCTTAATAGACTCGAGCACTAGAGCAAAATAGACCCGCACCCTGTTAGGCGCCATCTATGCTGCTCTTAACAAACCACATAATCAGGGCTGGTGTTATGCCATGTCACCCAGTTAGTCGCTCCTTACGACCTGCTTTCTGTAGGGCAGTGGTGCTACTCATGTCTGTATCATACACAAAGACACAGGCAGACCCCTAGGGAAGTCTAGCGTCTATTAACTACAGTAATCTATAAAAACTATCAAATACAATTTTGGTCCATCCTATATCACTGTGTGACCTGCTGACTGCTTTATCCTCGTTTGTGTGTATATGTGTGTATATGTGTGTATATGTGTCTACATATATATCGTCTTTTATGTGTTGACAATGCACTCTTCCTCGTCATGATCCTCTCCATTGTCGTTTCCATTGTCATCTTCATCACTAATTTCATCATCATCGTATAGCAGAGTCAGTGGCGCATGCTGTTATATATTTTAACACTTCACACACC
This sequence comes from Ariolimax columbianus, assembly GCA_036924085.1. Classification (NCBI taxonomy): domain Eukaryota; kingdom Metazoa; phylum Mollusca; class Gastropoda; order Stylommatophora; family Arionidae; genus Ariolimax; species Ariolimax columbianus. The sequence goes on along the minus strand of JAVGWX010000013.1, from coordinate 26,365,813 downwards.
CAATCAATTAATCAATCAGGCAAACAAACAGTCAATAATGATGTGATGGTGGTGGGTGGATAATAATGTAGTCGATGTTAGTGGTATGATGATTAAATGGATGTAAATGTTGGTTGTGTTGTGTTAATGAAGTTGAAACTCATCTACCCACGTATAGCTCATTAGTCTAGGTGCCACAAGTGCCCAATCATTTCTTCCTCGTCTGTCCACACTAAAGAGTCATTCTTGTAACTGAGTCGAACAGAAAGTTATTATCTTTCTTCTGCGTATTAAACGTTGTCAGTATGATTAATTAGTTATTTTAATAAGTGCTGTTCTTTATCCCTGACAAAAACTATTTGGTCGTACCTTATGTTTTTGTTTGTATACTTGTTCCCACGTGATTATTGAACGACCCTAGTTTATTTCGTTGTCAACACATGATTGACAATCCGTTGCAAGCCGTATGATTGCTACCTTTCGATGGTGATGATGAAGAATAAAAACATGTTGGAAATATAAGTAGATCACATTTTAGATGAAAACAACAGTATAAATTGAAGATAAGGCTTGAAGAGAAGAGAAGAATTACGAGAAGAAAATGTCAGACACGTACAAATAACACAGAAGGAATCAACAAATAAAATTAGAAACTAGTCGAATTCAGAAGAGGAAAAAATAACCAAAGAAAGATAGAAAAAATCCAGAAGCAGGAATATAATTAAGCGAATAGGACGATACATTATCTGGCAAACCCGACAAGTGATAATTACTGGTGTCTTCCGACAACATGAAACGATCGATATCTCTTTCAGATAACAATTTCAACAGCCTGCCCCTGAATCCGAAGAGAAAGGGCAAGAACCCATTCAGTAAGTACTCGACCTGTTTCCTCTATCTTGTGTGTTGGATTTCATCGCAAGTGTCAATATTCGTCCTCTTTAACAGCACCAAAGACCTGATACAACTCAAATCGCTTTATCAATGTCGTCTTCTACCCGTTCGTGTTCGGGAAGGGGATGTTAAATGATTACGTTGCTGTAGTGATGTCGTAGTCGCCTTGATTTACCTGAACTATGGTTCCATGTAGAGTCAGCTGCTTACGTCTCAGTTTTCTTCTTACCTCTTTTTCTTTCTTTTAACTTAACTTAACGTCTTTATACTGGTTTAGAAGACTCTAAAGCAGTGTCTGTATACAACCAGATCATTTTACATTCACTTGATCTAGAAATACCTATGTGCACCCAATCTATTCTTGAATGCATTAATTGACTCCATTATTTCCCGTGGCAATGCATTTCAAGCATTCGCCACTTTCTTACTAAAAAACTATTCCCTGTTATCTTCTTCTTCTTCTTCGTACGCAGTCAGACAGTAACCATTATTTTTTCGAAAAAAGCGGAGGTCATCCTGAGGCTCTCGCCACTGCCATAGAGCTTGTCTTGCAGTTCCACTGGTAATGGCCACATCTGCTCTCTCTGATCCTCGTATGTCGGGCAGTTCTGCAGCAGATGTTCAGCGGTCATTTTACCAGTACCGCACGGGCATTCGTCGGTACACCCTATCTTCAATTTGTTGAATAGGTGGTACCTCAGTCTGTTGTGGCCAGTGCGAAGTCTGAAGACAACGACCTGCTCTCTTCGGTTCAACTGGTAATAGGCATCGTTTTTGGTGTAACCAGTATGTTCGGTTTCCCATTCCCTGTTATCTAATCTAAACCTTTCTTTAATTAATGTGTAGCTTTGTCCTCTTGTTCTTGTAGGCGGCTGTATTTTGAAAAACATGTTATAGTCTAATTGTATTTGACTGGTTCTACTTCCACCTTTCTTCCTAATGTTACCGGTGTTGAAAATTATAGGACAACTACAATTTTTAAAGAATTTCGTAAACTGTGGCTAAAGAAAGTTGACAAGTTGGCAGTCATAATGAGATGCTTCGTGGTAACGTCGAGTTCTCTTGGGAATTCAAACATTTGACTAAATCTCAGTTCATAGACATCATCATATCCCTCCCAGCTGTTTTCCCTCCATGGGTTCTAGTGGCCAGAGGGCCTGAGCACCAAATTTGAATGCGCCACTGTTTATATATCTGTTTCATTATTGCAGTTTTCATACGTTTGCCTGTAGGAAGCAAAGAATAACAGCGTTCTAATCTATTAGCAGTTGTAAGAGTCGATTAAGGGGTGTTGGGCATTGGGCGGTTATCCCATCCTGTAAAAACTAAAACCCATATAGCGGAGAAGCTCTGTCTATCCAATTATATTTCTATATTTGACTTTCCTTTCTCTCCATTTTTACCTCACTCATTTTAATCTTTCCAACAATCACAATCTTGCACAACTTTCACACGCGCCCTCAGAGTGAGGCTCTTCCATTGCACTTTAGTTGGGCTGACTTCTGAGATCGCACAAACCTAGCATTGGTACATACAGATGCACACATACATCAAAGTAATGGTGTATGCGTCTTAATATCGCCCAATTGACTACGGTCTGAGGTGGAATAGGGGCGCCTCCGCCATTCAAAACTAGTGAGGCAAACACGTAAATTAAACAAAAATTATTTTAAAATATCCAATTATCGAAGAAAGTGGACTGAGTCCATTTAAAAAAAATGTATTTTTGTTCTACAAAATTTAAAAGATATAAAATTATCTTCTTTATCTGTCCTGCAGATCTGTTAAACTATCTCAACGACGACTGATTCACATAAAGGCCTTTACGTGAGGACAGATGTTGACAGCGGAGATAGATCGATCTGAATTTTTACATAAAAAACGCTTTGATTGGTTTTTTTTGAATACTTGTATTGTCATTTCGAACAACAATGTAAATAATTTATGATTGTCCTGTGTTTAAAACGTGACACAGCTTAATGTAGATATCCCTGTATAACATTGGATGTGGAATACGTATGTTGGTGTAAGGCAGACGTGAACCTTGTTGACCTTAAGCGTAATGTAATGTTAGAATAGGGTGGATGTAACCTTCCAAGCATGTCGGAAAAGAAGACTAAATAAAGATAGGCATAGGGGTTACGAAATTATGTACATCCATTGCTGTTGAAATCTTCGCTGCTAATGCTTGGGTACAGGCTTCCTATAAGGGGAACAATTGTAGTGATGGTCCCAGCGTCACATTGAGTGAGAAGGTGCAAGAAAACTAAAGTTATGTAGTTAAGTTTGTACTGCCACAAATCTGATATGATCATGCTGATGAAGGTGGACCGTGGTCCTCCAGACGGTGATGCTATGCTTTACTTCAGTAGTGTGGCGCTAACTATTACGGGGATCATATCGAAACACATCTCACAAGCTAGCCTTTAAAGCAGCATGTTTCCAAGGAACGCTACATGGAAGAGAGGTTGTCGTCTTGGTCAGTGTATTGACCATGACGTGTCGTCCTGGTCAATATGTTGGGACTGTCTGGACTAGCTTCCCAGTTCCCCTATGAACTATGTTGGACTTTTAGCGATCATGGGGTGTGATACCCAGCTCTTTCTCAGCCTCCAGCTTTCCCTTACTTGGACCAGTCAATGATCAATTTTAAGAGCTGGATAGATTGTTCTTCAAAGCGGTTATAGTAACCGGACACGCTCCTATCTACCCTTATGTGAACGATCACCTGGTTTACAGTTAGGATAAAACAAGGAGGCGAAGAAGAGAACTGATAACTTTGTTTTTTTTTAAGGCTAAGCCTCGTACAGAGTCGTCTTTAACACCTCTTCTTTAACCTCTTTGTTAACCTTTCCTCGTCCGAGTGTAAGGCTGATGGAGTAAACCCAGACAGCAAATCCGCAGTGGTAGCCCCTAGGACGGGTGGTTTACAATTGCGAACTCATTACGGCAGTTCCTGTAGCTGGGCTGGTGCCAAATTGTCATGCTTTGATTCCTTTGGAATACACCAGTAAGGCCGAGAGAGATCCTGTAGTCTGGACGGTCCAGGTTCTCCATGTTCCACACCGAGGTTCACTCGTTGTAGAGACAAAACTCAGAGCTCCAGGCGCATGGTCTAGAGAGACTGAGACGCCAATGATAATAAGCTTTTCTTAACCCTCCTATAACCTATTAGCGAGCTTCTTTGTTAAGCTCTGCCTTAACCTCTCCTTTAATATCTCCTGTGATCTCTTCTTAAACCTTTTCCTTAACACCTATTTAACATTTTCTTTAACACCTTCTGAACACATATTTAACCTTTTCATTAACACCTCCTGAACACCTATTTAACCTTGTCTTTAACACCTCCTTAACACCTATTTAACCTTTTCTTGAACACCTCTTGAACTTTTCTTTAATAACTTTTCTCTGACCGTACCGTCTACTATGGAAACACACTGACCTTTAACACTGATGTGCAGGTCACGAACCGGATTCACTTGCCTATAGAGACAATCACTTCCCTGCCACAACAAGAAGGCCTTGGTAGTTGTTGGAAGCTTGACCCCCACTTGTTGAGGATGGCTGCTCTTGATCATGAAGTGTGGTCACTTCACTTGTCACCTCATGCTAGTGTGGTCGAATGGGACATTTACTGATTTTGTCCTTAATATTCGCCAGTAACCAGAAACAATTGAAAATCAAGTAGTTTTTATGTTTTATCTACGCAATGGAATGGAATACGTGAGGCATTAAAAACACAAGTCAACAAGTTAGCTAGAACGCATTGCAGCAAATATCAAAGTCAATGGAAAAAGACTAGATGGTATCAATGTAGGTAGCGTGCCTTTGTCGATCGTCGCTTTTTACAAAGATTAACAAAGATAAAATGCTGGAAGATTAACAGCGAGAAAAACTGGAAGATTAGCAAGGAGAAAATACAGAAATATTTAACATTGCGGAGGAAAAAATTACGAATGGCAGAATTGGTAACTACACACAGGACAGTAAGCTGTAGATCGATACTAGTATACGACGATCTGCATGCACGTGACAAAGATGAAATTAAGCTACTCGTTGAATGACAACACTTACATATAAAGTTCATTGACAAGTAGCCGTTTTACGTAAACAGTAAGCGACTGTAGGTAGATGTAATGTTATACATAAATCTGGATCCACTGAATGTTTTTCTGTAAATATGTCCATGTTGTATTTACAGTAATGTATTATGTACAGTGCACATGCCAAAGGACTTAGAGAATCATTTACTTTGATGTATATTTTGTTAATGTTTATTATGTGATTTGAAATTCACTGGATACATTTGATCTGTTCGTACATTTTTACAGTTAAAGTTTTGGTTGAACTTTCAAATGCTTTCAATTTAAAGAATTGTATTCCAGCTCGAGCATAGGACCCCCACTACAGTTGGCTTTCACCATTAAGCCTACTGCAAGGTACTTTGCGTGACCTTTCAGTGGGGGTTTCTGCAGTAATTTGTTTTACGTTATTTTGATTGCTACGGAAACCTCAATTTTAACTGAAGTTTTACAGTAAAAATTCAACAAAGATGCAATACGGCAAATCAGATCATTGGACAATTAACTCCAATACTTAATTGCAAGCACGTGACAATAACTACAAAAAGAGCTTTATACGACACGATTTTCGTCTCGACGCTATATTACCAAAGTCAAAACTGGACACTAACATCAAATGAAAAATTACACATCGTAACAACAGAAGTGAAAAGCCAACGGAAAATATTGGGTGTAACAAGGAGAAATATGATCAAAAACGATAAGATCAGAAAATTAGTGGGAACGACACCAGCAATAAACTACATTACAAGACAGCAACTAAAATGGTTTGGGTACGTAACAAGTCTAACACCACACTGCATCCCCACCCAAAACAATTAATGCTATTTAGATGCAACAGATTCAAGACCAAAGGCAGACCACGAAAAAGGTGGCTTACAGAAAAATCTGAGGCGGTCAACGCTATTGTACATGAGACACACAGACGGGTTCGTTCTAGAGATCTCTTCACAACCTGACGCTGAAATACATAACAGGATAAGCGAAGAGAAAAAAGAAAATAAAGTTGTTTACATTTGATTGCGGGTCAAAGATGATTCCTGAGAAGATATATATTCCTGGCACTAGTGACAGTGCCCCACGTGGGAATTTAGTCTCCTACAATGACGCCACGCTCATCCCAAAAGAGAGTCATCATAAACTTCCATGCAGATTTCTGTTTGCGAAGATTCTTCGGTTTTTGTGAGGAGGAATGGCACCATTCTTTGCTCCTTCTCTTCATTTCAGGCTCGTGGTAGTGAACCCAGGTTTCATCTCCAGTAACAATTCTTGCTAGGAAACCATCACCTACTGCTTCATAGCCCCACAGAAGTTCCTGACAGACATCAACGGGTCTTCATTTCAATTCTGGAGTAAGCTACCGTGGCACACACCTTACAGGCACTTTGTGGTACTGTAGCACATCATGGATAATGGAGTGTGTTCAACCTTGGCTGTCCAGATGTGCGACAATAACAATCACAGTCAATCGACCATTTTCTTTTACGAGGCAGACAACGGCTGCAATCGACTCTGAGGTCACTACTCGGTGTCTGACCCAGTCGTGAACAGTTCGTCATGGAAACCACCCGTTTTGAAACTTCCTGAAGTGAAAGGCATGCATCACCGTACTGAACCTGCATTCATCCATACATTTCCATACGTTTCGCCCATTCGTTGCTCAAAGAACGAATAACAGAACGCTGCTCTTCTTGTGCGCATGTCAATAGTGGGCGGCGATATTTTAACTGAAATTATGACGTAATGGTGTTCGTCTGCACATTGATGGCACGTGCAGGACACTCTTAACACCCTTAACAACCATATTAATAAGTTACAAAACAAAGGCATGGATGTTTGAATTGCTATCCCACATTGAAGGGTTTCATTTGAAGCCCCCTCGTATTTGCATTACTAACGACAACCTTGTGTAGACTTCTAAAACCACTGTTTCGGCCCGTTGAATGGGGTATGCAGAAAATCCATTTTTAGAAACATTGGTCTAGAGAAATGTAATATGTTCACCAACCTGTGTAGTACGGCAGTATTGATCAGAGGCTAGGCCAGTATAGTCTGGTCGGGAGATGAAATGTTCCAGTTGTCTTTAGGGTACTGAGGTCGATCCAAATAGAGCAGATCATTCTTAACTCTGACAGCTTACTCTATACATACCTCTTAGTTGACCAAGCTTGACGGCTGTTCTCCACCGACTCCTACATTAGACTATGTTTCTAAGCTTCTCCCGTGAGTTTGAATAACTCGCTTTTCTGAGGATCAGAGTAGAAGAAGAAGAAGACGAAAAAGAAACCGAAGATTAAATCGAAAACTGTGATTGAAACATGGTTATGTTTTCGACAGTACTGTTTATCTTGGACAACATGAAACAAGAGGTACATCATTAGATAAGGATTACGATAAAAACAAAAGCGGAAAGAGAACGGAATTTAGGACACTAGAAGATGACAATTGATCTCCCTGATTACGAAGGAAACAATCAATATATCCACTGCTTCTATGCGTGTAGTACAATGCACTAGAGTAGGTTGTCCATGTTGTTGGCAACCTCTTTAAAGAAAAATAATGTTATACAGAAACCATCGTTGTAAGCGCAAACACAAGTGCAGGCTTCCGACTGTAGAGTAGTGATCTTATGCTCTATTTTATGGAGATATAGAAAATAATGCTTTTAGTAAATACCTGGCTATACATCCCCGGCGGAACTAACTGGCGAAATCTTATGGGCATCCTATACTACAGTGTCAATAATTGCTGAAGTAATCGACATTCTGTATTTCTCAAGTACCGGCACTGTTCCTGTTCTAGTGGCATATACAGTTACACATACACCCTCGCATTCTCATTCTGAGAAGCTTCATTTTAAAATCTTTCTTTCCAGACCTTGTCAAAGGCTTTGTCTATGTCAATCCACACTGCTAGTGAGTGAGTCTCTTTTCCTGAAAGGCATCTTCGATCGCTTGTGAAATATATGCCGCCACCTAGTCTTCTGTTGTTCTATGATATCGGATCCACTTTTCTGTTCCGTTATTAGTTGTTTTCCATCCAAATGCCATATGTCTTCTATTGATCAGTTTGTCCAATAGTTTGTTTATGCAACTGAACTGGCCTATAACTACCTGGATCAAGTCTGTCTTACCTTGCTTTAGGATAGGCAACAAGATGACTTTCTCTCATTCTGTATGTACCTATCCTGTTCTCGAACTGGTATTTATTAACTTGTTAGTATCTTCTTTCCTTTTTGCTTCATCTTTATCAGCAGCTTGTTTGTAGCACCAATCTTGCCGGCTAATTTGATTTTGATTCCATGGAGTGCATCCCTAAGTTCTTTCATTGGGGAACTGGGCGTTCGACGCTCTTTTGCTATATTGGACATATACATTTGCCCATGGATCTAGTTTCTGACTTGCTATATAGTTTTTGATATTTTCTCGTGGCTAATATTTACATATCCTCCAACCCCACAAAGATGCTTGCTGCTCTTATGTTCGTGTGTCTTTCCTGATTGCGCTCAATTATTATCAGTTGCCGGCTGCTGTTTCAAATTTAAGAGACTTTGAAAGTTTTCAACGCTTATTTTCAACCCTCCGTTGTTTCTTTCCAATTCTGTCTTACAGCTTTTATTACACCTTCTCTACATCTTGGAGATGCTGCGTTGGAGGCTATATTGCTTTGTTCTACGACTATTATTTCTATGATAGAGCTCAGCTCTTTTTCCAGCCTTTGTGCTTCTTTTGTCCAGTATGGTGTGTAATTTCTTCTAGCTTCCCTAGGTATATATTCTTCTGCGGCCTTTCGGATTATTTAGTTATCTTCTCTGTCATCCTTGCCATGTTCTTTTGTTGGGCGTTTATTGAACCGTTATATTTTTCTGTGAGCCTTATAAATATCAATTGTCCCAGCCTGCTGTCTTAAACTTATATTTGTGAAGTCATTTTTGTTAATGGGGTACATACATGATTGTGATTAAGAGTTTAGCTGGATTGTGGTCACTGTATGCTAATTGATTCATAGCTGCTCTATATGTCTTATAGAACAAATAGCCAGTTGTAAAGTCTAGTCCAGGGGGAACGTGGTTCTCCACCTTCTTGAATAAAACCTCCCCTCCTCTGTCATCGACTTCATTATAGCCCCATCTTCACGATGGACAGTTGAGGTTGCCTGCCAAGAGTATTTCTGTTACCTCCATTGTCTCTAGCATATGGGCTCTGTCCAATGGACTATATATATTTATTACTCGGATCAGCTAAGTGTTAATGAATATATATAAACAGATGATCTCTACTTGTGGGCACTTCTAACTGATAACCTGAAGCTATGGATTTGCGTATTTAATATGAGTTTTCGTTCATTCTGGCCCTCTTTGTCTTGTCCGTACGTCTGGTATTCCCTGATACAGAATCGATGTTGAGGGTTTAGATACGATCCGTGTATGCACGTCACAAATATATATCTTCCAAATGTCTCGCGGTCAGCGCCTGCTTTGTGTGTTAAATGACATTTACATTCTAGTGCATTAAATTACGTGTTCTTGGTTGTAGTGAGTATTGGCCAGTAATATTTTTCCTGTTTTCGGTTCCGGGCTCTTCGAAACTTGTCATGGTGACCCCCAGTAACTCGAGGTAGGCTCCTTTAAGGTACAGGATTGATCATCCTCCACGCCTGTTAAGTTTCCATAAGCTGAATACCATATCTAGAATCCTTTTTGTCCCACTCTGCTTGAGGTACCCTGCTCCTTGTTAGATAAAAGTATATATATATATATATATATATATTTATATATACGTGATGTATCTACGTGATATATATATATATATATATATATATATATATATATAAATAATTTTGGTGTTTAATTCTGGCATTTGTAGGAATTGTAGAATTATTATTGTTGCTTGTATTTTAGTTTCTACATAATTAATGGAACTGCGTAATACATTAATGCTGATTTTCAAACCATTTATAAATTTGTGCCTGTGAATTTGGTTGGGGCGAATGCGGAATAACCTTCAGAAAATGTCCCAAAATGCGTCTGAAAAGGTTTGTAAGTGAGTTTGCAGCCTCAGTATGTGGAACTAAATATTACATAAATTACAACTGCACGTGCACACGTAAGTATTTTAAAACATCATTCATGTAAGTGTATCAGCTCCGTGGTCTCTGCATGATTCTAGTGGAACTCCGAAGGGAATACGGGATCAACATTAAGGTTTTGGTGACATATATTTGAAGTGGACTTATTTCAGGTTGTTTTGTTTTTTTGTGAGTGTTTGAATACTGACACTTTGCATGTATTTTTGTGATGTTATATCTGTTCTTAACCCTCCGTGTATACTTGTCCATTACTTTTCCTGTACAGATATAATACAATGTTGGTGCATTTCTTCATATGGCTATGTGTACATTGAACATATGTGTGTAATTTGTTTTCGTTTCACTAAAAAAAAATTAAGAAGCTCCAGTACAACTTAATGTAAAATGTACTTTTTTACGGAAACAGGAACTGGCCAGTTTGTCGAGGTCACAAATACGAAACAAATAGACAAATATTCTATCGGTGTACATGTCTTCAATTTAATGTGTTTAGATTTGTTAGCTTGTCTCTTCTATGCTGTCTTCTGTCATTAGCAAAGATGATAAGATCGTACGGAAAATTGATTTGTAATTGTTTTTTTAAATGTATGTTTTGTGAATTTTGTATATTACTCTTAAATACGGTGAACATTATGTGTCTTGTGACCACCTAAATCTGACACCTACTTGTTTATATAGTAACTCCATTTCTTATATGTTGTTTTAGTAATGTCGTCCAGATTCATATACCAATGCATGTGTCTTTTGTTTTATTATGTCTTGTATAAACATAATCTGTTTATTATCGTGCGGTGTGCAGACCCGACATCACGTCATTTCTACAGACTCATAGGTATCTGCCTCTGTTACTAGATGTCACCAGAAGACGAAGGGTGATCGTACTGACGGTCTCTGCAAGCTGATCCCAACTCTTAACATTGTCTTTTCCTGACACATCGACTGTAATGTGTTCATCTAATGGAAGTTAGTTATTGGTATTAGTATGCTCCGTTCATCCATCTCTAATGTCCTTACTAGACCACCTTTGACGTCACTGTATTAGCTCTTTCAATTCCAGAAGTTCCAGTCTGACGAAACATGTAGATACACACACAAACTTGACGTTTCAAGACCACTTCTGAACCGTTCAAAATAGGTACTGAAAGTATGACTCGATAACAATCGTGGATAATACTGCTTCAAACAGCTGCAGTCATCTAAGAGCTGCAGTCATCTCAGAGCTCCTATCACCTCAGAATAATCACTTCAGAACTGCAGTCATCTCAGAACTGCAGTCACATAAAAGCTGCATTTCTTTCAAAAGTACAGTCATCTAAGATCTGCAGTCATAGATGTAGTTTTAGCAGAACTGGAGTCCTGTTAGAGATAAGGTCACAAGAGAGTTCCAGTCACCTGATAGCTTTAGTCACATCATAGCTGCAGCTACATCAGAGCTCGATTTACCTCTGAATTCATGGCGCCTCACAGCTAGAGTCATATACAAATTGTAGTCATCTCATAGCTGCAGTCAAAATCAAAACTGCAGTCACCTCCGAGCTACAGTCACCTAGGAGATGTAGTCACTTCTGAGCTTCAGTCATATCACAGCAACTGTCCCATCAAAGATGCCGTTATTTAAGAGCTTCAATCACATGAGAGCCGCAGTCACCTGAAAGATGCAGTTCTCTCATTGCTGAAGTTGCTTCAGAGCCTTAGTTACAACAGAGCTCTAGTCACCTCAAAGCTCTAGTCATCCTAGAGCTCCAGTCACCTCAGAGCTGCAGTCATCTGAGAACTGCAGTAAAAAACACTATGACTGGCATATATTCCCATTGCGAGGTTCTACCAGGAGGCTTAGGAATAAAGGCCTCATGCCACTGTAATCGTCGCGCACTGTACAAAGTAGGTTTTAATTTGACACCAAAATAAAAACTAATATACCTTACCGTGGTTTTGAACCCGTGTCTCTTAGGTCAAAAGCACCGTGTCTAATCTATTCAATGACCCGCTTCTCTAAGAGCAGCAGTCCCATCCTAAATGTTCATGCTTCTTTTACATTGGCGCTCGTCCTGAAAACGACGCTCAAACGGTGTGTCGTAGTTTACAGGTTACAATATCTGCGCCTTTTGGGACGACACATCTAATTGCATCTGTCATTTTTGAATACCAGGTTTACCTTTCCACTACGGGCTCTATCTCTTGGCTACACTGGTGATTAGTGCAGCTTGTTTCCAGGTCCTCCACGTGGAAGCAGAATATGGTCTTGATCATCTATATTTTACTGACTCTGATGCAAGCATCCCTGACAGCTGTCAGCTCGGGCGCTCTATCTTGTCCCAGAATCTCCATTCTTATATCAAAGGTTGTTACATCTCATGACTGTGTTGTTATAAATCGTGTGTTTGCTGTTTATGAGGCTGTGTGATAGAGTGGTTAGTTGACTTGCTTCTCACTCGCTCCATGCCTAATGACATATTCCCGTCTACTTATTTGTAAATGTAAACCCAGACTGCAAGGACATGAGAAACGGATCTACCTTAACCTCACGGAAATCTCGAGGCATAGTATTGTTAAGTATCTAATACTTCATCATGAACGGCAGTGTCCGCTACAGGACTGCCTTTGCTTTTTGTCAGTGCTTATCGTCAACACATACTCTTGATTGATTTATTATGTGCAGTGTATATGTTGTACATATGTCAGGAAACTTTGAAATGCCTTAGTATGGTTATCTACCTGTGTAGATGCTGTTGTTACTGCATATTCGGTGTACTCCTGTCAATGTTAGATTCTGTACTATACAGACATAACATTATTTTTAATATATATCATTAAACATATACGTGTGTTTTAAGATAAAAGTGTATTTGTTAGTACATTGGTTGTGAAACTGTAGATTTCATTTTTAAGTGTATTTTTTACCACATTAGTTGTGAAATTGTAGACTTCATTTTTAAGTGTATTTATTACTACATTGGTTGGGAAACTGTAGACTTCATTTTTTCCCATTTTAAATACACGTGTATGTTTAGTTGTACGTGCCTCAATGACGACTAGAAAGCTTGGTACTGATGTGAGACAAGGTATATTGATAAAAAAAAGAGCCATAAGTAATCAAGCAAAAGTGAAGTAAATATTCCGTTTACGCGCCGTGTGACCTTTTGGGAATATGGTGTTATGTCCATATTTTCTTGACCAATAGCACACTAGGGGGTGATGTGGTCAGCATCACGCTGGACGCCTTTACTTCCCAGACTTGTTCTGGTGCCTAAGTTATTTAACTGGGAGCCATGTACGATCGAAAAAAATATCCCGCATCAATTGTGGATTGAACTTAGACCACTCGACTGGGCAGCCATATGATTAATTAATTAATTCAAGGTCAGATGAAAGATACTGATAATGACCCATCTCCACTCCACTCCCCTTCCCCCTCCCCACGTTCCACCTTTTTATAGGAAACATGTGGCTGAGTTTTTGTAACATCTGATTACACTAGCAAATACACACGATTCGGGAGCGAATCTGATCAGCGGCCGACGCGGCGCTTGATCGGAACTGCAATATCGTCGGCCTGACGCTCCACAACTAACCTGTGAAAGGTCTTCACAGCACTGACGTACGACAAATGTCATTGGTGGAGGATGGAGTTACCCACGCAGACAAGACCAAGCATTGCTTGGCTGGTCACGTGCTTCGGAGAAATGATGACCATTGGAGCACAGCGACAGCAGTCTGGTACCCACGAGACAGACGACGACAACGGGGAAGTCCCCCTTACACGCTGGTCCGACTCCCTCGAACTCAGAAACAATATCTACTATGCTTCAGCCGGAAAATGTATCACCCACTGATCCACCATGTCCCAAGACAGAAGACAATGGAAACAAAGTTGGGACCCTCAGCGACGTAACCGCCGCTGAGGAACTTGGTCATCCAGTAATCCAGATTACAAAAGTAATGACATTTACATGATGAGATTGCTAGTTTCATGCCCAACCCTCTTTAGTTGTCATTTACGACACGCTTTCTAAGTACAAAGGATCTCCCACCCTCCCCCCTCCCGTACTGTTTGCGTGCAAGCAATAATATGAATGTTTGGGCTGGTAAGAGAGAAGTAGTCTTCTATGAAGAATGTTGCCAAAATGTAAGTACTAAATCTACAATTCTTTGTATCGAGATGAGAACAAGTTCAAAGACGAAACTTACAGTATGAACACGTTTCTTTGTGTTACGCTTGACGAGGTAAACTTATCTATCCTCTTCCCCTTTCCTGCAAATACTGGGTCCATAATTCTTTGCTAAATGCATGACCAAATAGACCAGTACAACGTAATATCAAACTTACAATTACTTTTACGTAATTATACGTAATACAATTACGCAAATGCCCGTCCAGGTATTTGGATGCCTTCAGTACACGAGTCACTAAATAGATAGACAAATATTAATGCTAGAGCTACCATGGTTGTGTTAATGTGGAATAAGTTTTAATACCAAATTAATTGACCAACATTTAATACGTCTGCAATTATTTGTTCAGATGCCAGCTCAAATAGAAAGACACACAATAATATAGATCGTACAGTATTTCAGCATAAAGTATTTCCTCCTCTCATTCTTTTTTTCATCTTCTTCTTCTCCTTCTCCGTCTTCTTCTTGTTCGTCTTTGGCGCTTGTTCGTCTTTGGCGTTCAGGTATTTGATCATGCTAGATCTACAGGCCCGTCGTCTGCACGAAGTCCAATGTTTTCTAGCCATAGACGGCATCCCCATACCTTCTGTCTCGGATCTGCTACCTCTGGTCCGCTTTGGCTTTTAGGTCATTGTGAGTTGAGCAATCATGTAGAACATGTTCAAAGATTAAGATCCTGGCTTTACATGGACATTTGTTTGTGTGGAATATTTTGAGCCGGTAGAGGTGGCCTGGTAGTTTGCAATGTCCAGTTATCAGCCGGAACAAAGTTATTTGTTGGTGTTTGAAGTTGCTGGATCGGATGAAGCATTTCTTTCACAACCATCTCATTTTTCTATATATCGTTGTGATTGCTGGGAACGATAGTTTGGGCCTCTCGGTATCACACTGTATAGACGAACTGCTCAATTTTGCTACTAGCTCTGGACAGCGCACGTCAGCTCTCCTGTTCCATCTAATCTCACAGCGTTGTCCCTGGAGGGCGGCCGTCAGATCCTTTGGATACTTTTTAGTTTTGCTATTATATCATGATGCATGTGCTCATGTTTAGTGTTGTGTGGCTATGTTCTTAAAATGGGCCACCAAGAACGGAGAGGTTCAGCTCAAATGGCATGTTTAAATCGAAGATGGGCTGCAATGGATATCAAACTCTCTGTTCTTGCCTTGATAGTTCAATTTGAATAGCATTTTCTTGTCCATTTGTTGATGCTATCCTCTCAGATTTACCTGTGCCACGTCTGCCTTCGATCTTTCATTCCAATATTCTTTTCATATCCTAAAATATGTTTATTGTCTGACCGATTGTATTGATCAATTCTCTTTGAACCTCTCATTTCAACAGGACCTGCTCCTTCGTTTCCTTCTCTTGCCACGAGATGTGTCTAATTTTTATGCACATCCATGCAGCAGATAAAGAAGTAATAACCAGAACAAGGCTAGGCTTACAAATAGAAATGTCTTACTTCACCATGAGTTACATAATATGTACATGCTTGTTGACTCCCCGCCTTCCTGTCGGTTATCAATTAGCATTTCCTGTTTGAACAAACCTCTAAAACCAAAAAGGTTGTTAGCACAGAAAGCGTCATTTATCTTGTGCTGGTTGTATACTTTGCATACCCGTACTTAAAATCCATCAGGATTCAAAATTATCTACTTGCTGAACACATTATTTGCACAGTTATCGACTCTAAATATTTGGTTTATCAAACTCAAACAACACCGACTTCTAAGCGAAGTTACTGCTGGTGGACTGTGCGAGAAGACGTTCGATTTGCCCCAGAGTAAAACTTACAAAGACCTTGAGAAGGACGGATTGGTTCTACGATTATTTTTGTAAATTCATCTTCGACTTATTTGGCTACCAAATTAATAGTTGTCCATCACAAGTGATGAAGACCACTCTCTTTGTTCAGCCGTGTGGACAGTCGTATCTCTTGCTGTATCCGCTGAAATGGGTGACTTGCGCGGTGATTTGGATTAAAGTGAGGAAGAAACTGCGCCTTTTGTCAACCTCACTCACAGAGCCTAAGCTACCTTTGGCCAGTGGCAAGACATTCATCGAGACAACTGGAGATAGCAAAGGATGCAGATTTTGCCTCAGGGTTACCACCGAAGCCTTTCCGTAAACAGGTAACCCACAGGGTAGAAAGGTGGGATGGCATCTAACGCAGTTTGTCGTGCCTTTTCGATAACCACAAGAGGTCGTATGGACAACACTCAGCGTGTGAGTGGGTCTGGCATCTCTCGCCAGCTGTATTAAACTCATCATAGTAGCATCTAAAATTCCCACACGCCAAATTTGCGAAGGTGAACCGGCAGAACTAACCCGTGAAATACGTCACAGGTATAAGCGTAGTGCCATTCAGCCGGCGTCCAGACCAGGATAAACGGATGGAAGAAATCACAAAAAAAGAACGAAATAACAAGTCCAGACTGAAAACAACACCACGTTTCAGTGAACACAAGTGTAAGTCGTCGACTAGTGTGAATTCCAGGTAAATCCGTGGTCTAGCGGCATCCATAATGATCCAAAACAGTAGAGAAACATAGACTCGCAGCCAGTTATGGCGCCATCTTTGCCAGATATGACCATCTATGTCCATCCTAACGTCGGTGTGTTACCGAACTTGGAGTAGGAAGCAACGAATATTAAAACTGTAACCTATCAAGCATGCCGTAAGAGACGACTAAGGAAGTTAAGTACGCAGTGTCTTCTTTATCCTGTAGAAGCGCTAAGCCACAGACACTTCAAAGAATATGGACAAGTTAATCAGAACCGAAAGTGACCACCAAAAACAAATTTCGAATGGTCTAAAACAAAGATTTGGCGTATAGATGTTGAGGACCTATGCTCATCAGAGTGCTAATATGAATTGATTGATTTCCCTCATAAACTTGGCGCTGTACCATTATCTTGTCTTTAATAGAGAAGGATGTGCTGCTACTCAGCTCCTCTCATAGAGGAGAGAGAGTGAGATAGAGAGAGAGAGAGAGCGAAAGAAAGAAATAAAGAAAGAGAGACTTGTAGAAGGTACTAATTGCTTCTCTGTCTTCTCTACACGAGCAAAAAGGTCGATGTTTCATTTGTTCTTCTTCATCTTCTTCTTCTTCTTCTTCTTCTTCTTCTTCTTCTTCTTCTTCTTCTTCTTCGTACGCTGTCAGACGTCAACTTGAATTTGTTCGAAAAAAGCAGCGGTCATCCTGAGGCTGTCGACACTGCCATAGAGCTTGTCTAGTGTTGCCACTGGTGATGGCCACATCTGCTTTCTCTGGTTCTCGTATGTCGAGCAATTTTGCAGCAGATGTTCAGCGGTCATTTTCCCTGTACCACAGGTGCATTCGTCAGTGCCACCTATCTTCAGTTTATTCAATATGTGGTACCTCAATCTGTTGTGGCCTGTGCGGAGTCTGAAGACCACGACCTGCTCTCTTCTGTTCAACTGGTAGTAGGCATCTTTTTTTGAGTAGCCAGTATGTTCTGTTTCCCATGTGGCCATGTATCAGGCCCTAATAAACCTTTTTGACTCTTCGTAGGTCACACTAGAATCTGGTTGTGGTAGTCTTGGATCTTCTTTTGCCAGTCTGTCTGCCTCCTCGTTGCCTTGGATGTTACAGTGGGATGGAACCCACTGTGCCACACTACACTTTTTGGTGCGGACTTTTTGGCATAGTTGACAGAGTACTGCTCTTAAATCATTAAGTTCAGTATTTTTCTGGCCTTTTAGTGCTGAAACCACAGCCAGGGCATCTGTAAACAGAACTATCTGACTTTCATTGCTTTCGACTGTCAGCAGTGCTTTTACTTTTATTTGTTCAACTGTTGAAATTTGAGTTTCCAGTTTCAAAATTGTCACTTGATCTCTATTGAGTAATGCGTAGTAGAGAAAATACTATATGACTGTTTCCTTTCTCTCAGATATTCTTTTTAATTGTATGTTACTGTTGCAGGTGGAGCGTGCAGCTTAGTCGACAGTGAGCTGGCTTGCTTAGGCTGGGATTACAGCGCTGCAGGGTTTGAAATCACGGACGTATATACAAAATCCCGTCGTGTTTGGTTTTTTTTTACGACCGCTCCTCCAATCGACCCAGCTGTAAACTAGGTACCTGACGTATGTGTTGGAGAAGGTATAATCAGCAAGGACGGAAACTGGCCAACCCACCTCACATAGGCTGCGGCTTAGTATATGAAGAGTTATCTTCTCCTCAACGGCAATTGTTGCCATGGGACTGACTTGATCCGGAATGGATTACAAATGACATGGGACCTTTACTCTCGCATAAGGTTGGACGTTATGCGTTCGCAATATTATTATCTTTCAGTCAAAGTCATCATCATAATGTGTCCCTGTTTAGGGGCATAAGTGAACCATTTCTACTCCAACTGTTGGTTGTGTGTTTGTAACCCATATTATAGATAGTTAGCCATACACAATTGTCTGATCTATTACAAACCACTACAGCAGTTTTTTCCAACCTTTTTGTACCTCATTGCACATTCATGACTGCCAGTAAAGTTGCAGGCATCGTGTACTTTATTTTGAAGACACATTTCTTGTTGGATATAATTTTTCATGTTCACAGCGAACATACAAAATAGGTTTAATACTAAATAATGCAGTTTAACTTGAATATATGTGTGTTCTGTTCTGCTATGAATCTATCAAACTTGGCACTGGGGAAACCTATAGACGATCAGTCTACCAGGAAAAATGGCGAAGGGTGTGGATACTCATTTCAGTCACTCGTTGGTACACATAAGCTGGTATACATTTATTCACAATTAGTCATACGAAGTGTACACACCATGATATCTGTAACACAGTTGAGATATGATGTCCATGTGGTACGCATGTTGGATCAACGACAAACTACCAAAAGAGCTGCTCTATGGTAAACTGCAAAATGGCGGAGGTTGTTCTGATACATCTTTTCTTCTTTGGTTTGTTCTCAATCTCCCCGTTACCAAGCCCTGAAAAAGGTTATGCAAGTAGCAGGATGTAGTCCGGATAACCGGAATGCGTTGTGTTTTATGAGGTAGCGTGAATAAATTAGACTTTCCAGATACGATCACTCCGCAAGTCAGCTCACACCAACACTTGCTCAACGCCGGTGGAAGGGGGTGTCATATTTACATGTACTACGTACAACAGACAATTCCGGACCACGATTGGCTTATTTAGCCATCTTCAAAGTCATTCGAATAGAGAGTGTTGACAAAACGGTCCTCATCGATTACGATACTTACTTACTTCCCTTGTCTAAGTATGCATCCAGTATTCAGCGACATGGATTACCTTGTCATTTGCCTTCAGCATGTCGCACCTTTTGCACGTTTTCTGGAAGTTGGTATTGTATTGCACCAGTCACTTGTGTCATCATTTGTGTATCCCCAT
This sequence comes from Ariolimax columbianus, assembly GCA_036924085.1. Lineage (NCBI taxonomy): Eukaryota > Metazoa > Mollusca > Gastropoda > Stylommatophora > Arionidae > Ariolimax > Ariolimax columbianus. Next base: position 26,346,201 of record JAVGWX010000013.1, on the reverse strand, counting down.
CGTTTCATATTCCTCTTGTACCGTAATACACCAGTTCGGAGTCTGTTAGCGACTTCCATGCTGTGTATGATAGATGATGTCCAGGGGCATTTTTTTTCCCGAAGTTCCATCTCTGGAGCCTGCATCAATTCGTGCTATCTCTCGATACCGCGACTTTTATGGTTTGTCTGTATGGGTTGTGTTCATTGCGTGAAGCTATGTCTTCTTGGAATCTCGGTTGGTGCTATACCAATTATGGCGCATATTTTATCGATGGGGTGGGTTTTAAGCACCCTGATAGTATCCGACCCTCCTCATTTATTGCTGTTTCAATTAGTTTCACATGGGCAGAGTTTCTCCAGACTGGCGCAGCGTATTCAGCTACACAAAAACACAGGACAAGTGGCGATGTCCGAAGGACTGATAACTGTCTACCTATGTTGTACCGGTCAATTTTCGGATGATATTTTTTCTTGCGTGAATCTTACGTTTTGTTTCCTGTCAGTGCGTCATGTACGACATTGTGCGGTCTAACTTCACGCCTAGATATTTTGGAGCCGTGCATTGCTAAGCTCCTGCCCTTGCCACCTGATCTGAATTTTTTGTTTTTGCCTCTCTGTTTCATCGATTCCGATGGACGAACAATATACAATCACAACTACTCCTAAGCTTTATAACAGATGAATGAAGCACTGTTCTATACCGTGGTTGCTGGTTTGAGAAGACCTGTTCTTTTTTTTTTTTAAATTTAGAGTGACGAACCATTTTGTTGTAAAATTAAGTCACAGAATGGTGTTCGGGGTCACAGAAGGGTGTGCATACGTGAAAGGGTCGACCGGCGTCATTACGCATGCGAACACGTTTTCAGACAACTGTGTACATCAGCCTTTCTCTTTCTTTTTTCGTTGAGAAATAATTGTCAGCCTTCAGGAAACCCTTACATAATAGAAATTATGTATACAGAGATGGTACGTTAGAGCGATCAATAAGTTATACATGTAACAATCTTACAATACACATATTATCGCCTCATGTGCGTCGTTCACAGTTCCGTTTCATTGGTTTATCGCTACCGTGACTTCAAGAATTCTTCTATAACCTGAATTCGAGAAACAAGAGGCTGTTCATACGAAAACCCCGTATGTATTGTTACAAAGGCTGAATTTGGTGTGTACAGTCATTTTTAAACCGAAGATACTAAAACTAGTACAAATTCACGAACTTTCACTACCCAAAAATGTCATTAAAGTACTTCAATTTACTTTTATATATTTTCTAAATATGTTCGTTGTTGGTTTACTTCTATTATTATTCGTGTGTTACTGCTAGTCTAATAACAGTTGTCTGTAATTCATTTCAATATTTGATTGTATTTATACATGCAGCATACAAATAAAATCTCAAATGGTCCCATTCGAGACATTGGTGTCAGCATGAAATATTAGAGACTTCATTGAAAAATATCACAGCTTGTTTATGAGGGGCTGATGGCGAGTTCCCTTCCTCGTTGCCTTTCTTCTCGTAGCATAAGCCAGGAACGCATTGACATGAGCATTGACTGGGTCGTATCGACATGGAAGTTATTCCCGCACTTACGGCAGGGGAAGTAAGTGCTCTCTACAACGCTAATCCGGCGGTAAAGCTGATGAAAACATGAAGTCTAAATTAGATGTCCAGAAAATATAGCATATTATCTCCACACCTGCACAGAGGACTGCACGGTCTCTAGTCGCAACTGCCACGTAAGTGTTACCAAACAAATGTGTGCCTTTATTGTATTTAAAATTAAAGTCAACTCCAGGTAGAAATGGTCTGATCAACACGATCACTTCCAAAAAGAAGACCTCTTATGATTTAACATGAGAACAGCAAGTCGTCATCTTCAGACTGATAGCTGGACATAATAGAATCAAAGGTCATCATACACTAAGTGACGATTGCGACAGATGACATGTGAGGTACATGCCATGACCGTGGAACACATCCTACACAACTGCATGCTCATTCAGGAATAGGGAGAGAACAATATTGGCCTTGCGAAATATAAATGAGAAAAAAAATGTACGGAGACAAAAAAAAAAAAAAAAAGCCATACAAACAAATATGAAATATGTCTTTTGTAAGAGAAACCGGTACCTTGATATGACGATGTACGAAGATGAAGAATTATTTACACACGTTCTTTCACTGAACTCACAGATAACGTTTGAGAAACCTTGGACTACATAAAAGTCAAATAGCTCTCTTATGACCACTATTGTGTGGCTAATTTTTTCAGGCCGTAACACAACGCCTTTTCCTTTGTTTTATTAGTTCAGCAAAATAATCGTTCTATAGCTTTCAATGCTGTCAACCTAATATCTGCATTACCATCATACATATTCGTGTATAGCACGTCAGTTAAAGGTCACTGTGTCATGAAGTCGTATCATGGATGTCGTTATTACATTCGTTATGTCAACCCATCCCTCAATCCTTTTCGCGACCTCTCCCAGTCTGATATTGTATGACGCACCTCAGACATTCTTGCAGTGTCGCGTTAACGTGCTAATGTAAATTCGGTTTATTTCGGTGAACCAGTAATTACGTCATACTTCCATTATTCTTAAGAAAACTCCCATAGCATACGTAATCCAACACTGACAGTAATGCTGTCTGGTCCTATTGATTTTTGTCTTATCTTCCCATGCCATCTGACTGAACCTCTAGTTCCTGGACATATCCATTCCCTCTGCTATCGTTAAGCAAGCTGTTAGTTGACTAGATTATTCCACTCGCCATCTGTACCTCTTTATTCTTTCTTTCGCGATGAATATGTCAAATCGTATTTTACAGATAGTGATAGGAGTAATACTTACACACTTGGAGGGATTTCGTGACGAAAAGATTATGGCTGCTACAGCTTTCCTAGCATGCACTAACAAGCCCTTGAAGAAAGGTGTGCTGATGATACCAACATTTGTGTATATTGCTTTCCACACTATGATATGGCCTAAGAAAAAAACGTTAGTTTGTGACTCCACATCGTCATCAAATTAAAGTTAGATTCTACTAATGATATTAAATATGATGTATAATGCTATAAGCAATGGAAACATATTTAGGTAGTGGCTCGTCAACGCACCAGGGTAAAGGCAGAAAGATGCTTAAGGTAATGTTGCAATAATAAATAAGGTGGGAAAACAACTAGAAAATACAACAATACTGTCATATGAGCGGCTCGGCTAACTTAGACCGTTAATTATACATTTTTATTGTGATTTGTTTTCCAGTCGCTCTTTGCCCCAGACGAAGGCCTTGTGGTCGTAACGTATCTATTGTTTTGTTTTTTTCTTAATCCGTTCATTTGGTACTAGCTATATAAGTTTGTATTTGTTTTTGACTTTCTGCATTGCCGCTTCGTTTTATTGAGCGTTAACAGCGTTACCATGTTAACCAAACTACCATAGAAACCATCATGCTAAAGGGAACATAATGGATTATAATCAGTTACAGTGTAAAGAGAACAGCTGCCTTAAGCTCGGACTGGAGCAAATATGAGATAAGACAAAGTCACAATTAAATGTTGTTAAGCGTGTCCGATTTATTTCAATGTTTGAAGAAGGCAGATACTAGAGCCAAAAAGCAAAAAACAAATTTATTTTTGATTGGTTGCATGAATAAAAGTTTGCCTCAACTGGGCAAGGCAATGCCTCGTTCAAACCTGGTTACAGAATACCCACTGGATATATTAAAACGAGTTGGCTTTCTTTGTATTGTGACCCTGATTATTGGGGAGTAGTGTTACATAGTTGATACGGGGGGGGGGGGGGGGGGGGGGAGTTGTTAAGGAATTAACGCTTTTGTTCCCTGAAATTCAGAGGGGAGAAAGGAGCAATTTCATTTTAGGTGATCAAGACCCTGCCACACTTCCTTGTAATTCTCCTAGAAACAGGATGTCTGCAGTCTGACAAACGAGGTGTGATCGTCATTGTAGTCTCGTTTGTGGTTAGCTTACTGGGGAACTTCGCATGGCACTACAGCTAGGAGGACCCTGTCAATCTTTTCAAATACGCTTCGCATGTAAGAAGAATCTTTGTAACCCGCAACTAAATAGATGTCAAAAATTAACAATTAGAAGAAACCACGAAAAAAATAACAACACGAACAAGAACCTCCATGTTCAGAAGAAGAAGAACAAGGAAACAACACGAAGAAGGAGAATGATAAGAAGAATTAAAAGAAGCCGGTAGGACACCAGCAAGAAAAATAGCTGTGGTGATAAGGTAAAGAAACACGTCAATTATAAACAATGCGGCTGAATAGAAAGACAGAATGTTCGTCTATAAACAGAGGCAGAAGGTGACAGAGATATCAGGTGAAAAGGTAGAGGTGATCACTGACGTCATCATTATCATTTGCTGATGCGTTCGACAATTATTGCAGCACGGTTCAAAGTCACTAGGAGAGTTTCATTGAGAGAAAATTATATAATCAAATATTGTGGGAACTACGCCATGTACCCAAGTATATAGAATGAGAAACAAATAATGCAATTGTTCGGCACTCCCGTACGAACGTTTTCCAATCTGCAACTACTCTGTGCCAGTAACTAGTGCCCAGGGAGCGAAGAACTAGGGAAGGCAAACCATATGGATCAAGACCTTACCTTGTCTCTATGCAGTGTTCTTAGAAACAGGATGTGCCACAACAGTCCGGTAAACAACAGTCCGGTAAACAACAGTCCGGTAAACAACAGTCCGGTAAACAACACTGTGGTCAACAACAGTCCGGTAAACAACAGTCCGGTAAACAACAGTCCGGTAAACAACAGTCCGGTAAACAACAGTCCGGTAAACAACAGTCCGGTAAACAACACTGTGGTCAACACTGTGCTCACAAAGAGAACCCAGGCTCACCGTCTTCAGAAAGCTTGGCGATGTTAGAAAAGCCACCAATAAATCCTCTTCCAAAGAAATGTCGCCAAGACTAAATGTAACTCAACACGAGTAGCAGCAGCAACTAAATGTCTCGTATGCTATGTCCACTGTCCTGAATAAGACAGTTTGGTCGTAAAGCAGGTTGTCATTTTCGGTATTTATGCCAATAAAACTGACACGAAATGCTCCTGTTTTATTTGGTTCTTTTTTACCTAGAATAGTCATTTGATGTAGTTCCCTGAAGCAGAATATGGGAATGCTTGATAAGAAAGGATGTGCCTGCTTAATTCAACTGCACTATAGAGAGTTTTTATAGGACCTGCAGAAGCTATTTTAGGACAGGAGTTGAAAATATTCAATGGTGTAAGACAGAGTGACATTATATCTCTATATCTGTTCCTACTACTCATGGATGATGGGATCAGAGCCTATAAGGAGAGACCAAAAAGTACTCGGTCTTTGAACTGGTTAAAAAACTAAAATTATGTTGGCCTCGGGAGAAGAGAAGAGACATCACATTGTTCTGGGTGAATAACCACTGGAACAGTCAATCAGTTGAAATATTTTGGAGCTGTAGTACACCAGAAGGCGGTATTGAAGAAGAGGTGTCTACGCGAAGGGCAGACACACGTAAACATGTCCGTGCCATTAATAAAGGATTCCTCAGCAAAAGCAAAATAAGTATGAAAACTAATATGGTTATATACCACTCCACAAATGTACCAGTTTTGTCTTATGGATGTGAGTCATGAGCAATGACAACATCACGGAGAAGCCAGTTAGATATCTAGTCCTTTAGCTGACTTAAACGCTGGTCAGGAATGAAGTATTAGAGACTTCAGTATTCTAAGCCTTAACTTGTGAGGTGCGGTGGCCAGTTCCCTTCCTCGTTGCCTTTTCCTTCCTTACCCGTAACTCAGGTAACCATTTACAGCTGTGTTGATTGAAGCTGGGAGTTGAACACCGTACCTTTGCTATGAAAATCGAGTGCTCTACCAATAGCTAATCAGCGTCTCACAAGATATCTAAGGAAGGTAATTCAGGTAAAGAGAAGGTAAATTCGACACAATTTCGAAACCCAGCCCTAGCAGACTCGAATGGGACAATATTTCAGCTTCGGTGGTTGGGCCACTTCTGCAGATTGAAAGAACATCAACTATCACACAGCTATCGGGTGCAAAGAGTCAAAGTCAGCAAGTTTCACTCCACCCCTTGTTTCAAAGAAATGGGGCCAGAGTGCCTGCATCCTGAATTACCTCCAGTCATCTTGACTTATGTCAAACCACTGGTACAGGGTAGCTCGGGACCAGAGAGTGAGGTTGATGACCAGCGCAGATTCTTTCTCACTATAATCCAAATACAGCGCACGTTACATCATCCAGACAAAACCTGTCTGCTGATGTAGCCATCACCTTTTGCCATGGGCAACTAACCAACTTAAAAAACCGTGAACTACACTAAAACTAGTCCAAGAGGAAGACAACGAAATAAATGGAATGGTGCACTTTCAAGAAAACATCTACACCACAGGGTAGAAAAGGAGCAGTTAAGTAAGTAACGGAATAAAGCTGAAATGTACTTGTTCCTGAAAGTATTGACATACGAGGGGGGTGTCAAAACATAATCTTCAACATTTAGTCAGCGGAAATAACATATTGTTGTTTCTTATTGTTACTCCTGCCCGTATAACATTTGATGATGTTAGACTACGAAACGAATGTTAGATCCCCTACTAGATGTTAGACAACGAGAAGGATGTTATACCACGCGACAGATGTTACACCAGGTGACGGATGTTAGACCACGTAACGGATGTTAGACGACCAGAAGGATGTTAGACCACGAGAAGGATGTTAGACCACGAGAAGGATGTTAGACCATGCGACGGATGTTAGATCACAAGAAAGATATTAGACAACCAGAAGGATATTAGACCACGACAAAGATATTAAACTACCAGAAGGATGTTATACCACGAGAAGGATGTTAGATCGCGAGGAGGATGTTGGACCACGATAAAGATGTTAGACTACGCGAGACGAATGTTAGACCACGAGAAGTATGTTAGACCACAAGAAGAATGTTAGAGCACGTGACGGATTTTAGACCAGGAGATGGATGTTAGACCACGAATAGAATGTTAGACCACGAATAGGATGTTAGACCACAAATAGGATGTTAGACCACGAATAGGATGACCACGAATAGGATGTTAGACCACAAATAGGATGTTAGACCACAAATAGGATGTTAGACCAGGAGACGGATGTTAGACCAGGAGACAGATGTTAGACTAGACGACGGATGTTAGACCACGAGACCGATGTTAGACCACGAGACACATGTTAGACCACGCGACTAATGTTAGACTACGAGACCAATGTTAGACCACGAGACCGATGTTAGACCATGAGACCGATGTTAGACTACGAGACGGTGTTTTAGACCACACGACAGATGTTAGACCACGAGACCGATGTTAGACCACGAGACCGATCTTAGACTACGAGACCGATGTTAGACTACGAGACGGTGTTTTAGACCACAAGACAGATGTTAGACCACGAGATGGATGTTAGACCAGGAGACGGATGCTAGACCAGGAGATGAATGTTAGACCTCGAGAAGAATGTTAGACCACGAGACGGATGTGAGACAAGGAGAAGGATGTTAGACCACGTGACGAATGTTAGACCACGTGACGAATGTTAGACCACGTGACGAATAACAAGGAGATAGAAAATGACACTGTAATGATGGCAAGCCTACTTGTAAGCATTGTTTTGTACTAAAGCAAGAATGGTACTGGTCCACCCTCTTCAGTACTCCACGAAATGTAGGAAGTGCAAGAATTTGTCAAGAGTGAATAACTCAGTAAGAGTAGCTTCTGATAGAAACACCAGCTTTGCAAGGTCTCAAGCAAGGCTTCATGCTGATACAAATAATTGTGTTTAATTTAACAGTCGTGTGACTTTCTATAAAAGATCATGTAGAGATCAAACGCAGTTGTTAATACCTCACACAATTTTTTAAGAAGTGTTTGAAAATATTATTGGCCATTAGTATATAAATAAGAAATGTTCAATATATTTGATATATCAGTAGAAACTGTGACTAGGAAAACCTTGTGGAGGCGGGAACAATCAAGAGCAAGAGAAGTTGTGAGAAACTGAAAGGCTAAATCTGGAATGGTAAATAGCTAGAGTCAAAACCAAGGAACAACTGTATTAGAAAATGCTGTTGTTGTTGTTGTTGTGTAATGCCCACAGCGCGGACGTTTACTCGATTGTGCGGCCTGAAAAGGGCGTTGAGTGGCGGATTGTACTTTCTCTACGTACATATCGTGCGAGCTTATAGAGGTGGACTATGGTTCTCCTGACGGTTGTGCTATGTGTAGCTTCGTCTGTTTAACGCTCACTATTACGGGGATCACGTCGATGCAGATCTCGTCAGTCAGTCTTGAAAACAGCATTTATCCAGTGAACGCTACACGGAAGAGAGAATGGGATCTTGGTCAGTATGTTGTGCCTGACCGGACTAATGTGTCAGTTCTTCATTAGGAGATACTAATTGAACTTATGGCGGTAAAAGTAAATGATCGTCAACAGCACTCTGCGTGACACATGATAATAATGCCTATGATCCCATATCAGATAATTAGATCAAGCTTTACCTGGTGTTTATGGGAAATTTGTTCATGGCTACAACTACGGAGTACCGGAATGGGGAAGTCCACATCGATGAAGTCAAGTCCTCTCCATTAACTTTTATGGGTATCGCTTTCTACTTTGTGAGTTTGAAATGTCTCCTGGAATATGCTTAAAGATATCAGAATTCAGTCCAAAGTTCCTGATAGTTTGATGTGGCTTGTCTAGGGAATCGTTTTTGTGATGGCTATATGTAATCTGTCTTTGTGTTACATATTTATTTGGCGCTTCTGCAGCAGACGTTCAACATTCATACACACAATTTCTGTAACAGATCCATCGTTTATATCTTTATCTTGTTGTATAGATGATATCTTAGTCGTTTGTTTTATAAAAGGTGAATGAAGATAACTATGTGTTTATTGTTGCTGAATTGGTAATATCATATTCTATTGTGTGGCCTGGATGTACTGTTTCCCATTACTATTGTATGTACTCCTCTTGACCTCCCTGTAAGTTATACTAGAATGAGTTCGAGTGCTTATTTACAAGTAACGTGTCTGGACAACGGGAAAAAACATAATTTGATATAGCGTCAATACCATGGAACTTCAGAACTCCAGGAATGGATCAGAAGACTCGATGAAACAGCTCTTGACTATGGTAACGAGATAAACGCTGGAAAGATAAAATTAATGACCAACAACGCCAAGGGCTTCAACAGCAGAATAAACGCTAACGGTCCGGAACTTGAAGTGGTTGACCGTTTTAAATATCTAGGGTCGATTGTTAGTGATGAAGGATCAACATGTGAGGTGTTGGACAGAATAGCACAGACAATAGTGGCGCTTGCACGGCTTAACAAAATCTGGCAAGATAAAGGGTTAGCACTCTGCACGAAAATCAGATTAATGCGTACACTGGTCCTGTCAATATTTCTCTATGCTTGTGAAACATGGACAGTTACAGCTGACCTTCAACGAAGGATACAGGCCTTGGAGATATATATTTCCGAAGACTTTTAAACGTCACCTACAAAGATCGAGTTACAAATGAGGAAATACCAGATAGAATTACAACAGCAATAGGGCCTTTTGAAGACCTCTTGCCAACTGTCAAAAAAAAGGAAACTCGCTTGGTACAGTCACATATCGAGATCAAATGGTCTTGCAAATACAATCCTCCACGGAAAGGTGCATGCCAGACAACGAAGAGGCCGTCCCAAAAAGAGATGGGAGGACAACATAAAAGAATGGATCAATCTCCGACCAGAAGAGTCACAGGCAGCGGCCGCTGACAGAGAAGGGTGGCATGGTATTGTGAGGATGTCTTCATGTGTGCCCCAACGACCTCACCGGTTACGGGATGACCTGACCTGACCTGACAATACCATGAGCCCAGATGTAGTAAGCAGATCAATTCTATTTTCCACTTGCAATTATCTTTTAAGATTGACAATATGATGAACACATCCATAACACGTGAACACATCCTTTCACACTATTGTTGCTACGTGACTATGACGCGCCACTTTACGTTTATGCTAAAAATATATGGACGGTGTAGGTCCGGCTCATACAGTTTCTGGTTGAAAATAGAAAAGTATAGGCCAATTGTAACTATTCTTGTTCTTCTATTCAGTTGAGAGGCTTACAAGTGGTCGATTTCCCTAACAAATGCTATCTTTCAGCGAGGCGAAGTCGTAAACTTGTTGAACCGTGTCAGGATCCGAAGTGCCTATTGATTGTCATTCTTTAATGTTTGGTGGCAGTGAGTGTGTGTCTCTGTGTTAAGCGTGTGTCTCTGACTGAGTGTCTGTGTATGTGTATGTGTATGTGTGAGTGGGTGTGGTTATGTGTGTGTTTGTGTGTGATTGCGTGTGCATGTGTTATTAAATGAATGTGAGAGTGTAAATCAGTATGTTAACGTGGGTTTGTGCGTTTAAGTGTTTGCGAGCGTGTGCGAGTATATATATGTGCATGAGTGTGTGTGTGATTGTGTGTAATATATGCATGAGTGTGTGTGTCATTGTGTGTAATATATGCGTGTATGTATGTATCTCTGTGGAGTTTGTATAATCTCCGTGTTTGTAAATGTGATTGTATGTGAGAATGTTTGTGAAGGTGTGTACGTCTATGACTGCAAGCAAATGCATGGAATGGGTTAGGCATCAGTTTTCGGCCTCGATGACAAAAGCTGTGGTGCTAACCACTCTTCTACATTCCTGCGAAACATGGACAGTGTATAGAAAACATGACAGGCAGTTAAATCCTTTCCACTTGAGCTGTCTTCTCAGGCTGCACAAAATTCCGTGGCAGAACAAAGTTTCTAACTCTCAAATTCTTAATAAGTATAACACGTTGAGCATTCATACATTTTTAGAAACATTCCAAATGAGATGGACGGGACACGTGGTTCGCATATCACATGAACGTCTCCCCAAGCAGCTGTTCTATGGTGAGCTGAGAACAGGCAGACGCTTGTCAAGAGGCAGAAGAAGTGCTGCAGAGGTTACTTCAAAATATTTCTGAAAAGCTTTAACATTGATGTTACTTTCTGTGAGATGCACGCACAGAACCGTTTATCTTGCACACTAGCATCACACAAGGTGTTCAGATTGCCGAGCGAAACAGCTTCGTTGAGGACTAGAGACAGCGATAATCCAGAAAGAACATAACGTACGACAGCTCCACAGCCGACTTCTTTTATATGTGTGCAGCAAGGCCGTCTTAGACTGGCGTGCCACACATAAGGGTTGACGACTTCCAAAGACAAATATTATATAGCGAGCTTTAGTCAGGCAAGCTTGCTCGCGAGGGTCAAATAAAACATTTCAAAGGCAACCTGAAAGCCTCAAAGAAAGACTGCGTCATTGAACTTAACAATTTGGAGAACATTGCATTGACAATCTCTGCTGGCACGGCGCATATGGAGCAGATTTAAAGAAACTGCAGGAAGACGGGCCACAAGAAAGGCAAGAGACGATCTGCCTACGTCTGAAGGTCAGACTGTGTTTCTCTTCCATCAGTGGGACAGACGTTTTCGGGCTTGGAATGGTTTGATGTGTGTTTGTGTGAAAGTGTGTGTGTGTGTGTGTTTAAGTATGCGTATGTGTAGGTGTATTTGTGAATGTGTGAGTATATGATCTACGTTTTAAGGACACTGAATAAAAAACCAGCTGAAACGATCATTGTTGCTTATTGCTGCGATTCAAGGTCACGTTGTCCTAAGTTTCAATAGTTTGTTTTATCCTTGTGGGTTGCTGATCAATGCCAGCGAGAATTTTACAATTCAGCTCTGGTCTGTCTAGATATGATGTAGCGGGTTTCCCCGTAAAGCCATAGATGATGAGTTCCACTCAGTAAATGGGCAAGCGTGTTAATACAGATGGCTAAAGCATAGCCGCTAGCTATACATACTTCTGCTCCGTCCTTTTTATATGGGACACACTGATTATTTCAAAATTATACAAAAAATTGCCAATTCATTTATTGCAGCGCCAATATTCAAGAAGTAGTCATTGAACGACCCAAGCATGTCACCCAAATAAATGTCTAAAATTCCCAGTATTCGTGTCTTCGAGCGAAAGATGTTAGTTTCGTTCATTGCTATGACAATGATTGTAGATCCACACAAGCGCCCGAGTGTTTGATGTCTCTATTCCTCATGTCATATCCACGCTTTCATTACCTTCAGATGCAAAGATTAACAGTTGAAATAAGTTAGTGACTAGGTTCTTATTTCATAGTCGACCTGTACTTCTACAGGAGCAGATGTCGCTGTGCAGGTCCCAGCCCTGGCGGCGTGTGCTGGATGTAGCCGGGCGAAGGATTTACTGCGTAGCGGGTTAGGCTCGAGCAGCTTATTACTCCACTGCTTTTGGGACAGGTACCGCGGGGGGTAGTTAACCGATGTGCTATTATATCTTAATAGATTCAAACACTAGAGCAACGTAGACCCGCAGCCTGTTAGGCGCCATCAATGACGTCCTAAACAAACCACCTAACCATGGCCGGTGTTATGCCATGGCACACAGTTAGTCGCCTCTTATGACATGCTCTCTATGGGACAGTATTGCTATTTTTGTCTTTGTCATACACAAAAACCCCGGCGGACCACTCGGGACACATCTTCTCTGTGGGGCAGTAGTGCTATTCTTGACTTGTCATACACAAAGACCCCGGCGGACCACTCGGGACACATGTTCTCTGTGGGGCAGTAGTGCTATTCTTGACCTTGTCATACACAAAAACCCCGGCGGACCACTCGGGACAAATGTTCTCTGTGGGGCAGTAGTGCTATTCTTGACCTTGTCATACACAAAGACCCCGGCGGACCACTCGGGACACATGTTCTCTGTGGGGCAGTAGTGCTATTCTTGACCTTGCCATACACAAAAAACCCCGGCGGACCACTCGGGACACATGTTCTCTGTGGGGCAGTAGTGCTATTCTTGACCTTGTCATACACAGAGACCCCGGCGGACCACTCGGGTCTAAGTGAATATGTTAAAATAGAAAATGCTAGTAAATGAAAATACTTTATGCAATTCAATAACATGAGTTAACAGTTTGAAACGCAACAATAACTGATAACAATCTCCGACTTGGCAATTATCTAAGGCCAAAGACCCAAAAATAATAACTTACAAAATGAAATTCATGAGAATCGGAATCCGTGGCACTAGAAGAGAAAATCAGAAATATACATTAGAGATTTGATGGAGACTACCTTTGTATTGACTATATTTCAAATGTTGTTTTGGTCATCTCATAAGAATTCAGTCTGATCGACTCACACTGCACTCTTATAACATAACAGGCACCAGCCACAGCGCTCGAGGGAGACGTCATGGTAGAGGAATAGATGATATTAGAACAATCCTTACGTGACACGGGCTTAGAACGACCGAACTTACAAACGTGGCGCTAGAAAGAAGACATGAGCTCCCCACGGCGCTCACAAAGACGAGAGGATGGCCAACTGGATCGAGCTGCATTGTTTGAATAGAAAATACTCTCTTCTCTCCAAAAAATAGTGAGGAAAAACAGCAAATAAATGTGCAACAAAAAATACCGAATTGGCGCAGAATATCGAACCCACACAAACGAGCAGTCGTTGCGGTGTCTAAAAGAACGTAATTATATTTACCTGAATAATATTAAATGTTTCAGGAAAACGGCTATTAATTCCGACCGACAATTAAACAGTTTTGATAAATGCCTGCCGCTCAAAACTATAACACGAGCAGCAGTGTTTTAGAGGAACAGAAAGATAAAGAAAATCTTGAATTTATGGTATTAAAGAAACACAGTAGATAAGTGAATGAAAATAACTAATAATTATAATACGTGAATACGAACGAAAAGAGCAAATACCTCACAAGGAAGTCTGTCGATTTAGGTGCAATATGAAGACATAATAAGTTACGGTGAAATATAATTGTGCTTTAGAAAGGTTTTATGACAAATAAAGTGAACAAATGTTATATTTTAAAGTTTTTTATGCACATAAATGGCGTTATTTACACTTTCAACCATCTAAATAAAAGAATTGACTAAGGCGGGAATTCATTTCCGTGAGCACCGTCATTGACTAAGACACGATAAACAGAAAAATATATGGAACTCCCCAAACAGCAAGATATCTAGAACACTTTGAATATGTAAAAGAAGCAGTATAGAAAATAATCGTATAATTTCAAAGCGAAAAGTGCGGTACGGGATGCAGTGTTAGATTATCCAATACGCTGGGTGTTCAGCCTGATGAGACATGGTTAAATTGCTGCTTATCTCTGCCACTCGTTACTCTATCCAAAGCAGCCATCCATCTCTTTTTGTAGCCCGAAAATTACCTCGGAGGGAAAGGAAGAAGTGGTGGGGATATCTCCCACCTGTCGAGGATCTCTGCTCTAAGCCATTTTACAATTACACGACCTGACGCAAAAACAAATAGTTGCAAGAAAAACAAAAAACATCGCCTCTGTAAACATTTTATCTGCAACTTTCCAGAACAGAAGGTCATGTCTCTCGAAAAAATTCCCTGTATCACCCGATTTATTGTGAGAGCATAAAGATGGTATCAACACTTCACGTCAATCCGACAACTACATCAACTTCTAGGGATCTACTCGATGATGGGAAGTGTTGATCATCAGGTTTTTCCTCACTGTGCTTGTTAGTTATTTTAAGTCAGTTCCATGTTCTTATCAGGAGTATGACGTAAATTATTTTTTATTGTGTTCAATTTATTTGGGAAGTGTTTCTCAGTCTATTGTTGCTATTGGCACTTTCTTAAGAGCATATCTGATGATTTCGTACTCGCGTATCCTTCTAACGGTGAGAAACAAATAACCTTTCCTACTAGTAAGAAATTATCAAACTCATAAAAGAAGACCACCCATTGGCACCATTACTCTGTCACAGACGTCTTTATGTAAAATGGTCCGTTACTTCACTTAGAGCGAAAAAGCGGAAATATCAATCACTGTTTGATGTAATGTTACTAGAGTTGTCTGTCAACCAAAGAAGACTATTCAATACTCGACAGGTTTTTCTACTGATGGATGTCGACGTCTAAGAGTTGTAGAGTATTCCACAACAGAGGGGCAGATGTGTGGTCGCTAAAGGAATATGGTGTGTCCCCTTAAGTGGCAAAATTGTACATCTTGAGAAACACTAGTTTAATTTTACTGTTGAATCCTTTTATTATAAATCTGAATATTACTACCTTTATCGTTGTTACTATTTGCTGATTAAGTTGTACCTTTCGATAAAAAGGTATAAGCAAGTAAGGGTCAGTACAGATGTGATCAGTACAGATTTCTCACATATAGGTGAGGGGTCAGTTTTGGTAGTATGAGATTCAATGGTGAGAGAGGTTGGCAGACATTTGTCTAAACAACACAACATGTTTGAAAGAATGGATATTGGGGGAGCAAAAATAGAGGACATAGAGGGGAGAATAAAGAGGTTAGATGACAAAGGAAACAGTCATGTGGTAGTATTGGCAGGTACAAATAATGTAAAGAGAGATGGTACAGAAATAATTATGGATAAATATAAAAATCTTATGAGAACACTTAAGGAAAAAAAGTTTAGAAAGGTCACAATGATGGGCATTTTAGACAGAGCAGATGGGTCAGACTATCTAGATAGCAAAATAAGAGGTATCAACCTTAGGTTACAGGTGATGTGTGCGGACATGGGAATGGAATTTATTGATGTTAAAGTAGACAAAAGTAAAATGTTAGATAGGGGAGGTTTACATCTAAATGAGATAGGACAGCATGTTGTAGCAAAGTATATGTTCTATCATTGTGTTAGAAATTTAAACTAGTAAGGCCTATGAAGTATGAGACTAAAGATAGGCCTACAATAGGGTGCTATAGAGGATGTAGTCAAAGGGGTAATTTGGTGTCAGGGAAGTGTGAAATACATAGTAGAAAAGCAAACACTAAAATGATAAAGCAGAAGCAAAAAGAGGAAAACCAACAACATTACAAACTAAAATGTTTTTATGCAAATGTGAGAAGCATAGTAAATAAAAGAGAAGAATTGGAACTGTATGTAGAAGAAGAAAAACCAGATATAATAGGGTTAACAGAATCATGGACATATGAGGAGATTGCAGATAGTGAACTTGAAATTGAGGGATATACAATGTTAAGGAAAGATAGGATAATTGGAGACAAGACTAAGGGAGGTGGCGTTTTATTATACTGTATAAATTCTGTTAATATAACTATCAAAGATTATTTATCATGTGGTAACAAAAATGAAAGTGTATGGGGAGAAATAGAAAGTGGGGATGAAAAAACAGTGATTGGAGTGTGCTATAGATGTCCATCAAGTCAAAAAGAGGAAGATGTGGAGCTGATTAGTAGCATAGCAAAGGCAAGTAAAGGGAAATTATTATTAATGGGAGATTTCAATTATCCAGAAATAAAATGGGATATGGCAGAAGCACTTGTAGAGTCAAAACCTTTTGTTACGTACATTACTGACAATTTTTTAATTCAACATGTAGAAGCAGCCACCAGAGGCAAAAACATACTCAACCTAGTTTTTACCACAGAGGAAAATATGATTGAAAACGTTACCGTTGGGGAACTGTTTGGCTCAAGTGACCATCAAATCATCCGTTGGGATCTTATTGCAGGGAAAGAAGTAAACATAAACACGCGAACATACGACTACTCTAAGACAGATATTAAGAGGATGAAAGAGGCAGCGAACCACATAATCTGGAAAGATATTATTGTAGGAACAGATGTTGAACAGGAGTGGGAAAGTTTTAAAACAGTTCTAGAAACGCTAAAAGAGGAATGTGTTCCATGTAGGGAGGTAAACCCCAAGCGTAAAAAGTGGATAACTAGATTTGTAGTGAAATGTAGAAGAGCAAAAAATAAAGCATGGCAAAAATATATAAAGGCAGGTAAATCAAAAGAAACATATGTAAAATATTTGGACAAGCAGAACATATCTCAGAAAGCGAATAAAACAGCAAAAATAGACTTTGAAAAAAAACTTGCTCAGAGGATCAAGACTGACAGTAAAAGCTTCTTTTCTTATGTTAGAAATAAACAAAGAACGAAAGACAAAGTAGGCCCTCTCATAGACAGTACAGGGAAAATAATAAGTGAGAATAGGGAGGCTGCTAATCTGCTTAATCAGTACTTTGGCACAGTCTTCACAAAGGAGGACTGCTCCGAGATCCCAGAGCCTATAGATATTTTTCAAAGAGACATGGATACAGCGGGATTAAGATCAATCTGTATTACAGAGGAAATGGTTTTTAAAAAATTGGAGGGGTTGAAAGTGAATAAATGTCCAGGTCAAGATGGTATTCACCCAAAATTGCTGTATGAAATTAGAAACCAACTAGCAAAACCATTGGCTATATTATGTTCTCAATCACTTACAAAAGGGATTGTTCCACGGGATTGGAAAGATGCAGGAGTGATCCCCTTATTCAAAAAAGGCAAAAAATCAGATCCGGCAAATTATAGACCGGTGAGTTTAACGAGCATAGTCTGTAAATTGTTAGAGTCAATAATCAAAGAAAACATTGTAATGCATTTAGAAAAATTTAATCTAATTAGAAATAGTCAGCATGGGTTTACTAGAGGGAGATCATGCTTAACAAATCTATTAGAATTCATGGAGGAGGTTACTAAAATCATAGATAAAGGGGAGCCAGTGGATGTTATTTATCTAGACTTTGCAAAGGCCTTTGATAGAGTACCTCATCAAAGATTATTTCGAAAGTTAAAATCACATGGAATAGGTGGCGAAGTTGCCAAATGGATTGAAAATTGGTTTACGGGAAGAAGGCAGAGGGTGGGCATAAATAAGGAGTACTCTGAGTGGAGTGAAGTGAAAAGTGGTGTGCCACAGGGCTCGGTTTTGGGACCAATTTTGTTCTTGATATTAATAAATGATTTGGACATTGATATGAGATCCATGATTGCAAAATTTGCTGATGACACAAAACTATGCAGTAGTGTCTCATCTAAAGCGGAAGTGGATATATTGATATCGGATTTAGATAAAATTCGAGAATGGTCTGTAAGCTGGCAAATGGAGTTTAATGTAGATAAATGTACAGTCATCCACATGGGTAGATCCAATATGGAACATAAATACAGAATGGGAGAAAACAATATTAGAAAGATAGATAAGGAAAGGGACCTAGGGGTTATAATAGATCATACAGGAAAGGTGAGTGAGCAAGTTAAGGTAGCAGTGAAAAAGGCAAATGCAATGTTAGGTATGATAAAAAGAAATATTAAACATAGGAGCAAGGAAGTGATCGTCAAACTGTATAAAGCTTTAGTTAGACCTAGATTGGAGTACTGTGTACAGGTGTGGAGTCCTTATCATAGAGGGGACATAAACATGCTAGAAAGAATACAAAAAAGAGCGACAAAGATGATAGTTGGATTCCAGAATTACAGTTATGAGGAACGACTCAGAAAAACCTGCCTACAGTGTCTCGAAGAGAGAAGAATTCGTGGTGACTTAATACAGGTTTATAAGATGATCAGAGGAATGGATAAATTAGACTATAACAAGTTTTTTAAAATACAGCCACCTACAATAACACGAGGGCATAGCTACAAGCTGATTAAAGAGAGGTCCAGGTTAGATATTAGGAAATATTTTTTTAGTCAGAGAGTGGTGTCTGCTTGGAATGCATTGCCAGGGGAGGTGCTGGAGGCAGGGACAGTTAATGCGTTTAAGAATAAACTGGATGCGCATAGATTTTAGAGCAAGGTGATGTAAATGTAACTGGTTGTATACAGACTCTGCAGGGTCTTCTAAACCAGTATAAAGACGTTAAGTTAAGATGTGTGAAAAATAAAAACCAAAGAAGTTTATGCTCTCTATGTTTTTATTGACATTTGATTTTCCGTTTGGTAGCAGCACCTTTTAGCTTTAGCTGGGGTTTTTTTTAATGATTCTAATAAACAGGGGAGGGGGGTGGGGTTGGGGGGTATATGTTGAAAACACTTTTTAGAAAATGTATGTTATTTGTGTTACAACGCTATTATAATGTAACATTGGTCAGAATCAGTTAATAATAAATAAACGTATATCGATATGCAGTAATAGTAATATAGGAATAATAATAGTATACAATTGTTCTAACAACAAGCAGTGATGGTATAAAAGTGTTTTATGTGGAACAGTTGTGTAATAAAAGTGTTTTAATGTCGAACAGTAGTGTAATAAAAGTGTTTTAAATGGAATGGTATTTTGATAAAACTGATTTATTGTAGAACAGTGATGGTATTAAATGGTTCTAGCATTCAATAATGAAGATATCAAACTATTCTATTATCGAACAATAATGGTATTAAACTATTATAATATCGACCAATGTTGATATCTAACTGTTCCAGTGCCATACAATTATGATATAAAACTGGTTTAGTGTTGAACAATTGTGGTATAAAACTGTTCTAGTATTGAACAATTATGATATAAAACTACTACTGACTTTAACAATGATGATATGAATCAATATGTTATGCTTAACAAATAATGGTTAAAAAATATATGACTAAATTGTTCTGGTGATGAACAATGGTGGTATACAACTATATTTGTTTTCTACATTGATGGTATAAAACTATTCTTATGTTGAACATTTGTGTAAATTTGTTCTACATTCAACAGTACGGTATAAAACTATTCCTGTGTTGAATAGTGTTGGTTTAAAATCAGTCTTGTGTTGAACATTAAAATATAAAACTAATCATGTGTTGAGCAATGATGACATCAAACTATTCTTGTGTGCTGTATTGAATAATGATACGAGGCGTGGTAAATTGAAACCAGACCTAACTGCAACAAGTGAACATACGTACGACGCATGATGACGTCACTTCTGATGTAAACAGCACATACCAACGGTCAAGTTTGAAAAATATCATTATCCTCCAACTCATAGTTTTCTCATGAACCGTTGAAAACATGACGGGTATTATACGGAATCCGTCCAGAGTTGACCAGCCAGCGGTGATTCGGTTTCTAACAGCTGAAAGATGTCGATCAGTTGACATTCATTGCAAATTGCAGTTAGTGCATGGTGACAAAAGTGTGTCGAAGACAACAGTGAAGAACTGGACAACGATGTTTAAAGAAGGACGGGCGTTAACGAACGATCTTCTGAGACCAAGAGCATATTGTTGCGTCAGAGGTTGTCATCTCCAAAATTGATGCAGCCATTCGGATGGAGCGTCGCCGAAGCTTACGCTCGCCAAACTGTTGTCACATACACTGCCTGCATTCTGCGATGAATGTCAACTGGTGGACATACTTCAGCTGTTAGAAACCGAATCACCGATTGCTGATCAACTCGAGACGGATTCCGCATCACACCAGCCATGTTTTCAACGACCTGTTGAGTAAACTATGATTTGGAGGATAATGAAGTTTTGCAAAGTTGACGGTTGGTATGTGCTGTTTAAATTAGAAGTAACGTCATCATGCGCATCGTACGTATGTTCACTTGGTCCAGTCAGGTATGGTTTCATTTAAACACGCCTCGTAGAAAAACACTATTTGTTGCGTTTTAACAATGATGTAATAATGACAATCTGTTGGCTTGAACAATGATGGTTAAAAAAAAAAACTATCCACTGTTTTGAATAATTCTAACATAAAATGGTTTCTGTATTAAACAGGGATTTTACAGATGGTATGCTGTCATTCCGAGTATTGGTCAGGTCAGGTCATCCGGTAACCGGTGAGATTGTTGGGGCACACATGAAGACATCCTCACAACGCCACGCCACCCTTCTCAGTCAGATTCCGCTGCCTGTGACTCTTCTGGTCGGAGACTGGTCCATTCTTTTATGTTGTCCTCCCATCTCTTTTTGTGCCGGCCTCTTCGTCGTCTGTCATGCACCTTTCCGTGGAGGATCGTATTTGCAAGACCATTTGATCTCGATATGTGACCGTACCAAGTGAGTAACCTTATTTTGACAGTTGCCAATAGGTCTTCAAAAGGCCCTATTGCTGTTGTAATTCTATCTAGTATTTCCTCATTTGTAACTCGATCTTTGTACGTGACGTTTAAAAGACTTCGGAAACATCTCAGCCCCAAGGCCTGTATCCTTCATTGAAGGTCAGCTGTAACTGTCCATGTCTCACAGGCATAGAGGAATATTGAGAGGACCAGTGTACGCATTAATCTGATTTTCGTGCATAGTGCTAACTTTTTATCTTGCCAGATTTTGTTAAGCCGTGCAAGCGCCGCTATTGTCTGTGCTATTCTGGCCAACATCTCACATTTTGATCCTTCATCACTGACAATTGACCCTAGATATTTAAAACGGTCAACCACGTTGAGTTCCTGGTGGTTAGCTTTTATCCTGCTGTTGAAGCCCTTAGCGTTTTTGGTCAAGGATTGCTATACTGAATATTCTTCACTTTCTTTTCCATTTTTCTCCATATAAAGCGAAGGGCTGCCACTGTAGTTGTCCTCTTGCTTGAAGCCCGCGTCGAAGCTGTTTTTGCGCTTTTATAAAGTTTACTTTGCAATTCGTTTGACATGAAGTATTTGCAAGTCCTTTCTAAAATTCTTCTTTAGTCTCCTTTTACGACCCGCTTGGGTAGTTACAGTCGTATTGTTCTCTTCTTCAACGGATTCATACGAGAGACCTTAACTGTTCATAGAGAATGAAAGAAACGATCAATACCAAGGGGCTGAACGGTTCCTAGCGTTACACGGGCCGTTTCGTCAACCAATGCAACCGCATTTTAGCAGATGAAATCAGCCAAATCGATCGTCTGACGAGCACGACTGCAATATTCACAATTTATTTTGAATCCTGTTATTATGGACACGGAACTGTATTTTCCTGAGCTGAGTAGGTCGCAAAAATGAGCTTCTCGTATCCATGAGGATCCTGCTTGCACCGGACTTCTGTTAAATATTCATCACGCGGTGTTATTTCAACGGTTACATCGCGAGAATGAATAGACGCAAAGTCACGGGCTATACATTCTGACACAATAGTGCAATACTGAATGCGAAAAACTGTATCCTCCCCCCCCCCCTTTTTCCTCTTTTTCTTCGTCCATTTCAAGTGTCATGCGGTTAGTGAATGACGTCATGTCTTTCAACATTTTGCACTTTGTTGCTGCTCGTGTTGAATTGAACGTTTCTTTGGTAGTCAGCTACAAAGGGTCCTCTTACATTCCGAAGTGTACTTGAAATGGTCGACCAGGGTCCTTCTGGATGTGATCTCATACGAGGCCACTCAGCAAGCTCACAACAATGAGAAATACAAAGATAAATTCCAGGAGCACGAACGATGGGTCTTGGTCAATATATTTCACCTGATCGTGGTGTTACTTTTCGCTCCCACCTTGATCAGCATGTTTCACCTGATCATGATGTTACTCTTGGCTCCCACATTGATCAGTATGTTTCACATGACCGTGATGTTACTCTGGTCTCCGACCTTGATCAGTATGTTTCACCTGACCGTGATGTTACTCTTCGTTCCCACCTTGATCAGCATGTTTCACCTGACCGTGATGTAACACTTCGCGCCTATGTTTCTAGTAACATTTTAAAAATCCCGTTATTTCTATTTCTTTTCAAGCTAAGCATTAAGAAAGCCAGGATATGCGTCTCTCTCTTTTGTTCATAAATTTGGCTCGTTAAAATTTGATCTAAGGATTATCTTCTATTTGAAAAGGGAACACAGAAAAAAGAATTGTGATTAAGTTGAGTGGTCGATATATATTTTTAATAGGGATCATCAGCGTGGCTGACTTTTCACCCTTGCTACAGTAGGTACATAATGGCTGGCTGCGAGTGGGTCGATATCATACAAAGAGGATTAAGACCTTCAGGAGTTTGTGGGGGTCTACCGTACTTGTCATGCATTGGCTCAAAGCAATGAACGAGCTGCAATCCTAACCTTATAAATACCCATAGATAAGACGTTGGATAGGATATGTCTCACAAACTGAAGCCAATCTATGAAAAACCTTCACTGTAATGGATGGATGGCTATCCGTACGCTGCAGATGTGGGAAAGCTACGCGGTCAAGCAGGGAGGAGTACCTGATAGGACGAAAAAGGGAAGTGTACAACTAGAAAGCTGCAGAAACTATTAATATCGATAACCTTCGCAGTTTTAACGGAGTACAGTGATGTCGATTCCACAGAAAGACGAGGCTAGTGTATGGTAGATGCTGTCACACAGTGGAGTTGTGGCAGAGCGAATGTTTGCCGTTTTTCTTTTAAAAAAACAACGAATAGCTTGAATGTAAAATTGGGAAAGGAATAGGTGTTGGATAGGTGGGGGGGGGGACAGAGATTGGCGGGTGAATAAGCCAGTTGATGGAGAAAGAGGCGGAAAACCGTAGATAAATACACACACACACACATACACACGTACACATACATACATACATACATACATAAATACATACATACATACATACATACATGTTTGCAGAGCAATGACGGCACCGGTTGCTTTATGGATTTTCGATGAATCAATTGGTGACTATTCCAGGTTAGATATTAGGAAATATTTTTTTAGTCAGAGAGTGGTGTCTGCTTGGAATGCATTGCCAGGGGAGGTGGTGGAGGCAGGGACAGTTAATGCGTTTAAGAATAAACTGGATGCGCATAGATTTTAGAGCAAGGTGATGTAAATGTAACTGGTTGTATACAGACTCTACAGGGTCTTCTAAACCAGTATAAAGACGTTAAGTTAAGTTAAGTTATTCGCTAAGATTTTGGATATTTTTCGTCGGGAATTGTTGGTTTCCAGTGTGCATTCCACAAAAATGTTGATTAAAAGTAGCAGTCTATGTTTCGCATCACGTCTGGTCAGTACTAATTCTCAAGACATGGGCAGTGGTGTGCTTTCTTTTTCTACAAATGTGTGGATGTCTAGTACGTTTCCGTGGACAAAAATGCTTCTAACTTTGTCTTTGGTTCGCGCCTATCGTCACAATTTGGTTGGACTACCTCTACTGTCTCTACTGTGGGTTTCAGGTATGCCGAGTAATATATGTGTGATACAATTGAGTAGAAGTGTGTGTCCCACACATGAAATGAAACATTTCAGTCCCTTCTGCCGTGTGGGATATTTCATCGCAGGATAGGCTTCAGGAGAAAGCCATAAGTATCCTCTTCCGCTCTCAGTCGTCTTGACTATGTCTTGCTACTGGATCAGGATACTTGAGGACGAGAAAGTTAGGTTGACGTGCGCAACTCTCCCTCACTATAATACAATTTATGCACAAGCTACTTTGTTTTAATATGACGTTCGTTACACTACTGTCTAATATAAAATGCTTAATAGAAGTGGCTTTGATATTTGGTGCAGGAACATTCACACTCTCAAGAATTGTGGAAATAAAAACCTCCATCTGGGTCGAAGGAGGTGTCGTATTGCCGTGTACTAAGTGCTGCAGACAATCCAGGACACGGACTCTTCTTCCAACTCTTGTCTCTGTAAATGTAGACAAAGTAGTCGTCATCGATTACCATGGGCGAACAACAACATGTACGGGCGTGCGTGTGTACGTGTGTGTGTGTGTGTGTGTCTGTGTGTGTGTGTGTGTGTGCGTGCGTGCGTGTGAGAGAGAGAGAGAGAGAGTGCATGTATGTATGTTTTCAGACGATTTCAATCATCTTTCTGAGCTTAGGAAAGAAAAATAGGCACTGATTCGTTTGCCAGGCTATGGCAATCAGGGCTTTCAATGCTCATATGAACCGATCGCGCCTAATATACGAGCTAGCTTCAAAAAGTTCCTGGAGTAGTCGGAGTAGTGGACTCGTGTTTGAATGAAAGATGATATTATGGAGAATATGTATTTATAAGCTGGTAGTGACCTTGATGAAAAGGTATGACAGACGTGATCTTCACAAATACTCTCGAACAGAAGTTACATAATTTTGTTTGTGTGTTGTGCTTATTGTATCGTCGGAGTTAAAAATGTCCTGGATTGAACGACGTACAAATGTCAAATTTTGTGTTTTGGTAGGGACGCATAATTCTTCAGTTGCATCCCTAAAGGTATTATTTAGCGCAGCAAAAAAAAATACCAAAGAAGGTTGCAGCTAAATCGCAGCAGTATTGGTTTACATTGCTGCGTATGTCGAAAGTTTGTGATGTGTTCCGACGTACTTGACTGTTTCCTTCAAGTCTTCATGGAATGACTTTATCATTTCCAGCATATGGAACAGTCTAACTTTTCGAGTACCCTAATAAGAACTCCAAAAATACCATACCTACTGACCAGGTCAAATACTCAAGTAAGATCGATAAAGACAATGTATACTAGATTTATTTAGGCTCTCGATTTTTCCTGATGTCTGAGAGAAAAGGTCATTCCTGATGATCTACCAGGTCTAAATCTGCATTGTGCCTCTGGGTATATGCGCTTAACTAACATGTCTACAAATGTGCTAAGATAACTTTGGTGAAAGACTTACCGATAATAGCAAGGAGAGAGATGCCTCTACAGTTGTTGCAGTCTTTTCTATCCCCTTTATTACGGTATAGCGTAACTATCTTGACATCCAGCATGTCTTGAGGGACAGTTGCCTTCTTCCAACATTGGTATTGTGAAGTACGCAGTTGGTGTAACGTTGGACTTTTGCATCTCTTGGACAAGTCAAGAGAGATTCCATCACTAGCCAATGTTCTGCCTAGGACCAAACTGTCAATGGCCTTACTGTCGACTCATCTCTCCATATGCTCCTGCTAATCGCTTAGTTTCTCGCCGTTAATGCTTCTCAGTGGCGCTGCCTTCCGTGTGTGCTGTCCAGGGCCTTTATTTATTCCATCAAACATCTGTCTGGTGTAACTAGTTTGTGCTGCTATTTGGATATTCTGGCTAAGCTGAAGTCAATGCTCTTTGCCCATCGTCTGATGCTTAGTTTGATTTTGTTTCTAGCATTCTTGAGAACATGCAGTGACCCTGCATTTTGGTGAGCGCTTATATTCAATCAGGGCAGCGCGGTTGGTTTTTACCATAGGAGCCATCACATCTGATGAGGATTCAAACCAGTCATTTGGTTTCGCTGTCTTCCTTCCTAAAGCGCATAGCGCAGTATTCTGGATAGCGATACGAAATGGTCTCAGTTCTGCCTAGCTGCGTTTCTTTGCTGTGGAATGTGATTGCTTCTTTGAAAGTCTTGGTGAACTGTGCAATCATTCGGATGGTGTCATGTTATTGATGTTTATGTGTTGTTTTCCAGTTTGTCTAGAGTGATTGAACATTACTGCTGGCGCTATGATTTTACAACAGACAATAGAGTGGTATGTGCCACCATCCGCACGGTGATATGATCGTGTAAGCAGCACGGATCTCAGAAGCGACCTTCTGACGAGAATCATGTCCAGCTTGAGCCAGCGCTTAGATCGCATTTCCTGATGGGGCTTTATCTGAAAGTAGCTGGTCACGCACAATTCATTATGAACGGAGATCTCCAATAGTCGCTCTCCAGTTTCGTTTATCTTGCCAGCTCTAAATCTACCATTACATTAGGGACATTATTCATGAAATGCAAACACTAGCATTGAAATCACACAATGTTTGAAATTGCTTTTTGCTATGTGTGTTCTAAATACCCACCTCTAGATTGCCTTAGAACTCGTCTTTATCTTCAGGTGCAGAGTACAGGCTGGGGACATATACATTGGCGAGGCATGCGCTGGTATGTAGTGAAGTGTTAGCAGTCGTTCAGATACACTTCCACCCAGATCGACCATGTTCACCAAACATTTTCTTACGACAAAATGCACTTCCTGTTCAATTGGTTTGTTTGCCTCCTTCCCTTGCCAATAAAATGTGTAATCCTTTTCTTCTATTGTTCCAGCGCCTGTCAGGCGTGTCTCCAAAAGTGCAGCTATATCGATCCGTAGCTTTCTGAGTTCATCATTTATTACAGCTACTTTCCTAGTATCACTTATATCTTGAAAGTATTCTGGCATCCCACAGTATAGATCGGACGTTTAGCATCCTAATTGGATAATCGGTTATATTTTTGCTTGGTGCGATGTGTTCCTTCCACAATTCAGGTCTGACCTTAATTTCCAAGCACCCAGTGGGAGAATCTGGCCGTGGCGGGCTAGCAGCGAATTGCCTGGGAGCTGCACTACTTAAAGGGGCTGTAGCTATCCAATGAAATCCTAGAATTTCTCCAACTGTCGTAAGTAGTTCCTGGCGCTACGCCGTGCGCCAATTTGTCAATTGCCTATGACGGGCAACTGCTACTTTCCGTGTTGTGTAGAGACCATGGGTGATAGTATCCTTTCCGGCACAAGCTTAAACAGAAAAATAGTGCGATCAAGCTGTTGCCCACGCAGCATGTGCCCCATCTCAAGATAGTCTGTAGATCTAAAGGATTAACAATAATCGATACCGTTTGGTACCAGCCAGAACTGTCAGAATAGTGCTGGTCGACACTATGCGGTCTTAGGGACTTCGAACTCCGGATTCTACCTCTGGATTTACTTCTTCAAACCCGTTTCCTTGGTTGGATATTTCCTCAAAGCAGCGGAAGTTTGAAATCAGTGTTTACCTTATTCTAGGGACCACCATCAAAGGTTAAGGAAGTAAACTGGTTCTTAGACGCCAGTTGTTGGTCGATCCTGTTGACAAGGACTTTGGAGAATATTTTGTTTATCATCGGTAGTAAGCAGATAGGGTTGTAGTTCTCCAAGAGTTTGGTGTCGCCCTACTTGTGGATGAGTATAGTTTTTGAGGTGTTCCATTAATCTGGGATTCGTTTCTCTGTAAACCTCTTGTTAAATAACTTAGAAAGTTGTAGTACGAGAATGTCTCCTCCCACCTACCTACTCCCAGAGCTGTGCCTGACTTTGCCTGATGGATTGCATGGATGACCTCATCCGGTTCAATCAATTGAACAGGTTCGCCAATACATTTTGTACCTTCTTTATCGATGAGAAAAGGTTAGTAGAATACTATTTACACACTTACTTTAAGGCCCGTATGTCTGTTGAGATGGTGTTATCGGCTAATTTCAGTGTTTGAAAAATGGTTTTCTTCTGCACCATGTTCTTACGGCATCTTACTATAAAGTGCTTGTTTTCAGCTGCTTTGACCAGTCTTTGTGTTTGATGCTGCTTGTAGCCACCTTTGAGTATATGTCGTATTCTTCCGTTCAGTCCGCATGACGCAATCTTGTTGAGTGTGACATTGACTTTAAGCCTTCTCCCCATCTCGAGTAAACTTCTAGTTTCCTCTCCAACCCGGGAGCATCTTTTATAGTGGTAGGACTGCCGAAGACGGATGTGTCGTACCGAAAGGTGTAAATATCGCAGTCAAACTGTAAACTAGCGACAAAACGCATTCCGTACTCTGGACTACATCCTGCTACTTACAAAGCCCTGTTCAGGGCTTAGTAGCTGGAGATTGAGAACGAACGCAAAAGAAGAAGAAGCAGTAGTGGTATGAATTGTGGCAGCAGCAATGCATTCCTTCATTCTAGTCACCAGTTGATCAAAAAAACTTGTCGAAGAGCAAGAGATTGGTCATTTCTGTCTTGAGATTTGATCCCCAAGCGTAGTGATATTTGCTTGTGCTATTTTAGCTCTGTGACATTCTTTATGAGGTGTGCAGCTTAGGTTTGACAAGATCTGGAGTGGTCTGTGGTAACTGATCACGACTTAGCGATGAAGTATCTCTACGTTGGTGAGTAATTGGAGGTCGTTACACATGATATAATCTATATCTACTTTTTGTTTTTTAATCTGAGGAGTGCCACGTCCATATTTTCCCCGCTGGTTTCTTAAAGAACGTATTTGCTAGGAACAATTTCTGCGTCTCCGCAAAGACATCCAGTCGATGTCCCCGGTCGTTACGCTGGTCTTCGGAAAACGCGCCAATAAATTGTTCTTTTTCCTGTCTGGGGCCCACCTCGGGATTCAGATTTGTATTTCAAGTTCACTATCTGCAATTGCCTCATATGTCCATGATTCTGTTAACCCTGTTATATCTGGTTTTTCTTCTTCTACATACAGTTCCAATTCTTCTCTTTTATTTATTATGCTTCTCACATTTGCATAAAAGCATTTTAGTTCGTAATTTTGTTGGTTTCCACTTTTTTGCTTTTGCTTTATCATTTTAATTTTTGATTTTTTTATTACTAATTTCAAACTTCCTGACCCCAACTCTCCCCTTTTGACTACATTCACTATAACAACCTATTGTAGGCATATCTTTAGTCTTATACTTCACAGGTTTTACTAGTTTAAATTTTTAACACAGTAATTAAACAAATAATTTGCTATAACATGCCGTCCTATCTCATTTAAATGTAAGCCTCTGCTGTCTAACATTTTACTTGTGTCTACTTTCTTAGAGACTTCGAACACCGGATTTTACCTCTGGATTTACTTCTTCAAAACCGTTTCCTTGGTTGGATATTTTCGCAAAGCAGCGGAAGTTTGAAATCGGTGTTTACTTTTATTCTAGGGACCACCATCAAAGGTTAAGGAAGTAAACTGGTTCTTAGACGCCAGTTGTTGGTCGATCCTGTTGACAAGGACTTTGGAGAATATTTTGTTTATCATAGGTAGTAAGCAGATAGGGTTGTAGTTCTCCAAGAGTTTGGTGTCGCCCTACTTGTGGATGAGTATAGTTTTTGAGGTTTTCCATTAATCTGGGATTCGTTTCTCTGTAAAGCTCTTGTGTAGCTCTTGTATAGTTCTCTGTAAAACTCCTACTTTCACCTCAATAAATTTCATTCCTATGCCCGCACTCATCACCTGCAAACCTAAGATCTTCTTCTTCTTCTTCTTCTTCGTACGCAGTCAGACAGTAACCATTATTTTTTCGAAAAAAGCGGCGGTCATCCTGAGGCTCTCGCCACCGCCATAGAGCTTGTCTTGCAGTTCCACTGGTAATGGCCACATCTGCTCTCTCTGATCCTCGTATGTCGGGCAGTTCTGCAGCAGATGTTCAGCGGTCATTTTACCAGTACCGCAAGGGCATTCGTCGGTACACCCTATCTTCAATTTGTTGAATAGGTGGTACCTCAGTCTGTTGTGGCCAGTGCGAAGTCTGAAGACAACGACCTGCTCTCTTCGGTTCAACTGGTAATAGGCATCGTTTTTGGTGTAACCAGTATGTTCGGTTTCCCATTTGGTCATGTATCTGGCTTTGATAAGCCGTTTTGACTCTTCGTACGTCATACTGGTATCTGTTTGTGGTAGTCTTGCACCTTCTTTTGCCAGTCTGTCTGCCTCCTCGTTGCCTTGGATGTTGCAGTGTGACGGAACCCACTGTACCACTACCCTTTTTGGTGCGGACTGCTGGCACAGTTTGCAGAGTGCTGCACTTAAGTCATTAAGCTCAGTGTTTTTCTGGCTTTTTAGCGCTGTGACTACGGCGAGAGCATCTGTCAGCAGGACTATATGGCTCTCATTTTCACTGTGTGTCACCATTTCTTCTACTGCCGCCCTCAGTGCCTCTGCCTCCGCTCTGAAATTGCTTGTGTACTTACCAGTAGCGAGTGACAGTGTTATTTGTCTGCCATTTGGTAGGTTCAGGAATGCTCCTGCCCCTCCGTTCTGTGTAGTGTTTGTTACAGAACCGTCGGTGTATGCATGGGTCCAGTCCATGCTTGGGTAGCTTTTCGTTATGAAGCTTAGGGTAGTATCTCTCCTTTCTTTTTCAGTCTGGCAGTTTTTGTTTGCAATACCTGGTATATTTTCTACCACCTCTGGAAATATGTCCTGCCTCCAGGTAGGTTTTCGTACAGTAGTGATGGGTTTTGGTGTTGTTAGTGCGTTTATGGGATCTTCGTGCATCTTTGCTTTGGCTATTTCTGCAAAGTTTCTCCGCTTTAGTTTCCCATTTCACAAATTGTTTAGTCTCTGGTGCATTGGATGGTCCGTCAGTCTTCGGAGTTTCTCTGACTGCAGCTGGGCTCTGCAGTCTCTTCTATCGGTCATGGATTGCAGTTTTGTAATCTTTTCAAGTTCTACAATTGGCGTTGACTTCATGCCATCTGTTATAATTCTCATGGCTTGGTTTTGAAGTTTGTTAACTTTATCGAAGTTCGCCTTCGCTGCTGTTGTACATGCCGCAATGCCATACTCGAGAACTGGTCTCACTCTTCCAGTATACAGTTTCTTTAGTATGCCTTCGTCTGCTCCCCAGCTTGTGCCAGCAAGTTTCCTCATGATTGCCATTCTTTCTCTGGCTTTCATTCGGTTTCTCTCAATCTGACTTTTCCATGTCATTCGCCGATCAAATGTGACTCCCAGATAGGTTGGGTTGTCGTTTGGCTGCAGGAATTTGCCATTTAGACTTAATTTGGTACTTTGGGGTTTTAATGAAAGCGAGAATATTGTGCATGTGGTTTTCTCCTCGTTTATTTTGACCAGCCATGAGTTCGCCCACTCTTCCAGCGATGTTAGGGCCGTCTGCATCCGATTTCTTGCTATGGTGAGATTCTTTTCAGAGGTCCACATAGCCAGATCGTCTGCAAACATTGAGCTATGGACTCTTCTTGGTATATTCTCTGTAATATCGTTTATATATACCAGGAAGAGTGTGGGTGACAGTACTCCCCCTTGGGGTACTCCCTGCTCGAGTGTCACCTTTTTGCTCATCTGCCCTTGTACTTGGACTCTGGCTGTTCTTTGTTTGAGGTAGTGGTTGATCCACTTGTACATCTTCCCACATACATCACTTCTTCTTAGCTTGAGTCTAAGTCCATCCTTCCAGACTTTGTCAAATGCCTTTTCCAGATCCACCCAAACAGCTACTGTGTGTTTCTGTGCCTGGTAGGCATCTTCTATCTCCTGGGCTATGAGGATGACCTGGTCCTCAGTGGATCTGTGCTGTCTAAAGCCGGCTTGCTGTGGAATTAGTATTCGTTTTTCTTCCAGATGCCACATCAGTCTGGTGTTAATCATCCGTTCCATCAACTTGACGACACAGCTCAGTAGGCTGATGGGCCTGTATCCATTTGGATCTGTTTTATCCTTTCCTGTTTTTGGTACTGGTACCAGTATTGCGTCTTTCCATGCCTGGGGTACAATACCCCTTTTCCAGCTTTGGTTCAGGACTGATAGTAATTTCCTCTTCGCTGTTTGGCCCAGCCCCATCAGCATTTCGTTTGTTATCCCGTCTTTTCCGGGAGATTTCCTTTTCTTTAGTGTTCTCATAGCCTCTTCCATTTCGCGCATTGTTAGTTTGGCCATCATGTGCTCTTCAGGAGCCGTATTTATGTTTTCGTGTCCCTTTAGCTCTTCGCTAATGTCTGTATGCTTATCTGCAGGGACCTCGATGTGGTTTGCTCTGGCATAGTGATCGACAAAGGCGTTTGCGGCTTTCTTACCTGTGATCAAGTTCTCGCCCTGCTTGATAGTAATTTGTTTATTTGACGGGGTTTCGTCGTTCATGGCTCTGACTAGCTTCCATAGCTTGTTCCCGTCTCTGTCCAGGTTTAGACTTTCCGGTTTATTTTTCCAAAACCTAAGGTCGATACCTAATATCTTAATATGTAAATAGTCTGACCCGTCTGCAATATTTAAAATGCCCATCATTGTGACCTTTCTGAACTTTTTTTTTTTCCTTAAGTGTTACCATAAAACCTGTGTATCTTTTCATCATTATTTCTGTACCTTCTCCCTTTACATTGTTGTCGTAATTATTGTCGTCCGGTTTCTGTATTTCATTTTTTCCGCGTGTTTTCTTTGTTTCTATGTTTTGTTTGATCATGTGATTGTTACATGTGGTTTTTTTGATCCTGTGATTGTTACATGTGATTGGTTTGATCCTGTGATTGTTACATGTGATTTATTTCTGAGAATGTTATATTGACGTAGTTTATTTAGGTAGTTGCGTGTCTGTGTTGTTGAAGGACGCAAATTGAAATTCAGAAGGAAAGTTTTGGAATATTTAATTACTATTATAGAGGAATGAAGGGTAATTTAGTATCAGTCCTGAAATCACAGATATAACACAAATTTGGCGGAGCAAATGTGATCAGCGGCTGGTGCAGCTCTCGATCCGAAGTATATATATATATATATATATATATATATATATATATATATATATATATATATATATATATATATATATATATATATATATATATATACATCTTCCTCTCTTCTTTTCGCTTGTGTCCTGCTTGTGCCTTTCAGCGTCAGGTCATGAAGAGGTTTCTCGACCGGTCTCTAGTATGTGCTTCGTACATGGGGAACTTTACTGCTTCTGTTAATTCTGCTATCCATCTTTTGCGTGTTCGGCCCTTTGCTCTGTATCCATTGTTTCTGTATAGCATTGCTTTCTGAGAGATTATATCTAGTGTGTGTCGGGTCACTTGAGCTAATATTTGGTTTTCTATTTCTTTATGAAATCTAACACTGGTGTTGTGATTACTTTTCTCCTAATATCTTCGTTTCTGATTCTATTCATGCATTCGTTGAAGTCATGTCATCGCTGTCGTTTTGATTTTTATTTTATCTTTGTTTGTTAGTGTTCATTTCTGGTACAGGTAACATAATGTGGGTAGGAATACCCTGTTGTATAACGTTCTTTTTTGTATCCATTGTCATGTGCCTACATATTAATATAGGTGGCATTTGCACAATGACTAGACTTACTTCATTCCATTGTTATGGATTTCGGTGTCACCTGTTCTTTTTGCACAGATTATGTTACTCAGGTAAGTGAAATTTTTCACCAGTTCTACTTGTTGGTTGTGTTTTAATATTTTTGTTTCCATTTTGTTTATTTCAATTCCGATAACTTTATGGTTGTTATTTCTTTCATTATGTCTGCGTTGTAATATATGTATGTTTTTATATAGATACGCAAACCTCTCCTTACAACGTACAACGTCAGCAGAGTCCGCGTCGAATCATCAGATAATGCATATCTAGTCAAAAATACAGTTCCCGTTCCACCGAATAAATTTAAGGGGGAATTTTGTGAAGCTAGTGCTAGTCTATTCAATGATCATCGACATATGCCCATTTCTTCATCTGCTTCTTTGTGTTGCTAAGCACACTTTCTACCTTATCTTTAATAAAACTGTTGTACATGTCTTTCATATTCCCAATTGTGGCAGCTTCTGCCGCTTGTTTGCCAACTCGTCAATGTATTGTATCTTGTCTTATCTAACGCTCATCTCAACCTCTTGTTTTGACTGCAGTATCAATTCTCTGAGCTTTGGCTCTGGTACATCTAGTTTAGCTGTTCTTCAAGTCGTATTTTATCATATCTCCTGCTTGTATCTTAGATGCAGCATCTGCTGTTATCAATACCTATATACGTCTAGGCGTTTTGATCCACAAAAGCCTTATTGGACACGGAAGAAAAAGGCTCACTGTATTCTACTTACCAGACCTTTAAATTTGATAAAAAGAAGTTATACACGTGGTTGACAACCATTTTTGGAGAAAAAAATGTGCCACAGTAGGCGTCATTATAAAAACAAATGCGTAAGAACTATGTCGCAATTCCCATAGAGGACGCCAAATGTATTTAGATTATCTATGCTCGGCCTTCTACTGCTCATTGAACACACTGACCTAATTCCCTTCCCTACTGTTCGCAAAATTGGAAAACTCCCTCTGGCTATTTTGTTTGAATGTGGAAAAATAAACAGCATCCGTCAAAGGTTGTTCGACATCCTTTGTAAGGTGGGAAACAGAAAGGCGTAGGTGTTCCACAACACGACAATTTCTGTTCTGTTGTATTGTGTAAATAAGGTAATGTTGTCTTTGCTCCATATCATTTTGTTATATTGCTAATTATTTATTCGTTGCTTTCTGTCTTTTTCGCCCTCAACCAACCTCACTTTTTCTATCTATTTTTTCTGATTATAGCAATGTATTCTAACTTTTGTCATCTTAAACATCCCGATAACGATGGATTTTTTTAACCAATACATGTTGATTTTTAAAGGTGAGATCGTGATGCAATTTTCTATCAAATATCTCTTTTGAAATGCCAAAATACATTATCCGACAGGTCGTTATCTCTTATATTCTTTCTTCGTTATAATATCTTTGTGTCTGTTTTATTAAATTAGCTTTATTCTTATGTCATTCATGCTTCCTTAATGCAAAAATAATGAATATTGTTTTTTGTTTAGAAATCCTACTTGCTTGAAAAATGGAATAAATAAGCGCGCCTCGATACATTATTGGCTAATACAAGACCGTTAAGCTTCCATGCGAATGACGTGACACAGAGGACATGACCGGTCTTGTTAGCGTTGATAACAAAAGTCAGGGAGCTTAAGGCTCAATGCATATTCCGCTCTGACTGCAGGAGACCAAGGCAGTCACATACGTTAAGCGTCCATCTTCCTCTTAAGAAATTCTTGCCTCGAAGGGGAAAATGGCATTATAGACTCGCTCAGCTCGCGACAAAGCACTCGCCTGGTTCGCTATATCTGGAAGGTTTTAGCTTAGATGACGTTATTTCCCTCGCGTGCTTGCCTTGTGTACGCTCAATTGTTCAGTCTGTATGACCACTTTGTGAAAAGAACTTACAGATTCGAGTGTTGTTTTTATACAGCATTCTACTGACAAGTACGCTGGTATGTATCTTTTTCGTAATATACAAAATGTATTTAGGACTGAAGGCTTAAAAGCACTTGACATTACCCATCACGTTGATAATAGAAATTCTACTGGTTTTGAATAGTCTTATAAACACGTCCCAAATATTCAGTTGCAACGAAATTGTGACTATCTTTTCGCGTGGGTACCAACGAAGAAGTTAGTTGCAATATATTAATATAATATTCGAAAATAGAGAGATAAGCTATCAAACTAGCATCTGATATTAATAATAGCGTTGACGGTCAATTCCTTCTTCAGTCATCTGTCGTTTACATGACAGTACTGCACACTTAACTGGTTTCCCATTAATGTGTTGATGGCATAACACATCTGGGTTTTTCCGACTTCCACTACGCCTTCTGTCTTCAGTTTGTCCATTTCATTATGACGCTCAGTTCGATTTACACTTTATTAAAAATTGTCAATCACATATGCATCTTCTTCTGCTTTCGTTAGCTTGAAAATAGAATGTGAATATCTGTGAAATTACTTCTTGTATAAACTCCACTGTCTTTTGTAGTTCACATATAGGTATAACTTCAGCTTTATTAGCTATTGTTTTACTGTTAATGTTGCTTTAATGTTGCTCAGTTTGCCACTGAGATTTCTCACCTATCCATAAAATGCACAGCAATCCCTTAGATAAACACATTAGTCTCTATAATCGATATGTCTATTGCTTTCGTGTGTACGCCACTCAAACATGTATAGATTATGAAACAGAACATACAACAGTCCCGTTGATAAACACAGGCACTCTAGTGTATACTAAACCACATATAGCGAAATAAATCTTGAGACTACTTATAAAGAAATACATTGGTTTAGTACCTCCTGATCAGCACTAATTAAATATATTTATTGAATTGAGTTAAGACAAATTAAAATTAAAATAGATCAGCTTGTTACTTGTGTTTTAATTTGGCAGACGCATTTAAAACTCCAATACATCTTTTACTACGTGTTATTTGACATTCACGAACGTCCAATGTGTTCACACTGACAACATTACAGAAATAAATGTGAATTTACTTTGCGGGACGACTTGTTGTTACAGCGACATATTAGCATAATTGTCTGCATGACGAATTGACCGAATTATGTTTCGTAAGACGTGTATTTTATCGCCAAAACCATTGCCGTATGTCGTTTTTGTTATCTCCAGTAGAAGCATGAGGCGACAAAAGAGTTGGCATCCACTTTGCAGTAAATGTGATCTCTTTAAGAGGATGTTTCTGATGCATTTTATTTTACACCATGATGTTGCAGACTCTAAGGGCAACAACCCTAATTAGTCAAACTTTATGACAGCAATAGTGGCATTCACGCGTTCTATTCTTACTTTTCAATTTAAGGGTCGGTGATCCATACAAGAATATTATCAAACCTACGCGCAAACATTTATACAAACGTTCATTTGGGTTTCTTTGGTGATGTCTAGAAGCAATTTTAAAATTATATGAAAAGTAACAAACATATCTGTGAAAATGGTACCAAAACGTGAAAAAACACCGCCATTGTTGGAATCACAAAGTATAATGAAAATTAATGTCGCAAAAATTGAGAATTCAGGAAACAAATATCCCCACTCGCCTTGAGATTGATCCCAATATTTAAAAAAAAAAGCTGAATTAAAAGGGAACATTGAGTCAAATATATTCCTTAGACAATCAGCAAAAAAGGTGGTTTCAGAGTAGAAGACGGGTTCACAGAAAACCCATGAATATATTAAATCTCTTCTTCCTTGTCGCATAGCTCCTTATGAAGCATAGGGCCCCTTCTGCAGATGATGTCTCACTGTAAGCCTGCTTCAAAGTGATTTGTGTTCTCTTGAAGTTGTGTATTATGTAGCAATCTGTTTTACACAATGGCGTTGCCAGCCCCATGCACAACGTTCATTAGTCACCTATTCGGCATGTGTGGAATGCAGTGGATCTACTCATGTGTCCTCGAGAACGGATCCATGATCGACATGGATTAAATTCATTTTGTAAGCAGGAAATTGAATATTGTCTTCATCTTCTGTTATTGTTTCTAGTTGCGAGAGGTTTTTGTTAAACTGAAAGTATCATATTACGGGCTATTGCCAATCTTGCTCACTTGTTTAGCTGCTCCTCTTCTACATTGAGGTACACAGATTTGAAAAAAGAGCATAAGACTATTCTATAAGACTATATATATATATATGTAGTCTTCCTCTTGGACTGGCTTCAGTCTAGTGGTCGGTCGCTTACTGATTCTCTATATTTTCATCCTAGCGGAATTGGTCGTCTTGGTAATCTTCATCCGTGACACTTTTCTGCCCATTACTGTCGCGGTAGTCTATTTTCTTTCATACATGGGCAAACCACTGTTACTGAGGCTACTCTACTCCTGTCTGCTAGCCGTATTTCGAGATCATGCTGTATTGTCTGATTGAGGACCTTGTCTGCTATTGATGCTTGGACCACCTTTCTTAGATATCTCATTTAAGAGGTTTAAAGCTGTCCTTTTTTTTTTTGGGGGGGGGGGGGGGCTGGGGGGGGGGGGGTGGTTGTGGTTATTGTCAATGATTCACTTCTGTAAGTTCAAACTAGTACACTGGACTGGTACATCTTAGTTTTCTTACCAATTTCCCTTTCATTAAAGAATCCTTAAATTACGGTATGAAACAAGTCTATCAGTTACTGTTTTTCTAGAAGCCAACTCTTCTTTTATACGTCCCGAATGATCTATGAGAACTCCAAGAAATTTTGACTGTTCCAGAAGCTCTTCATTCAGCGTAAAATGCATTTTCTCTTCTATCAAAACCACTGTTGTTTTTTTTTCGTTGCTTTAAAACTATTAACGATAATTCCTCTTTTCTCTCGCTTCTCTTTTCACATTTGAAGATTGATCTTCATTGGCGTCTCCTATCTGGTCATTCGAGCCACATCACCGACAAAGTCTAACTCTGACATACAGAACAGTTTCATGTTCAAGTATTCCATATTATTTGTGTACCTTCTCATTTCATGCTCTGTTGACATCGCGCATGCTCAGTTTTGGAAAGTTATAAATTTGTACTGTATTACGCCACTATTGAACCGAGGTAGCACAGTCGATAGTGCACTGACTAATTAGTCGAGCGATCTAGAGTCAACCCCTAAGTGTTATGGGATATTTGTTTCAATCACAAAAGACTCCGGCGTCGACCCAATCTGACACATTAAGCACCAGAGCATGTCTTATAACTAAAGTAGGCTGGCGTGGTGCTGACATGATCCCTAATGTGTCGCTAGTCAAGAACATATTGGCCTTATACTATCTTCGCAATATCCCACAAAGCGTGTAAACAGTATCTTTCCCTTTTTTTTTACGGCACTAGCGTTCTTCAAATACACTCAGTTTTGGTTTCCTGTCCGAATGTAGTTTATGTAAGTCTCCGATAAACTGTATGACGCAGATCAAGGGTGATGCGATATTATTACATTTCAGGCATTCACAAGGCTTTCATTTGGGAACTGTATTGCATGCCTTCTACAGGTCCAAGCAACAGCGGTAAATTCCATCATCATACACAAGAGTGTATTCAGTCAGTTGCATGAGTCGTTGGCTCTTAAATACATTTAACATTGCCCAATTGTGCCTCAGGCCATATGTCTTAATCTCTGTTCTATTATCCTAGAGTAGACTTTGCTGGGGATACTAAGGAGTGATATTCATCTATGGTATTCACATTCCCAGTTGTCATTCTTTTTGAAAAATAGCATAATGATGGCGATTTCTCAATTATTTGGTATAGTTTTGTTGAACTAGGCTGCTCGGAGAACATTCAGAAAATAACATTTCGTCTGCAGTTTACATGCACTTTACTATCTCTAGTGTTATATCTTCATGTCCAGCTGCTTTGCCAACTTAAATTTCCTCAGATCGAATGCTGCCTCCAGATCCTCCATTATTGTGTTGCTTTCTCACACACAATTAATTTCCTCTTCTATATTTGAGCATGTCGTACCTTAAATGTGGTCGTCCTCCGCACGGACGAACTGAGAAATAGTCTGTCCATTAATGCATTATCAATTTTTCAGTGTCAAGCAAAGCACTTTGTTTGTCTTTTACAAGTTTCAGCGAGCATACTTTTTTTCTTTCTCGTGTTCTTTAGCGTCTAATATAACAGCTTCTAATTTTCTCTAGCATTCTTTTTTCAGTCTATCTGCAAAATCAATCCATGATTTATTTTAATTTTTGTTTTGGCGCTTTGTCATTGTGGAGCGTGTAGTCTAGTCAACAGTGAGCTGACTTGCTAAGACTGGGATTACATCACGCCAGGGTTCGAAATCATAGACACAGAAAAAAATATGGGCCTTGTTCGTCCCTTGTAACGCTCCTCCAGTTGATCCAACTGTAAATGGGTACTTGACCTATGAGTTGGGGAAGGTATAAACAGCCAGGAAGGGAACTGGCCACCCCACCTCACATTGGCTGTGGCTAAGTCCATGAGTTATGTACATCTCTGACGGCAAATGTTGCCAAATTACTTCCCTTTACCTTAACCTTGACCTTGATTTGTTTCAGAGTACTGTGTAATAGTATTTCTCTGCTGTTTTTGCTGCTGTATTCATGGCTTACAAGAATTATTTTCATACATCTTTCTTCTCCCTTTATTATGATTTTGATTTCTTCAGTTCACCAGTTGTCCTCCGCAAATTCATCTTGACTGTGAGTTCACCATATGTTTCTGCTGCAGCATCTTGGGGATGGTTTTTTATTTTAACCAGAGAGCTTCTAGAACCCCGGGTAGTTCTTCCACTGACCCACTGCTGTCAATATAAGCCCCTGATACATGCCCCCCCCCCCCCCAAGTATGGTTCTCTTATTTCGCAGGCTTTTATTCTTCATTCCACTAGTCTATGTGTTTTGTATTTTTACTTGAATGTAGATTTTACAATTTAGTGGGAAAACTCTTTCCCTTGTCCTCTTTAATGTCATAAGGTAGTGGTCATTTAGATTTCTGATCTTGTCTTTAGTATATCCCACACACTTAAATAAATTGTTCCTTACGATGTTTCTTATTAAATTATGTTTCTTGTTCCTTGATGGTTTACATTGAGAATATGTGTGTATGTCTTTCTGTGGGAAACGTTGTATTTGTAATGACGAGGTTCTGCTCACTTCAGACTCTTAAGAGTCGCCTACCATTGTCACTTATAACATAGTCCCTGTATCATCCCTTCCCATCTAGAATGATTATTTCCCACTCTGCCATTAAAACTCAAAAAAAAGTTAATTGCATCATTCCAATTGTTCGGGATCAAGATGCTGAGCAGCGCATGAGTTGCAGTGGTCAGAGACCCATAGCTGACTGCTTGCGTCAGGGCCAGCGAAGCAGAGCTGCCAAGATCCTTCTACGCCTCTACGCGGTGATCCTGGATAACAGGCTGCAACAGGGCAGACTTACTAAGGAGAAAGGATCGAAGAGGAAATGCTAACCCGGTACTCAAAAATGCTTGCTAAAGTCGGATGTGTTGGACCGAAAGGTGCAAATATCGCAGTCAAGTTGTAAACTACGACACAACGCATTCGGTTCTCTTCACTACATTCTGCTACTTAAGCCCTTTCAGGGTTTTGTAGCGGGAGATTGAGAACGAACGAAGCCAAGACAGGCCATTCCAATTGTCCACTGCCTTTCAATCAGCTAAATAAATTCTTCTTTAATATCGCATCTATCCACCTTATTATATGCACAAATAATGACGATGTTGCATATCTTTCCTTCTTCTGTGAGGTCAAGCCCCATAATACGTTCGGAGATAAATACTCGTGTATTGATGTTGCCTCTTCGATTCCTTACCACAATACAGCCCACCCCCTCTTTGCCTCTGTGGACAGTGGGAACTCTGCCATAGACAAGCATGTTGCCCTCAAAATGCATAATCCTTGTCCTGTTTTCTTAGTTTCTCGTAAAGTTATAATTTTATATTTTGATTTTTTTTTACTTTTGTTTATGAGTTCGTCCTCCTTTCCGATGATACTTCTAATGCTTTATATTCTATAAATCTAATGTTCTATATTGTATCAATCGTAGCCCACCAGTTGCTGTCTGTAAGGCCCGTCGGTTTTATTTCTGTATGTCCTTGTAATCGGTCGTACAGGTAATTTCCATAGTAGAGGCGGCTGCCTTTTATGGACTTCCATATAGACGATCTTTTATGGTTCAATGCTGTCTATTGGATCAATCAATTAATCACAATTTATTCAGTTGAATGTGGAGCATAAATCTTCACAAAACACACGCAATTCATCACTTACTGACCTGTCCATAGCTGTTGAAGTTATTGTGACTTAAATGCGTATAAGATGGAGCAAATAGCTCCTCGTTCAACCCTCCGTAGTAGCATCTTACCATTTTCCTGGTAGGTTACAGTATTTATGTTCTTTGCTCTACTCTCTGACCAAGGTGACACTCGGATATGTTCACGGGACATTGACAGCTAGACTCAAACTATAGAGACAATTTAGCTATTCGCCACCCAGCACATGTGTCTGATAGCATGAAACATGCTTTACCGATGTATTTCATGTAGTCTTGCAAAGAATATTTTTGTGAATACTTCCTTCCATGATGAGGCTGCTAGTCTAATTCAGAATCATCGTTAGCTTGTCTTCTAT
The DNA here is from genome assembly GCA_036924085.1 of Ariolimax columbianus. Taxonomy (NCBI): domain Eukaryota; kingdom Metazoa; phylum Mollusca; class Gastropoda; order Stylommatophora; family Arionidae; genus Ariolimax; species Ariolimax columbianus. The sequence goes on along the minus strand of JAVGWX010000013.1, from coordinate 26,303,914 downwards.
GACATGTTATGTTAGGTATGAATGACACTATTCTTTGTAAATCAGTAACGAAATACAGCAGCCAAAAACTAAACAGCAAACATAATCACTGTTTTCACTGATGATCTTGGCAAAGATATCTGTACTACTGTTGTAGTGTCCAATAGTTTTTCTTCATCGGTGTTCGTTCGGAATAAACGTTGTGACCTTGTGTCGTAGTTTACGCATGGCCATTTCACAGTCGGCTCCCCGCATGGGTGCCCTGGATGTCACAGAATATACCGTTCTAAGAACGGTCTTTACAGTCATCAGAGAACATAGTCTGATGATGTCACAATCTTCGCTTGCGATGGGCAACTATTATTATTATTTTTAGTTTTCAACGAGGCTGCGATATCTGCGTCTCTCCGCCCGATACATCTGATTTCATCTGGCATTTTTTTTTTAATGCCAGGTTTACTTTCCTACTGCGATTCCTATCCCATAGCCAGCCTACATTAGTGGCTAGTGCAGCCTGTTTCCATAGCCACCACGTAGAGGTGGAACATGGTCTCGTCCAGCTATGGCTCGTGATATTGATGCCAGCAGCCAGCTATGAGTCGCTGACCAAGGTACCAGCAGCCAGCTATGTTCGCTGACCCTAATGCTAACAGCCAGCTATGTTTCGCTGACTCTGATGCCATCTATGAGTCGCTAGCTACTGTCAGCACATGATCTAAGGATGAAAAGTCTGTTTGACAATCCCAACGCCTCCGGTTCGAATTCCACTCCTGTCCAGTTTGGAACAACCGTCCGTCCGTCCCGTCAGTCGGTCCCTGCGGCCGTCCCAGTGAGGCTTTTTACACACCCTTCCTCCGCCGACCGGTGTGTGCTGTACGTACGTCTCAGACAGATATCTGGTTCATCCTGCCAGTAGTCACATGCTTGTCTCAAAGATTAAGCCATGCATGTCTAAGTTCACACTGTCTCACGGTGAAACCACGAATGGCTCATTAAATCAGTCGAGGTTCCTTAGATGACACGATCCTACTTGGATAACTGTGGCAATTCTAGAGCTAATACACGCTTACCAAGCTCCGACCCTCGCGGAAAGAGCGCTTTTATTAGTTCAAAACCAATCGTCGTTTCCCCTCGCGGGGTTGCGGCATCCCCACTGGTGACTCTGGATAACTTTGTGCTGATCGCATGGCCTCATGAGCCGGCGACGAATCTTTCAAATGTCTGCCCTATCAAATGTCGATGGTACGTGACATGCCTACCATGTTTGTAACGGGTAACGGGGAATCAGGGTTCGATTCCGGAGAGGGAGCATGAGAAACGGCTACCACATCCAAGGAAGGCAGCAGGCACGCAACTTACCCACTCCCGGCACGGGGAGGTAGTGACGAAAAATAACAATACGGGACTCTTTCGAGGCCCCGTAATTGGAATGAGTACACTTTAAACCGCTTAACGAGGATCTATTGGAGGGCAAGTCTGGTGCTAGCAGCCGCGGTAATTCCAGCTCCAATAGCGTATATTAAAGTTGTTGCAGTTAAAAAGCTCGTAGTTGGATCTCAGGCGCAGGCGGGCGGTCCGGCTCGCGCCGGTTCACTGCCCGTTGTCTCCTGCCCTACCGTCTGCCGGCTCTCTCCCACGGGTGCTCTTCGCTGAGCGTCCTGGGTGGCCGGCGCGTTTACTTTGAACAAATTAGAGTGTTCAAAGCAGGCCTCGGCTGCCTGAATAATGGTGCATGGAATAATGGAATAGGACCTCGGTTCTATTTTGTTGGTTTTCGGAACTGGAGGTAATGATTAACAGGGACAAACGGGGGCATTCGTATTGCGGCGTTAGAGGTGAAATTCTTGGATCGCCGCAAGACGAGCTACTGCGAAAGCATTTGTCAAGAATGTTTTCATTAATCAAGAACGAAAGTCAGAGGCGCGAAGACGATCAGATACCGTCGTAGTTCTGACCATAAACGATGCCGACTAGCGATCCGCAGAAGTTGCTTCGATGACTCTGCGGGCAGCTTCCGGGAAACCAAAGTGTTTGGGTTCCGGGGGAAGTATGGTTGCAAAGCTGAAACTTAAAGGAATTGACGGAAGGGCACCACCAAGAGTGGAGCCTGCGGCTTAATTTGACTCAACACGGCCAAACACTGACATGATTGACATGCCGAGAGCACTTTCGTTGGGTCTAATATGGAACGGGTGCTGGAATTAGACCCTCGAAAATCTGGGGCTACCCTCTAAGTAACTTGATTGTCTCGCTAAAGGAATTGACGGAAGGGCACCACCAGGAGTGGAACCTGCGGCTTAATTTGACTGAACACGCCAATACTGTAGAACGACTGACAAATCGAGAGCACTACCGTTGGATCTAATAATGAACGTACGCTGGTATTAGACTCACGGAACACAAGTCAGCTCTCTAACACTCTAATGAAAGAACGCTACGGAAATCGTGTTTAACCCCGCAGAAACCGCAGATTTCAAATACCTGGTCATTGACAAACAAAAGCCCTCAATACATTCGTCTGGCCAAATAGTGAACGGTTGCTGGAAATAGACCATCTGAAGACAGGTCAGTTTTACCCTACTAATTAAAGGGCGTTGCTACGGAAAACCAGCTCATATCGAGAGGAGCCGCAGACACTTTGGTTCACGTACCAGGCTGATAAGCCAATGGCGCGAGGCTACCATGTGGGAGATTACGGCCGAACCATTGTAAGCCGCAATCCCGCCCAAAATCTCAGCACCGCTGCAATGGGAGGCTCCTACATGTTCGGGACCTGGGGCTCGCGCCCCAGCCCTATCCGGTAGAGCCACAGAAAGAGGTCTCTGCCGCCCGCCGATCAAAGCGGGCGGGCAGCTGCTTGATACTCACCTAATACGGCGATGGGGTGCGAAACCACCAACATAAGACTTAGTTCCTGGTCATGGTGTCGAAAACAGTAGAGCAGCCACCTCACTGGGAACTGTCGAGACTCAACCAATGACCATGAGATATGTCCGCACACTAGGCGAATAACATCTCTGTGACATTACCAGGCTTGTCCCCTGGTTAAATGCACTTCTGCTTCGATACCTACCTCTGTACGCTACCAGCCATATAGCTAGCTTGCTGGACGCAGAAGAGATGCAGACCAGCGGACATTGCACACCTGCCCCACTGTGTCAACATCCCAGGTGGCGGGGAATGCTAGGCGTACCATCTCTGCATAGAAGCCAAGAAATTAAAGGGAGAAAGAGATACCCCACTCACATGCAAATGCTACGTTCCTGGCAGGACGTGACGATCCTTGGGTACAGACACACTGGACTGCCTCTCTTCCGGGCAAACCAGTCCACATCATATATCTCATATGTCATCTCATATATCATCTCACATATCATCATCGCACCTTATAGACACGAGTAGTGAAGACTCGATAGTCTGGTAAGACAACTTCCATAAGAGAGACAACTCTGATCATAAACAACTGCTGCCTTGCAGATAGGCTGGGGACAGCCAAAGGCTAAGGAGGGCATCCCTACAGAAACGCCTGTTGAAATCGGATGCACGGGGCCGCAAGCCTAACAAAACAGTGCAACGTAAATCGCAGCATGATGACAGTACAACCGATCAGAAAAACGCATGGCGCTCATCCTGCGGAGTCCCGCCAGGCAGCGATAGTGCCTCACGAAGGGGCCCACCCTTGACTACTGGTGGTCACCCACCCATGTGTCGTGGAGTCAAGGCACATGGCTATGGGGCAACTTTTATTGACCAAAAACTCAAGACCCTCAAAATACTACAGTGGAATGCGGAGGGAGTCATAAACAAAAAACTTTCCCTAACACATCACCTGCATGAAGGTAAGATTGACGTGGCATGTATCCAGGAAACGCACCCCAACAATAATCATAAATTCTCAATCAGAGGATACCAGACCTTCCGTCTCGATAGAGAAGGCCACAAAGGAGGGGTCCTGATACTGACCAGAAACTGCATACCGAGTAGCGCGGTACCTGTCAGTCACACCGGACAAGCAGAAATTGTAGGAGTTGACATAATGGCTCAAGAGACGAAGCTCCGCATTTTCAATCTGTACGGACCACCAAATAGAGACCTATCGCTCTCGAGTATGGAGGTCAGAGACTCCAACTGCATAGAATTTGGAGATTTCAACAGCCACTCGGAGAGATGGGGATACTCTGACACAGACAGCAGAGGTGACGAAGTGGAAGATTGGGAGATAGATACAAATCTCTCCCTAATCAATAGGCCGGAGGATAGCCCTAGTTTCTATTCAAGAACATGGCATACCACCTCGACTCAAGATTTGGCCTTCTCCACACAGGACACACACCATAAAATAGGCCGCCAGGTGCTAAACCAACTGGCAGGTAGCGACCACAGGCCGATCAGGCTAGACATCGATTTGGAAGTAGGCCCACAGGAAACAAAACCGCTCCCATGTTGGAATTACAAACGAGCCGACTGGGACAGATTTATAATCCTGACAGATGGGCTGTATGAAACCATCAACACACGAAACAACAGAATGAAGCCTAAGCAAGGCAATAATGCAAGCCGCCACTGAAACCATCCCAAGAGGAGCTAGGAAAAACTATAAGCCCTACTGGAATGATGAGTTGCAGAAAGCGGAAGATGCAGTAACAAATGCTAGGAACATGGCAGAACGAGAACAATCTATGGAGGCAAACATCGCCCTCAAAGCCGCCACGGCAAAATACAAATACACTCTCAAGCAAACAGCAAGAGAAAGCTGGAAAACCAAAACGGAAAGCCTAAACCTGGACAAAGACGGGAACAAGCTATGGAAGCTAGTCAGAGCCATGAACGACGAAACCCCGTCAAACAAACAAATTACCATCAAGCAGGGCGAAAACTTGCTCACAGGTAAGAAAGCCGCAAACGCTTTTGTCGATCACTATGCCAGAGCAAATAACATCGAGGTCCCTGTACATAAGCATACAGACATTAGTGAAGAGCTAAAGGGGCACGAAAACATAAATACGGCACCTGAAGAGCACATGATGGCCAAATTAACAATGAGCGAAATGGAAGAGGCTATGAGAACATTAAAGAAAAGGAAATCTCCCGGAAAAGACGGGATAACAAACGAAATGCTGATGGGGCTGGGCCAAACAGCGAAGAGCAAACTGCTATCGGTCCTGAACCAAAGCTGGAAAAGGGGAATTGTACCCCAGGCATGGAAAGACGCAATACTGGTACCAGTACCAAAAACAGGAAAGGACAAAACAGATCCAAATGGATACAGGCCTATCAGCCTACTGAGCTGTGTCGGCAAGCTGATGGAACGTATGATAAACACCAGACTGATGTGGCATCTGGAAGAAAAACGAATACTAATTCCACAGCAAGCCGGCTTTAGACAGCACAGATCCACTGAGGACCAGGTCATCCTCATAGCCCAGGAAATAGAAGTTGCCTACCAGGCACAGAAACACACAGTAGATGTTTGGGTGGATTTGGAAAAGGCATTTGACAAAGTCTGGAAAGACGGACTTAGAGTCAAGCTAAGGAGAAGTGATGTTTGTGGGAAGATGTACAAGTGGATCAACCACTACCTCAAACAAAGAACGGCCAGAGTCCAAGTACAAGGGCAGATGAGCAAAAAGGTGACACTCGAGCAGGGAGTACCCCAAGGGGGAGTACTGTCACCCACACTCTTCCTGGTATATATAAACGACATTACAGAGAATATACCAAAGAGAGTCCATAGCTCAATGTCTGCAGACGATCTGGCTATGTGGACTTCTGAAAAGAATCTCACGATAGCAAGAAATCGGATGCAACAGGCCCTAACATTGCTGGAAGAGTGGGCGAACTCATGGCTGGTCAAAATAAACGAGGAGAAAACCACATGCACAATATTCTCGCTCTCAATCAAACCCCAAAATACCAAATTAAGTCTAAATGGCAAATTCCTGCAGCCAAACGACAACCCAACCTATCTAGGAGTCACATTTGATCGGCGCATGACATGGACAAGTCAGATCGAGAGAAACCGAATGAGAGCCAGAGAAAGAATGGCAATCATGAGGAAACTTGCTGGCACAAGCCGGGGAGCAGACGAAAGCATACTAAAGAAACTGTACACTGGAAGAGTGAGACCAGTTCTCGAGTATGACATTGCGACATGGACAACAGCAGCAAAGGCGAACTTCGATAAAGTTAGCAAACTTCAAAACCAAGCCATGAGAGTTATAACAGGAGGCATGAAGTCAACGCCAATTGTAGAACTTGAAAAGAGTACAAAACTGCAATCCATGACCGATAGAAGAGACTGCAGAGCCCAGCTGCAGTCAGAGAAACTCCGAAGACTGAATGACCATCCAATGCACCAGAGACTAAACAATTTGGGAAATGGGAAACTAAAGCGGAGAAACTTTGCAGAAATAGCCAAAGCAAAGATGCACGAAGATCCCATAAACGCACTAACAACACCAAAACCCATCACTACTGTACGAAAACCTACCTGGAGGCCGGATATATTTCCAGAGGTGGTAGAAAATATACCAGGTATTGGAAACAAAAACTGCCAGACTGAAAAAGAAAGGAGAGATACTACCCTAAGCTTCATATCGAAAAGCTACCCACGCATGGACCAGATAATGTCCAAGTCAGCTAAGTGTAACAATGGTCTGTCAACAGCCGGCTGTAGGCGTGGGATGGGCCGTCCCCGTTCTACATGGCTCTGACAGATAGCAGGTTCTCCTTCGGCATTGAACGAGGTTTGGCTACAATGCTCAGCAGTTGGACATGGTTGGGGTCAATCGACACAACGGGCCCTAGATGCCTGGGCGAACATTATTATTTGTTAGTGATTTCTTGCAAAAAAGAAGGATTCTCCACACTGCAGGCTTTGTCTTTGTAAATAAAGAAATATGCACATCAATTAATTGGAATATTCTGCCCTAGAGTGGTTAAACTGCACTGTTATTAGCCTTTGATAGTATATCCTCAGCATGGTGGTGGTTTCTAACAAACAAAGCGCTCACAAAAACCCTTTCGGCAGTGATGAAATTATATATGACTTTTGCAGTAGTCTCCTATTTCGTGACATAGTTCCCCCTGTCCTTTCCTCGTTACCAGACCATACTGTAAGCCTAGTATCCATGTTTCAAATGAATAAATCACAGATGTCGATATCACCATTCCGAGAAATCAAACAAAAAAAGAAAATGTACCATCTGTGTGTACTTTAAATCCCAAGTGGGAATTCTTGAAACAAAAAACAAAACCGCTGTAATCTTCTTAGCATGTCGTAAAAGGCGACCAATTAGAGTCGACTATGTGGATAGCAACCTCATTGTGAGCGAAGAGTAGTCAGGGTGAGATGAAACCAACTGATTAAGACTGCCGCCTCGAGTTATAATGAAAACAGGATGTGTTATTGCAATCCGGCCAAGTAGCTGGGGATAGTCACTGTAATCCTCATAGTGGTGGACTTACTGAGAAATCTCACATTACATTACACTGCTCACCTTAGCAAGTACACCTAGGAATGTTAGAAGCTGCACTCCTTAACTCATATCAGCATCAGTAGATTTTAATAACAGCAACCTCTTCATGTACGATGAATTACTTCGGAAACATCTACCATGAGAGCACGCTAAGTGTTTCGTACAGGCTCCCTAAAGTGAGCTGCTACAGTGGTGATACTATGCTTTACAAAATAAAACTGGAGAGAATTTAACCATACGTTAAATGTACGATGGGAGTTGTTAAAACTCCAGCAGTAGACTCACAGGTTTCGCTGCACGGTACCGATCTCTAAACGCGCAGCTGACAATATCAGTGAATGCAATGCAGCGAGCAATGGAACTTGTTATTCGGCACACAAAATAAAAGCTGAGACCTAATACAAATGAAGTCTATAACACATTATTGACGATGGCAATGAACTGACTTTACCTTTATCTTAACCGAACTGAACGTCATTATATTGGTTTAGAAGACTGCTGTTGGACAGTGATGGATAAAAGGGATATTTCGAAATTGATCAGTGACCGCCTTTTGGATGAGGACAGATCAATAGATTAATCGGCAATCCTCGGACTGCAAGGTTGGGGGAGGGGGGGGGGCGCATGGGAGAACGTTGCAGCGAGCTACAGAGAACGTTGAAATCTAGATCGTTAGCCATCTGCTGAGAGAGAGAGAGAGAGAGAGAGAGAGAGAGAGAATGTGCTCCTATGGATATGCCCGTAGTGCAGTGACGTCAATTCTTAAAAACAGAAACCAGTGGTAAGGACATCACTAAGCGTGTGAATGATGTGTTTGGGGCATCTTGCTAACCGGACAGGGCCCAATCTCTCCTGGGCTATGTGTTTTGGGCATCTTGCTAAACGGACAGGGCCCAATCTCTCCTGGGTGATGTGTTTTGGGCATCTTGCTAACCGGACAGGGCCCAATCTCTCCTGGGCGATATGTTTTGGGCATCTTGCTAACCGGACAGGGCCCAATCTCTCCTGGGCGATATATTTTGGGCATCTTGCTAACCGGACAGGGCCCAATCTCTCCTAGGCGATGTGTTTGGGGCATTTTGCTAACCGGACATGGCCCAATCTATCCTAGCAATGTGTTTTAGTCTGAATGTGATTATCGTATGTATCAATACATCCACTGAATAATTCATTTTCTCACTAATTAATCAATTGGCACAAAAATAAGTTCCAATTCTGATTCACGCATTAATTCGTCTATTCATCCGTTCGCCATTTATTGACTTGCAATTATTAATCTCGTATCCTTTATTTTGTCTTTTCAGTTTGTTGAACTCGAAAGCGGCTTACGTCAGTGAATATTGCCATTCCGTCGTGTCTGTGGACATGTCTGAATAATATTCATTATGGCAAATATACGTTTTGTGAAACCTCTAAAAGACAATCGCATACGATCTCTTCCTGGAGTTCTGATGTATAATGATGTCATGGCCATCAATTCGGTTCCACCAAGTGACGTTGTTTGCATATCTACACCCAAAATAGACAATATTATACACATTACTACACCGAAACGTAAAACGGGAAACATGGCTTCTACTGACATCTTCATCACTAGCAGAAACAACAGTTGCCAGTCGAATATAGTGTCTTCTTCGCCTACATTATACGACCACACATTCAACAATAGTGGAGGAGAACTAACAAACAATATGGGCTTAACAAACGCCAACTTTAACATATCCAGAGAGCAGTCTAACCAGAACGGTTCTGCAGATTTTTCAAGTGAAGGCACCAAGAGTTTGCTTTCAGAGTATATGAATTCGAACTTGAACAACTCAGTGTCACTATCAGATCAAGATCAGAATGCCAATGTGTCATCTACGACTGAAAAAAACGATAACCATTTCGAATCGACCTATGAAAATAATTATGGAAAATCAAATACGGGTTATATAGTTCCAGAGAAAACGCAATATTATAGCGATATTTCTGAGAAGGCGGCTTTTATTGAAAAAGATTATGAGAAAATGACAAATTACGGCCAGGCCTCCGAGGAAATATCAGACGTTTTCCAAGTCTTTGAGGAAACATACATCAATGACATTCAATGCGAGGATAACACAGATCAAGCGTTATCTTCAAGCGGAATTCCAAAATATAAGGGTCAATCTAAGCGTCCAATTCTGAAATGTTGTAACACATTTGGCACAGTGTCAGATAGTGGTCTAAGTGACGTCCTAGATGAGGAAATAGAGCGGCTTCCAGAAGTAAGTCAGCCAGGAAGTGTCACGGTGTCAAATATTTGTCAAAAAATTCAACAGCAGCAACAGTCAGCATCATTATCTTCGTCGCAACATCAACAAAACCGACACGCCCCATGTCTCTTTGACAATGGTACAATCAATAAGCCCAATGGAAGTGGTCGGCTCATTCACAGAAGCATCAGCGACGCTGGAATGGTTAGCAATAGCAAAGCCCCATCTTTTTTCAAGTCTATTAATGATGCTAAGTATTACGGTTTTGATGGAGAGGACCCGTTAGACATTGAAGATATGTCAACTGGTTTAGTTGAAATCGATCATTCTGAACATCGCAAATTTTCTCAATCGGCTAAAATAGCCTGGGATACAGGGATACCTAATTACCGGCCAGTAAATACTCAAGACATAACGGAAGGCAAGAAAGCGACCAAATCTGGTGTAAATCATGTCATGATGTCCCGAAGTCTGTCAGGTGACTCTGCATTGACTGACAGGCTGAGAATACGACGATGTGCGCTGGCGGATCCCGAAAACATGATCATGCGTCAGGATGTTAGGGAGAAGATCGAGAAGGAAGTGGAGAAGCGAAGGTCATCGATGGTAAGGAAAATATCCCAGTTCTTCAACGTTCACCTGGGTCTGAACAAGGAAGAAGATCTCATTTGAACTAATTTCAAAAAGACTAACAGAGCTAATCCGTAAATGCTGCTTATGCTTCATTTCAAAAATGTTTCAAACGCTGGAATTTGTGTATTTCTTTATGTTGTGTATGTTGTACACAGTTCGCTGTAAATTGTTAGTTACCGCTATACATGTCACGTATAATATAAAATGTAATTTTATTTATTATTGTTTTTGTTAACTTTACGTTCCCCGACACTCAAGGAATGTCCAACACTGAATTTGGCTAATACTAGCCTGCCTTTAGAAAAGCCTGACTCCAGTCATTGTGAGTCCTGACTCCGATTTTATTTCAATGGATTTTACGTGCTAAAGTTGCTCGTGCATTGTGATGCATAATTCTCAAAAGTCAACTCTTACAACATGCAAAAAAAGAAACAGTGGTTCTATTTTGTTTGCTCCATGAACCACTAGGGAGTAGTGTTTCTGTTGCTACTACATACATATGTCAATCTTGTTGTTGGATTGTTGGTCACCGTGCCAAAAATAGGACTAACATAATTTTGCTGGATCGATAACGCAATTGGTCAGAGCCAGTAATGCGGAATATTTAGACAGCGATGGCAGCCAGAATTCGTCAGTAATCACTGTGTTTTCCTTCCAATTTGTTTATTTTATTTTTCGAAACAATTTTTGAAGAGTTTGATTTCTCAATGTGTGAATTGAATTTGTATACATTGAATATTTTACACAGCATTTTTGTTTTCTTATATTTTTAGTCGGTGAATTGTGCAACATAAAGTCAGAGTGTGTGATGTGTGAATGTAATCCCTGAGTGTTTATATTGTAAATTGTATACTGCCGCTGAACAAGGCTAGCTTATGTTTTTTATTTCAAAGTTGTGCGATGAAAACTTGTTTATATCTTTTTTATTGTATTCTGATTGACATTTAAAAACGTCCATTATTATTGAGGGGTTAAATAATAGTGTATATTCATTGCTTTGGAGCAAACGCCCTTTAATGGAGCCATGACTTTGGTTCTCGTTGAAAGAAAGGTAAAGATGCTGGCGTTGCATTTTATTTTCAGGTCTCGATAAAAATCCTTATCTTGATTATTCAAGGAAGAGATAACATGTCAACAAAGACAAATACATTGATGAGAAAGTAGAGCGAGAGAGAAAGAGGGAGAAAGAAAAAGAGAGAGAATAAGAAACGACTGAAAGAGAAAGAGAAATCCTGCCCAAAAGAACCTATACATTGACTGAACATATAGTTCGGTATGATTATATTTTTGGAACATGCAAAATGTCTGATAGAAATTACAGAGGATGACAAAAAGGGAGTTGTAACGTCATGGTATGGACGATAATCACAAACAGTATAAAATCAAAACAGAACTAGAGATAAAAAGTCGTGGCCAGTTGTAAACGGAACACGAAGAACAAGAATAGCACACAAATGTTGTGTCAATATTTCATCTTGTTTTAACTGACATTATTTGTTTGTGTGCGCTATTTATTGAATCAGAAGGTAGCTGAGATTGACATCCTGTTATTTGTGGATGCCCATAATGAGTAGATTACTCTTTTGGGCAGCCCTGAAAAGGAAGTTAAGTGGCGGGTTGCAGTAGCTTTCTTCACATCCCGAACATGCTGATGAAGGTTCTTCAAGCGGTTATGCTATGTTTGGCTTCATCTGCGTGTCACTCACTACTACGGGAATTACGTAAATCCCTCACCTCGTTAGCCAGGCTGCCATGAAAACAGCCCGTTTCCAGAGAGAGCTACTAGGAAGCCGAGGTAAAGGATTTGGCCAGTACGTTTTGCCTGACCCTGACTAACATGTCTGATCCGTATTTTTTGCTTGTCCAGACGTTAGTCTTCCTCCCCATTGATATCGTTCAATGTGGATATTGTGTCTATTTGTTATTGGTGTCGATGTTAAAGGTATTACACAACAGACATGTTTGATTGCTCGATATAGTGTACATAGTAGTTGCGGGCTATTTGAACAAAACTGGCATGCTCGTTCACAAAATCCAGAGATTAATCCATATGGCAATATGTTCTTGAAACGATGATTTCATGTGTAAATACTATATACATAAATATATATATATTCAGGAGAGAGAGAGAGAGAGAGAGAGAGAGAGAGAAAGAGAGAGAAAGAGAGAGTGAAAGGAATGTCTTACAAATACAAATAAAACTTGACGTAAATAATGATCTTTACAATTAATTATGTTGTCTATTAATTCTCAATTTCTTCCACACTATCTATATGTAATGTGACGTGCTTCTCTTATTTCTACTTTGCTTCTATCAATAGATGTTTATAACTTAAGTTTATTCCCCTGTTCTTATTGTTGCTAAATATAGTTATCTCCGTTTGAAATCTGTTTACAAATGTAAGGGGGAATGTGGATCAAAAAATTATTTTAAGAATAAATAGTGACAATAGTTGGAAAGTTCCCAAATTGTCACAAATTTTACACCACGAAGGCTTTGTATAAAAACATGTGACATGTTCATTCAATAAATAAATCGGGGCTGATGCGGTGCTGAAGGTCAAAAGGCGATTAAAAAACATATATAGGAACAAGTAACAGTTGCCCATCACGAGCAAAGATGACAACATAAGATGTGCTCATGTGACTGTAGTACAATCCTTGCCTTGCAAACTCCGTGTCAATGTGTGCGCACATTTGGGAAGTCGGCCGTGGAGTTATCGTGCATTCTGTCCATTCAGGCAGATCGCTATCTCTCTCTGAGCCTCGGCAATGAAGTTTCACTCTGCAATCTGATCACTTTGTGTGAAGCCGCACGTCAGAAGGAGCTGTTCTGCGCAGACATCTCCAAGGATCCAAGGAGGCGTCTTCGAGTTGTGAGATAAGATTATAGCAGATGCTTGGGTAGGTGCTCATCGGACAGGTGAACAGCATGTCCGGTCAATCTGAAATGGGCCTTTTTCAGAAGCGTATGGATCATCAACTTGTTATTCATTGTCCATGTTTCTGTGTAAAAAAATAGTGCCGATTATACATAACACCTGACAATTCTCATTTTCAAATTTTGACTTATCTGTTTGGATGTCAGTGTGCGTCGAACGTTGTCGAATACCATCTTGGTCATACCTATTCTCTTTCTGATTTCTTTTTTACAGCTGCCTTCTTCCGTTATTATATGATCTAGATATGAGAAACGCTGTACCTGTTCCAGTAGTTGCTCTTTTATTTGTATCTGCATACATGGTTTCTTGTCACATTTCCAAGTTATCATAGTTTGTTTTTTCTTTATGTTTAGGTCTAATCCATAAACTGAAGATAGGTGGCACTAACGAATGCACCTGTGGTGCAGGGAAAATGACCGCTGAACATCTGCTGCAGAATTGTCCGACATACGAGGACCAGAGAAAGCACATGTGTCCATCACCAGTGGCAACACTAGACAAGCTCTATGGCAGTGTCGACAGCCTCAGGATGACAGCTGCTTTTTTCTAACAAATTCAAGTTGACGTCTGAAAGCGTACGAAGTAGAAGAAGAAGAAGGTCTAATCCAAACTTGACTTATTGTGTATATTGTTGTTACAAGTTATATACTCTTTGTTTGACTATCTAGTGTAAAAAGGGGGAAACATAAGAGAGAAACACTGGTTAAATAAGAAAACACATTATTAATGTAAATTGTTTAATTAATGTGTGTTATGACTAGAGATGATAAAAAACAACAATAAGTAATTGATATAATTTTCTTAAAAATATACGTTTACTTGATTATTTTAACACCCCAAACTGATATTACATAAATTAATCAGTATTGATTAAATTCTTCACTATGAGTAATTATGAGATTATCATCAAACTAACTCGTAAATATTTTAGTGGTAAGTACAGTTTGTTTAATCTATCCTAATTTTCTTTTAAATAGTTCATAAAATCGTTAGCATAAATATCTTTCAAATTGTGCTGCAGGTGAAAAAATAATTTAATTAAATTCACGGTTAGCCTGTTTCTTGATCTATTTGTTTTCCGTCTGCTGAAATAAGGTTCCCTATCCACATTTGTGGCCAAGAACTGCAAAGAAATTCTGTGCAATTACTTGAAGTTCAGAATATAATGCAGCATATCTTCATTTTTGTTGTGGTGGTTCTTAATGTAAAGCGATTTCCAATGTTGATGGAGTGTTCATATATCTATGATGGTTGTTTTCTTTTACAAGCAGCTTGCACTTTTTTTAAATCTTTAACTAATTATTGTTGTTGTTGTTGCTAGGCAATCGGTAGATTGTTGCAGTCTCTTGTGTGAAGACACACCGTTTTCCAATATAGACCGACATGATCAAAATGGTTATATCCAGGCATATTAGACATAAGAACTAATCGATTTACAAATCTGGTCAATTGAGTAGCTTCTTTCAACTGAAGATTACTGAAAACTGAAAACGGTGCAGGAGCTGCAAATGAATTGTAGGATTATGGACAGTTCACGAAACATTACTTTTTTTAAACTAACTTCTTGAACGCTGAATCCACACGCCGCATTCTTTATAGCTATTTTGTTACACGTTTCTCCTAAAATAAACTTGTCTATTCTGAAATAAAACTCATATCTCTTGTCTCATCGTACTCTCAGCCAGCGTCATTCATTAAAGATCTGTCTTGAATCGTTGTCTGTTGATATCAGCATATTTACCATTCAGTTGTATGTCCTTCCTTATTCGCGTTACATGTTTTAATCTAGACTTATGCATTTCTACATTATATTAACATAACTCCAATCATGTACGTTATCTTCACAATTAAAGTATTTATAATGCAGAAATGGATTACCTACAATTCTTTCTTTTGGATACTTGCCAACTGCTTACATATTAACATTAACGGCTAGTGGATTACTTTATTTTATATCTTTGCTTCTGCAGTCATGCGTCGCGCGCGAGGATCTAGAGTCGCCTGCTTTTCTTGGGACAAGTGTGTTGCGTCGGTTGTGGTAAACCCGTGTTATTTTAGTATTTTTGCTATCTTTTCTATCCATCTGCCATGTGTTCTTCCTCGTGTCTTGTCACGAGATCGTATTGTATTATATGAGTGCAGTTGCAATGGTCGCTGATCAGATTGCGCTCTCGTGAGATGGCGTGTGCATACTCAGTCCATATTAAAAACATTACGAGGACAAATGATTGTCTGTGGAGAACAAACTGTAGCCGTTCCATGTTTGCAGCCGCAATTATTTTGAGTCGCAACAGATTTCGTTTTAACCTTTTTATGAAAATTGTATTAGTCAGTGACCACTGGATCTTCCTATGGAGAGCGGAAACGCGGAAGATTAAAGCAAATACAGATAATGACATGTTACGAAGGGGTATGAGAGACTTGGAGAACGAGATGATTTCAGAGACTGAGTGATTGAAGACGAAGTTACTTGGTGGCGATGCAGTCAAACTTATGACGAGGCAATGTGAGGAACAATGTGATTTGAGGGACGATGTAATGTAATGGACGAGCTCATTTGAGGGACGAAGCAATTTGAGGAATTTTAGGCAATTTGAGAGACGAGGTAATTTAATGGAGGAAATGATTTAAGGTATCAGGTAATTTGAGGGACGATGTAATTTGAGAGACCTAGCAACTTGCAGAATATTGAAGAAAACTGAGGGATGATGTAATTTGTGAGACGATGTAATTTGAGAAACCAAGCAAACTTGCGGGATATTGAGGCAAAATGAGGGATGATGTCTTTTTCTTCTTCTTCTTCTTCTTCGAACGCTGTCAGACGTCAACCGAGGGATGATGTAATTTGCGGGACAAGGTAATTTGAGAGACCCAGCAAACTTGCGGGATATTGAGTCAAACTGGGGGATGATGTAATCTGTGGAACCCGGTGATTGTAAGGACGAGGTGGTTTGATGGATAATGCATTTTGAGAAACCACGTGGGCTAGATAAGTGTTCTATTGTACAGTTTCCATTGTTTTCCTATCTTGACGTCTGAAATTCTTTGCTTTCATTGCATAGAAAGATAATGACACAATCTACTTCCAGTCGCGATATAAATAGATTTTGATATTAATATCACCCTGCAAGACAATCGCTATTTAATCATGTCAATAGCGTATCTAGTCTTATGTCGAAGAGTGATGCGTCATTCACATTGCGAGAGTCGCTATGTACTCATATCCATAGCTTATGTACGATCTATTTGAATTGTAATATCCATAATAATCTTGCGAGAGTCGTTATGTAAGAACAATTAAAAACGTCATTACCTATTACGCACTGATTTTTTTTTTTTTTTTTTTTTACTCGTCAAGAGAAAATTGCTAGTCGTCCCAGACGAGCAGACGAGCGCTTTTGTCAAGCACTGGTTATAATCATCACAAACGATTATTATCACATAATTATGTTGTCAGCTTCGTAATCATCATAACAATGATTAGTTAATTTTTCTTTTCACTTGTGTCCTTGAGTGTTGCGGGGAGCTTTAGTCGTCCATCATGCGCCAAGTGCGTTGCGTCGGTCAATGTGAGCCCTTGTCGCTGCACAATGACTCTTATGTCATCTCTCCACCTGCCTCGTGGCTTGCCCAATTACCCTGTTGCCAGATCTATCAGCGGTGTAAGTCATCAGTGAAAGTTGATGAGGGTACATTCTCATAAGAGGACCAAACCAAATTCTGCCTGTAAATGTATTCGACACAAGATCTAGTGCCGACCATACTTCGAATGTCGGAGTTCCACATTCTATCTTTCCTGGTAACACCTATGACCTTCCTCAAACACTTCATTTCACGCATCAAAAGTCTGCTCTCACGCGCCCTGGGTAAAGGCCATGTTTGGCACTGTTAGCACAGATCGGCATAAACATACTGTTTATTAGCTGTTGCTTTGTTGGTGCCAAACTAATGATCGGGTGTCTAAGCAGTGGGAACAGCTGATAAGTCACAGCAGATGCTTTCTAACACCTAGTCTCAATTAACAATTATTTCCAGATGATTATTTATGATCATTCATTCATTCACAGGCGTCTCAGTCTTTGCAGACTATGTGCGGGCACCCTGTGAGTAGCTTCTCAGGGCACACGCCTGGGCGCTGAATATGGAGACCCTGGACTGCCCAAACTGCAAGATCCCCCTTTCGGCCTCGCTGAAGTAATCCGAAGGAATGCAAATCATGATAATTTGGCACCAGCTCAGCTGCAGGAGCTGCCGGATTGAGTTCGTAATTTTGAAATCATCCGCCTTAGGTGCTACCACTCCGTATGTTCTGTCTGGGTTTACTCCCGTAGCTCTACACTCTCCCGAAGTTTCTACAAGGCAGTGGAGTCGTTGCCATCAGATGTTAGTTACCAAAGACATCCTATGATACTCACATCGTCCCAAGACTAGCCAGCACTGTCTGGGACTTGTGAGTTTAAAATCAGAGTTCCTCCTCTTCTCGCCGAACTGCCTGAACTGGCTAATGAGCTTCGACTACCCGGATTTAGAGTCAGAGTTTACCCTCTCTTAAAATGGCTGCAAACCAAGGCTAATGAGCCCAATCTGCCCGCCCAGTTATACCGCCGAGTACTTGGTTAGGCTCTATAGCAGTTTCTGTAAAAAACAGGGGGCCCCTCATGAAAGTGCTGATAGGGACACAATAATGTAGGAGAGACCATTGATATGGAAACTCCTGAATGGCAAGCCGAACAGTGAATTCAGCGGTGATCTCTACACCTGGAAAAAAGAGGCTATATCAGACGCTTCACTTTCGTTTAACCAGCGGGACGTCTAGCCCAGACCTGGATTATTTTCACCTTATAATCATCAAACGCAATTATTACCAGATGATTATTTTTATAACGTTGCAACCATACGAAAGTTGATATGTGTAGATAAATGTTCAGAAAAGCTGAGTGAAGTAATTCGAAATTAACGGGGAAGTAAATCTAATGCACAAACAATTTAAAATGAATAGTTTGAACGGCAGACTGTGTCCATTTGGCTATATTATGGAATGATTAACTTTGTCAATGTGTTTATATTGTGCGTATCAAGAAGGTTCTTTGTGCTGGCACATAATTGAGATGGAATTCGACATTGAAATCGAGGAAAGTGAAGGCTCGTGCTGGAAGCAAGGTATAACGGATGCATGTAGTTCATGAGGACTGGGACAAGTACAAGGCGTGTTCAAATGAAACCGGAAATAACTGCACCCAGTGAATACGGTGCGCATGATGACGTATTTCTAATGTAAACAACACATACCAACTGTTAAATTTGCAAAATCTCATTATCCTTCTACTCAAAGCTTCCTCGGCAGACCGTTGAAAACATTGCGGGTGTGATACGGAATCCGTCCAGAGTTGATCAGCGAGCGGTGATTTGGTTTCTTACTGCTGAAGGATGTCGACCAGTTGATATTCATCGTAGAAAGCAGGCAGTGTATGGTGACAAAAGTGTGGTGAACGTAAGCTCCGACGACTGTCTTCCCGAATTGCTACATCAATTTTGGCGAGGGCTTCTTCTGACGTAACAATATTCGCCTGACCTGGTCTCGGAAGATCTTTCGTTAGCTCACGTCCTTCTTTAAACATCGTTGTCCAGTTCTTCACTGTTGTCTGCAACACATTTTTGTCACCATACACTGCCTGCATTCTGCGGTGAATGTCAACTGGTCATCCTTCAGCTTTTAGAAACCGAATCACCGCTCGCTGATCAACTCTCGGCGTATTCCGTATCCCACCCGCCACGTTTTTAACGGTCTGCTGAAGAAACTATGAGTCGGAGGATTATACAATTTGGCAAACTTGTCATCTGGTATGTGTTGTTTACAACAGATGTGACGTCATCATGCGCATCGTATGTATGTTCACTTGTTGCAGTTAGGTCTGGTTTCATGAGAACATGCCTCGAAGTTTGTTAACTAGAACTTGGAATGTGTACCTACACTGTGTTATACAGGAGTAAACATTACAGAAAGAGACTAGAATAAGAGAAGAGTGTCAATGTACACATGTTGATCAACCCATTAGGCGCTGTTTTTAAGTTTCTCTTCCAATTTTAATTCATTTTACAATATTGTTTTTAAACAAGCTGGAACAAATCTATCTAGAAACTTGACATTACAGTATAACCATACATGCCCTTGCTGGAGACCATTAGGGGAATAGAAAATAAGAACGATCGAGGGCATCCTGATTAAGAAAAATGTATGAGAATTTTGAAGTAGCACGGACATAATAAGCAGAGTGAAAAACTAATAGATAAAACAAGTAAGACGCAGTTTCAACATTCTGATCCGCTAGAAAAACAAAAAATAAAATAAAAATTAGGAAAGTGATTTAAAATGATAATTATCTGAGGAAGAAAGTAAGAAAGAAGACAACATTCAATAATATTAATCAACTACTATATGATTTTGTGATTACATCGATTGTTCTGTTTTGCACCATCGATACATCACGGGACCCCGCACGTCCAGGTCATGTCATGTTCTGGTCACGATAAAAATTTGATACGATTACTCACACTTAAGCTGCTTACAAAAATGGCGTTCGTGTTGCACGCGCATGTGACGTAATACTCATTTGCTAATGAAGTCTGACGTAAGCATTGTTTGAGAATTTTAAATTTTTCAATCTTTTTCTTCGACCATTTTTATATTTTTTTCGCTTTATTTTAATTCTTCGTCTGGCTCAGTTAGCATTACTAGACAACGTAGATAGTGACTACTATTACTACTGCGACTACTACTACTAATTTTAATATTACTACTACGACCACTACTCTTGTTGCTGTTCATGTTGCTACTGCTACTTCTTCTGCCACTCCTACGAATCTACTGTTGATGATGATACTACTTCTGATACTACTACTGCTTGTACTACCACTACTACTACTACTGTTGCTGCTGCTACTTCAACTTCTAATGCTACTACAACAACAACAACAACAACTACTACTACTACAACAACTGCTATTGCTACTGCTGCTACGACTACTATTTATTACTAAACCGACTTTTACTGTCTCTACTGCCATTTATGTTATTTATATTATTATTATTGTTGTTATTATTGGGGATTCCGTGGTTACGTTGTCGGACTCCTGATCAGGTGGTGTGGGTTCGACCCCGGACTCCGCCGTATTTTCACGGGTGCTTGATGCGGAGTCCCCTACATCTCGTAGCCACCTCCTAGTCGTCTTGTCCTTAACTTACCACTGGGGTCGGGCGGCACGAGACGAGAGAGTGAGGATAAAAAGTAGCGCAGTTAATCCTTATTGAAAATAGTGCTAGCCAAATAAATTATGCCATTATCGTTTGCGATGGACGGCGGCCTTTGCCTTTGTTGCTTTGCCTTTTGATTGTTATTACTGCTATTGCTACCACCACTAGTACTACAACTACAATTACTACTTCTTCTACTGCTAGTACCTTCAGAACTACTATTAATTTTACCACTACTACTGCTGCTACTACTTCTACCAATATTACTACTACTCCTCCTGCTGCTAGTACTCTTACGATTACTATTTGTACTATTACTAATATCACTACTCATGATATTGCTACTAGTACTACTGTAATTACTTCTCTTTCTGCTGCTACTGATATAACAACTAATATTTGTTCTACCACTATAACTACTACACCAAATACTGTTATTTATATAATTATTACTGTTACTATCTGTACTACTTATTACGATGATCACCAGGTCTATTACTATTTTTACTACTACAATAATTACTAGTCCTATTACTGTCATTACTAATATTTGAACTATTGCTTTAATTACTACTCTTATTATTGTTACTACTACTATTTATATTACTTCAATAAATAATATTTCAATTACTATTTTTTATATTACAACTATAATTACTACTCAAATTACTGTCACTACTACTACATATACTTCTACAATAATTACTAAGTATGTTACTATTCTTACTACTATTTGTACTACTGCTATAATTACTGCTCCTATTATTGTCACTACAACTACATATACTTCTACAATAATTACTAAGCATGTTACTATTCTTACTACTATTTGTACTACTGCTATAATTACTACTCTTATTACTATCATCACCACTTTTTGTATTACTACCACAAATTACTTTTCCTATTAAGGTTACTGTTACTGTGGCAGCTCCTTTAATTCATGACTATAGGATGAAGCGACTAGGAGAGGTAAGCAAAAAATACATATACTTAGCTTTTCTTCTTTTTTATCTCCTTTTGCGTTGTTTATTTTTTCACTTCTCTGTGTTCCAAAAGCTTCCATCACCAAGAAGAGGTGGCCCTTCAGTGTACATCTTCACTTTAATCGGTCTACTGCTTCGTCTTCCCAAAAGCAAGTTCCTGAAGTTGATATCTCTGATCATCGTTTTGTCCATGAGTGTTGCAAGGTTAACCAGACTACCATCTTGACCTAGTGTGAAAACTGATTTCTTCCTTTGCGTTACAAAATGCATGCGTCAGTAATAGAGCAGAAAAGATTCCGAATAGTATCATGGGCTGTGTTTTGTATGTCTTCGTGGAACGATATTATTAGTCGTAACAGTTTTTCTAGACCGAAAATTTTAGAGAGGATTTTAAATCTACACTGTGACTCCTAATACATACTCTCAGTCAATGTATGTAGCCTTAGTTGAATTACCCTGACGAAGACTTTGCCTACAACGTCGAACAGAGAAAAACTTAGATAATTATTACAGTCACTTCTATCACTTTTCGTTTTGTATAATATTACGATATGTGCATTTCTCATTGCATGACCACTTTCCAGCACTGACAAAACATCATATACAGTCATTGCAATAGTGTATTTCTTACATCGCTTGATCAAATTATGTGGGATAACGTCGCTGCCTGGTACTTTACCGGAGCCAAGCTGTCCATAGCTTTATTCACATCGTGGTATAGGTGGTTCGATGTCCAGCTAACATCACTGTCACTACTTGTACTACTATTATAACCATTACTCCTTTTACTGCCACTACTGCTATTTATACATCTTGAATAATTACGACTCTTAATATCCCCGCTACTACTATTTGTACTACTTCTATAAATACTAACCTTATTGCTGCATTACTATCACTAGTAATATTTGTACTACTAATGTTAATTACTTTTCTAATTACTGTCACTACTACTATTTATAGTACTTAAAAATTGCTTCACTTTTTACTGTCACTATTTCTTCTTTTTCTTCTTCTTCTTCTGCGTTTGTTCTCAATCTCCCACTACCAAGCCCTGAACAGGGCTTCGCAAGTTGCAGGAAGTAGTCCGGAGAACAGAATGCGTTGTGTCGCTAGTTTACAGCTTCACTGCGATATTTGCACCTTTCGGTCCGACACATCCGTCTTCGGCGGTGCTGTCACTATTATTATATGTTTACTTACTTACTTAGTCGCTCCTCTTCTACCGTGAGGTGTAGAGGTTTGCCAGAGAGAACGCCACACTGCTCTATCCGTCGTCTTTTTCCTGGCCTCTTTCAAATCCAGCCCTCTATCGCTTAGGGACTGTCGTATGTTGCCTTTCCAGCGTACTTTGGGACGTCCTGGGGGTCTGCGTGCTTGACTTTTTAATCTCCCATGGCCGCTTTGGTATCCGATCTTCTTCCATTCTACAGACATGGCCAAACCACTGTAGTTGGGACTGCTTCCCTCGTGTCTGCAGGGGTTGAATTTCAAGATTGTTACGTATTGTCTGGTTACGGATCTTGTCCCTTTTCGTCACCTGAACCGCCTTTCTTGGGTACCTCATTTCTGAAGTTTGTAATTGCCTTTTTTGGGATGTAGTCATTGCCAATGACTCACATCTATATGTATGGACAGACACATAGGTCGAGAGGTATACATTCACTTTTATTTGTACTGCTAGTATAACTGTTACGCCTATTACTATCAATACTGCTATATGTACTACTGCTAAATTGCTACTACTATCACTATCATTACTACTATCTACACAAATACTATAATTGCTACTCATCTTACACTCATTACTAGTATTTGCACTACTTCTATATTTGCTATGCTATCACTTTCATTATTACTATCTGTACTACTCCTATAATTGCTACTTTTATTACTACTAACAGGTCAACATTTGATGACACTGCATGTATTTGTTAAAGACATATGCTCCACAAAGAACTGAACAGTATTTTAAATACTGTATTATCTATTGCTTCTACTATAACCATTTCGACTACTGCTACTACTACTTCTACTACTACTACTTCTACTACTACTATTACTACTATTACTACTACCACTACTACAACTACTGCTACTGCTGCTACTACTACTACTGCTGCTACTACTACTACTACAGCTGATGCTGCTACTACTACTACTACTACTATTGCAACTTTACTGCCAATATTACTGTTCCTGCTACTAATTATACTACTGATTATATTACTGCTGCTGTCACTACTACTGATGCGCTATTACTGTAAATATTACAACTGTTACTGATATCAGTATGGAGTAAGGAGACCAACGTCTGGTCAGGCATAACATACTGATCAGACAATGTTAGTCAGGGCAAGGAAAACATTCTGAAAAAGTCTCTACCTCCCTTCCTTGCAGATTTCTTTGGAAACAGACTGATTTAGTACGGCTAACAATGTGGGGATCGATGTCATCCCCGTAGTAGTGAACGTCACTCAAGTGAAACCAAGCATAGCACAACCGCCCGAAGGATCCAATCCACCTTCAACAGCACGCACGGGATTTGAGGAAAGCTGCTACAACCCGCCACTTAACGCCCTTTTCAAAGCGCACAAAGAGTAAAGTTACTCATCGTATGCATTCAAGAACAACAACAACTGCGATAATTACATAATTAAATAACACTTCATCTTCAACAACAGTGTCTTCTATGACACTGGCCTCTATTGTTCACTATTATAAGGACAGAAACAATCACAACTGATCTAATCACTAATCACTTCCTATCCATCTTCGTACATTCTCCTTACAATTGTTCTCACTGGTTCTGAAATAAAGTTACTGTGAAGTATCTAACTCATATCTAAACAAACGCACTTTCCGAGCTCAATTAACGAAGTACACGTCCCATGGGTACATAACACAAATGGGGCATTAAACCCAACAATAGCTCACTTATATCGATCCATTAGCTAGTGAATACATTTGGTTTAGAATGAACTTATCTCATTTTGCTACATTTTCATTTCGTGACAGTCAGTCAGTCAATCAATTAATCAATCAACACTTTTTGAGCTCCCTGTGGAACATATGTCTTCAACAAATACATGCCAGTTCATCAAATGTTGACCTGCCTATATCTGTTGTAGTTTTTGTGACTTAAAGATTCTACAAGGTGAGATAGCTAGCCCCATGAACATCCCTCATTAGTTGCTTCTTACGACATGTCTGACAAGTTACAGTGTTACAATTCTTTTCTCCCCGTTTGGGCTCCGGTAACACTCGGGAGATTGTGTCAGTATAAAAATGTAAAAATGAAGAGAGCTTCAAATCATATAATTCAGTTGAGGATGAAGTGTTAAAGACTTAATCATGATCAGTTGTCAATAAGATGACCGATAAAAGGCCTCGCTGCCTTGTCTCAAACAGCCAGGTTTGATATATAACCGGGTATACTGGAGCAGCGCTCTTATGGATCTTTGAGATCAAAGAATATCGCCGATGCGAGCTTCAAATCTTCTCATAAAGTGCGATTAAAGAGAATTGTGTATGGCACGAAAAACATAATTATATAAAACCAATCAATGCAGAATCCACCAGTACATCTGCATACACAGTTATGTGCTGCTGGTTCCCGTATAGGTACAACTACAGTGGTACGTTATGCCCCGCAAGGAGCGTAATAGTAACAGTTAGAAGACAACGGAGCTTGCCCTGATACATTGAGGAACCTGATCACTTTACTGAAAGAGACATTCGCTCTAACTGATTTTCTAATTCAACTTCATGTTAACGATATTCAAATTGCCTTTGACATATATTTTCCAATGTGATTTTACCGTATAATTGTTTCAGATTCAACAATATCTATTTTACAGTGTTTAATATTAATTCATTATATTCTAAATTAATATAAATACTTGGTTTAATTAATTTCAATTTTAAGGTGCACGATGGATTGACACAGACAACCATTAAATCTCAACTTTTGCCATCTCTTCTACTATAACAACAATACACAATGACTCTTAGGCGATCAGGGCCCGTCGCGTCAAATGACCATGACCATGCCCATGTCTGATGCCGCGTCCCAGGTGGCCTGCAGTTCTGTTGGGGAGGTGGGGATATGTTTTATCTAGGGCGGCCCCGAGGACGTCGTCAGGATGAGCAAGCCTCTTCCCGTCCTTCCCACAGCCAGCCGGAGCATCTCGTGGGCCGCGACTTCTCGGGGGAGGCGGGCAACGTGACCAAAACGGTACACGCGACGGGGATCAATCGTCGAGGTAATGCCTGCAAACTGAGTGTGCCGAAGTACTTCACTGTTGGAAATCATGTCGTGCAAATGGACCCCAAGAATGAGTCCCTGTTTGTGCAGGTGGAACGCCTCAAGACGCTGCCGGTCCCACTGTAGTAGTGTCCAGGTCTCAGAGCGGCACAGGAGGATGGGGATTATGCAGGAGGAGTATATACGAAGCCTGGTCTCCAGGAAGAGCCTCTGCTATGACCAGACTTTGCTGAACGAGTGCATGGATGAAGCTGCCAGATCAATCCTACGGGTGATGTCGTGACTGCTGCGTTCATCAGCGTACTGCCTAATACCCAGGTAGACGAAGTACTCGGTAGCTGCAGTAGGACCCTTGCTGAGGTTTTGGATTTTCGTCTTCGTCTAGGAGATGTGCTAGCCGAGGTGGGTAACTGACCAATCCAGTGCCTCCATGGACCTACCAGAGCCCGAGAATCATGTCTGTTGTGAGAACGGCATCAATTTATACGAGATCGGCTACCACGGAGTCGCCGAAAAGGACTCTTGATTTGTGCACAGAGAACATTGTGGATCCAGTTCAAGGCGCAGCAGATAAAAGCAGACGCGAGAACGCAAACCTGTTGGACATCGGACGATGTAAGGAACTCCTCCATAAGATCCCGTTCGAGCCAAATTTTGGCGCTAGTGTGACTGTGGAACTGCTCAACTAAGATTAGCAGGGTGCCTGGGATAACCACGCATTGTATTCCTCTCCACAGAGCATGTCTGTCCACATAATCAAAGACAGCCTGTAGGTAAACGTCGGCGACAAGAATATGGCGGATAAACTCACGGGGCAGTTCCGTGAGGAGTCGGAGATGAAAATTACAAAAATTGTGGAGCTAAATCATAACTGTTGAATGCGACAATGCCTCTCTAACAAGGGCTGCAGTCTAGAGAGGAGCACATGAGTGAAGACCTTGCCGGCGACGGACAGTAGGGTAATAGGCCTGTAATTGCCATATTCCAGCCGGGTGCCCTTTCCATTGTACGGGGAAATGATTATTCCGTGGTTACGTGCCGCAGGCACTTGACCAGTATTCCAGACCGATTCGAAGAGAGGTCCAGGATGGTGGTCATCAGATCCGGGGCGTACTTTAATGACTCACGGGATATTGTCAGGGCTCACGGCTCTGCCATCTTTCATTTTCTCTATGACTGCCTTTACCTCATCAATAGTATGGGCATCGCGGCTGGTATCTCTTTCAGGCGTTGCTGTGAGGGGCTAACGGAGTAGATCCGGCGAGGAGGTGGTGGGACGGTGGTTCAAGTCTGTGCTGCAATGTTTGACCCACTTGCTAGCTACAAGGCGCGTTCAAATGAAACCGGACCTAACTGCAACAAGTGAACATACGTACGATGCATATGATGACGTCACTTCTGGTGCAAACAGCACATACCAACCGTCAAGTTTGCAAATTTTCATCATCCTCCGACTCATAGTTTCCTAAGCAGACGGCTGAAAACATCGCGAGTGTGATACGGAATCCCTTCAGAGTTGATCAGGGAGCGGTGGTTGAGTTTCTAACAGCTGAAGGATGTCGATCAGTTGACATTCATCACAGAATGTAGGTAGTGTATGGTGACAGAAGGTGTGTAGATGACAACTTTGAAGAACTGGACAGCGATGTTTAAAGAAGGATGTGAGTTAACGCAACAACATTTACGCCTGACCTGGTCTCGGAAAATATTTCGTTAACTCAGTCTTTCTTTAAAGATTGTTGCAAAGTTCTTGACTTATTTTTTTCTTATGGTTTAGTTTCTACATGTTTGTGGTTTGATGGCGACATCATTCCTAACCCTCCTTAACTGCTTCTTCTGGCATGTCTGGCAGGTTACAGTGTTAATATTCTTAGCTCTCCTTTCAGAACCAGGGAAGACACACATGACTCAGACTTCATTTACATTTCAGTTCACGTCTGTTAATTTAAACCTTTGCATTGATACGTTTAACAAAAAATATAAAAGCATATCTGAATGAAAAATAGCTCTTTGGGGCAAATTCTAGGGCGTATTAATAAATTATTCCTTAAAATTTCATATATAATTGCTCATGAATTTTACATGAACACTTTTGTTGTTTTATATTTATGTTTTGCTAATTTTTGATGGCGATCAATGAAATTATTGCTGCTTACATAAGAGTAATATTGAAATAGCACCGAGATCTTTGTCAGTTTCCATTTAAGGCTTTTCTGAGTGCCATATATTGATAAAAACCAAAATATAGACTGTCAGTAATTTAAAGTAGCGTGTCTCTATAAAGTGACTTTAGAACTGTAGAGTGACTTTACAACTGTAGAGTGACTGTACAACTGTAGAGTGACTGTACAACTGTAGAATGACTGTAATGGGAAAAAACATGGACACAATTTGTAAAAGTTGATTAAGGTTGAGTTTAATCAAAATTTGTAAATGGGTATGGTCAGATACCGCACCGAGACGAGAACACAAACAAAACCTACGTTACAACCAATAGGCCTTCAGCGGGGACAACAATACTGAACTAACAAATCAACATATAATTTAAAAAAATGGTCAACTTTTCTGTTAGAGTGACTGTAGAACTGTAGAGTCACTGTTCAACTGTAGCGTCTGCCGGTAGCATCGGGTGTCACCTTCCAGTGTTCTCTGTGCACAATCAAAGAGTCCTTTTCGGCAACTTCGTGGTAGCCGATCTCGTCTAAATTGATGCCGTTCTTACAACAGGCCATAATTCTCAAGCTCTGGTAGGTCCCTGGAGGGACTATTTATACAATTTGTGTGCAGCGTTTCAGAGGAATTTTAATGGGCGATCATATACATTTGCCCTTCTATTCCCTAGGAATCTAATACCTAATGCATTCTTACCATTCACTGACATTATGAACGATTCATTTATTATCATCATAAAAGATGAATGCGTCTAAAAGTGCGCATAATTGATATTATACAGTTGTACATTAGGGTTCCATCTAATAATGCACCCCAACCATTCTAATAATTTTTTAATACAATATATCTTCTCATCCTCTATGGACGTCTTCGTGTCACTTAAGGGAAAGAAGTAGAAATCTCACTTGTAATGGATGTGAAGACCCTTCGTTTAACTTATACCATCATCAAATGCATTGTGTATGACATTTTGTAGAACTCTTGAGATACTGTTTTCTATATTTTCTGCTTTCACTCATCGACGGGATGTGTTAACTGACCATACCGGGGTAGCAGTGACAAAGATATGACCATACCGGGGTAGCAGTGACAAAGGTATGACCATACCGGGGTAGCAGTGACAAAGATATGACCATACCGGGATAGCAGGGACAAAGATATGACCATACCAGAGTAGCAGTAACAAAGAGATGACCATACCGGGGTAGCAATGACAAAGATATGACCATACCGGGGTAGCAGGGACAAAGATATGACCATACCGGGGTAGCAATGACAAAGAGATGACCATACCGGGGTAGCAATGACAAAGATATGACCATACCGGGGTAGCAGGGACAAAGATATGACCATACCGGGGTAGCAGTAACAAAGAGATGACCATACCGGGGTAGCAGTGACAAAGAGATGACCATACCGGGGTAGCAGTGACAAAGAGATGACCATACCGGGGTAGCAGGGACAAAGAGATGACCATACCGGGGTAGCAGGGACAAAGATATGACCATACCGGGGTAGCAGGGACAAAGATATGAACAACAGACAAGACGGGTTCATCGTACTGCAGTAGTAGCAGTAACCCTTTCAGTCATGACTGACTATAGGATAATATGACTTGGAGTGGGGAAAAAACAGCAGCAACAACAACAAAAATGTATACTTAACTTGTGTTGTCTTTCTCCTTGCGGCATTGTCTTTTCTCACTTCTCTGTTACAAGAGCTTCATTTCAGCAAGCGTGAGGTGGCCATTCAGTGTACAACTTCATCTGGATCGGTCTGCAGCTTCGTCTTCACAGGATGTCAGACTCATGTCCAGGGTCTTCCCATCACGCTTGCATACATCTTTGAACCTCAACTGTGGTCGGCCGACTGCTTTCGTGCCATTCGCCAGTTTATAGAGGATATCTTTGGGAATGCGGCCATCTCCCATGTGAAGAACATGACCAAGCCATCGCAGCCTTTGTTACTTAAGTAGAATGTACATGCTTGGAAGACCAGTGCCAAAGTGCACTTCTGCATTTGCCACTCTGTCCCTCCATGTAACTCCAAGAAGGGATCGCAGATACCGAGGTGGTAGATAAGGGTCTGCAGATAAGCTAGTTAAAGAAAACGTCGTGAAGTCTGTGGCAACGATTGAAGGCTAGGAGAGGAAAGCGCTAATTTAGTTTCAAATTACGAGTAAAATGGTATACAAAACACTACTAAGAACTCTGTATGGTCTGGCTTTGGAAAGTAAGGGGGGGGGGGGGGGGTACCAACGCCAGTTGTGTCATTATCTCTTCTAACTATCAAAGCAGAGTGACAGAAAGAAATAGATTGTATTTATTAGTTTTACTTGAATACAATGCAAAAGTAAGAAATGCTAACACTAAACTAGATCAAATGAGAACATGTTGAATGTAGCAAGCACTGAGAGATGTAAGATCCATAAGTATGTTCACCATATAATGAACTCAACGATAATGAAGATATGGTAACATCCGGCATGGCGTTAATACATGAACAAAGACAATTTTAACGATGCACAAAAACACACACTAAAAGTCGTAAACAAGACCAAATTATGACGTAAATCAATGAAACATGTTTCAATATTTCAGAACATTTTCTATGTATGTACTACAATTGTAGTTTCTAATATATATATATATATATATATATATGATCAATACGCATTTTATTTATAAATCAAAACCTTTCAGTTCTCTGTGGAACAAAGGCATGCCAAGTCATTCTGTCCTGGGACATCCCTTTTTTCTCTGTAAACGCCTTCTGCGTGTCATTTGTCTGTCTACATCTTTATTCACGTTGTGAGTTTTGGTGTGTCTTTGGTTCTTGTGTCTTGGGGATTCTAGAACAGAGACTGTCTTCTAATGCCATCAGCTGGTTTCCTTAATGTGAGTCCTTCCAACGCCTGAGCCGTCACCTCATGCCATGTTCCATGGGGCCTTCTTCTGTCTTAGTTAGTTGAGCTGTATATTAATTTTTTTAAATTTGTTAATTTTGAAACTGGTGTCACTTAAAATGTATATTGGATGAGATAACTGGCTCCAGGCCAAACCCTCCTTAGTCGTTTTTTACGACACGCATGTTGGGTTTACAGTGCTTCTATTCTTTGCTCTCCTTTCAGCAGGCCTCGTTAACAGCACGGGCGAGTGATGTATTTATATTTATACATCACAAAAATGAATGATACAACAATAAAGGTTTGGCGGTAGCTTACATGTTCCCGCTTCATTGCGACCTTGATGCAACATCAACCGATATTGTTCACATTGAAATCAGGGCAAACCTCTCCTAACAGGCAATGTGCGTCTTATTTTTGCAATTTGTTTTCCAAAATAACCCCGTTTTATTCATATTAACACTTAAATTATACTAGTAGTTGGCTTTTTCTATTAAGCGTTTAAATTCAAATGAATACCTTTCGACTACTACAGCGTCAGCATTAGCAGCCTCGACAAGCATTTTCATTATGTGAATTTTGGAAAGATTTTCAAACTGTTGAGATCATCCTTTACTAGCCGCCAATATATCAATGCTTCCAGCCCATGCTTGTTACAGCTCAGTTTATGTACTATCGCCCCATCGAAGGTCAACTAAAACGGATCGCCAACTTTCTCTGTCTCTTGATGATACAATCTGCCAGGATTTTTCCTGCCCATCTTTTTGTGTTATCCTCTCACTTATAGGGTTGTTTAACTCTGGCAGTCTTGCTGTCCATTTTTCCTTCCACTATTATTTTCAACAAGGTGTTACGTGTCTTTATGTAACCAAAATATATAAACTATTGGTCTCTGATTTCATTCATCAATTCTCTGCACCCATATTTTTTTCCAAGGCTTCCTTAAATGTTTTCTTTTACATTTTAAAGGCATCAATGCTCTCCTCCAATCGTGTGATCGTTGTTTTTGCGTATAGGTCATACAGTTAAAACGTGCATTTGAAACACCTAATCATTCTCATTTTAAACGTGCGAGTGACTTGCGGGAATGTCAATGTATGACTCATTTTGGTTAACATAAATTTAGCTATTTTTACTGTCTTCCATATTCTATTTCGCATCTCCAATTATCTGTTATTATATTTCTAAGATAATGTAAACCCTTGACCTGTTCCAGTATTTGACCATCTATTTTTATCTATCCATAAGTTTTCAAGTCTAATTTGCTCATTTTAATAGTTTTCGTTTGGTCAGTCCAATCCATACACCTGATTTGTGTTCCATACTTGCATCATTAGTTCCTGCAGTTTCTGTTTTTTTTATCAACCAGCAGAACTGTGTCCTTCGCGTATCTGAGACTATGTAGATACTTCACAGATAACGAGTCCGGATGTTGACTCTATTTGTCAACAAATCTGCGTAAATGTGAAACAATAATATAGAAACGTCCTTATCGCGCGTCTCCTTGTATATCTTTGCATGACGTGTAAACCGCGCCAGATCTTACAGTGGTAGTTTGCTCTCACAGTAAAGGTTACTCCGTGTTCTTCTGTCTTTTACATCGGGTGCCGACGGTTGCGTGTTCGAATCACAGCGGCGACTGTGATTCTTTTTCACGTGGATCTTCTGGAAAAAGCTCCCCTGATCTCTGGGTAGTGAGATCTGACTCTCGTGTACAGTGTCAAGCACGTTAAAAATCCCTTGGCAGTTGGGAATCGAAAAGAATAGACTTAACGGCCGCTGCCACGACAAACATTTCAAATAAGAAATCTATCCAAGTTATTTGTACGTTTCCCCATGTGGTTTTTAAGAGCAGCTATAGATGGCGCCTTATTTAGCTCTAAAGAGTCTATTAAGATGGACTTGCACATCTGTAAAAAGCACCTTCCAAGAAGCTGAATGTAAACAGACTTAGCAGTCTTCTAAACCAGTATATAAACGTTAAGCTAAGTATATATTTTCCAGACATGGAATGAGTGTTTCTTGCTGGACTCTCCCTGATCTCTTAGATAATATATTAACCACACATAACTATGTGTCTGTTTATTACATATTATAGTAATTACCTATTTCATTATATAATGTTGTCGCAGTGTCCAGAAAAACAGACCCTGTCAGAGAAACCTTAATATCATCAACCCACAAAACCGACAATTTCTCTCTATTTGCCTCGCTGTATGAAAAAGTTGTTCTGGGGGATGACACCCTTGTTATTCCTGTGTATGCTAGCTTTGTGAACATTATTTGCAAATGCTAATCTAGTAGAAGGTGCTAAACTCAAACGCTACTTCCATCTGAAGGTACTCTCGAGACTCGGAGACAGCGTGTGACGACCATTTTTTCCTCAATCGTTAGTAGTTCTATTTTGGACCTGCCTGGTACAGTAACTGTACGACGTCTAGAGCTCATATGTACACACATGTTATTACTTTTATTATTAATGAAAGCCGGGGGTAGGGAGGTCTGGGCTGGACGTCCAATTCGTTAAAGGAAAGGAAAGCGTCTGATATAGCAACGAAAGAACGAAAGACAAAGTAGGCCCTCTCATAGACAGTACAGGGAAAATAATAAGTGAGAATAGGGAGGCTGCTAATCTGCTTAATCAGTACTTTGGCACAGTCTTCACAAAGGAGGACTGCTCCGAGATCCCAGAGCCTATAGATATTTTTCAAAGAGACATGGATACAGCGGGATTAAGATCAATCTGTATTACAGAGGAAATGGTTTTAAAAAAATTGGAGGGGTTGAAAGTGAATAAATGTCCAGGTCAAGATGGTATTCACCCAAAATTGCTGTATGAAATTAGAAACCAACTAGCAAAACCATTGGCTATATTATGTTCTCAATCACTTACAAAAGGGATTGTTCCACGGGATTGGAAAGATGCAGGAGTGATCCCCTTATTCAAAAAAGGCAAAAAATCAGATCCGGCAAATTATAGACCGGTGAGTTTAACGAGCATAGTCTGTAAATTGTTAGAGTCAATAATCAAAGAAAACATTGTAATGCATTTAGAAAAATTTAATCTAATTAGAAATAGTCAGCATGGGTTTACTAGAGGGAGATCATGCTTAACAAATCTATTAGAATTCATGGAGGAGGTTACTAAAATCATAGATAAAGGGGAGCCAGTGGATGTTATTTATCTAGACTTTGCAAAGGCCTTTGATAGAGTACCTCATCAAAGATTATTTCGAAAGTTAAAATCACATGGAATAGGTGGGGAAGTTGCCAAATGGATTGAAAATTGGTTAACAGGAAGAAGGCAGAGGGTGGGCATAAATAAGGAGTACTCTGAGTGGAGTGAAGTGAAAAGTGGTGTGCCACAGGGCTCGGTTTTGGGACCAATTTTGTTCTTGATATATATAAATGATTTGGACATTGATATGAGATCCATGATTGCAAAATTTGCTGATGACACAAAACTATGCAGTAGTGTCTCATCTAAAGCGGAAGTGGATATATTGATGTCGGATTTAGATAAAATTCGAGAATGGTCTGTAAGCTGGCAAATGGAGTTTAATGTAGATAAATGTACAGTCATCCACATGGGTAGATCCAATATGGAACATAAATACAGAATGGGAGAAAACAATATTAGAAAGATAGATAAGGAAAGGGACCTAGGGGTTATAATAGATCATACAGGAAAGGTGAGTGAGCAAGTTAAGGTAGCAGTGAAAAAGGCAAATGCAATGTTAGGTATGATAAAAAGAAATATTAAACATAGGAGCAAGGAAGTGATCGTCAAACTGTATAAAGCTTTAGTTAGACCTAGATTGGAGTACTGTGTACAGGTGTGGAGTCCTTATCATAGAGGGGACATAAACATGCTAGAAAGAATACAAAAAAGAGCGACAAAGATGATAGTTGGATTCCAGAATTACAGTTATGAGGAACGACTCAGAAAAACGGGCCTACAGTGTCTCGAAGAGAGAAGAATTCGTGGTGACTTAATACAGGTTTATAAGATGATCAGAGGAATCGATAAATTAGACTATAACAAGTTTTTTAAAATACAGCCACCTACAATAACACGAGGGCATAGCTACAAGCTGATTAAAGAGAGGTCCAGGTTAGATATTAGGAAATATTTTTTTAGTCAGAGAGTGGTGTCTGCTTGGAATGCATTGCCAGGGGAGGTGGTGGAGGCAGGGACAGTAAATGCGTTTAAGAATAAACTGGATGCGCATAGATTTTAGAGCAAGGTGATGTAAATGTAACTGGTTGTATACAGACTGTGCAGGGTCTTCTAAACCAGTATAAAGACGTTAAGTTTTAAGTTAAGCATCTCATTTACAGGTGTAGAGATCGCCGGTGGATTCACTGTTCGACTTGCCGTTCAGGAGTTTCCATGCCAATGGCGTCTCCTACATTATTGTGTCACCAGCAGCACCTTCATGAGGGGCCCCCTGTTTCTTACAGAGCCTGCTGTGGGGCGCGACCAAGTACCTGGCGGTATAACTGGGCTGGCAGATTGGGCTCATTAGTCTTGGTTAACAGAAGGTAAACTCTGACTCTAAACCCGGGTAGATGAAGCTCGTTAGCCTGTTCAGGCAGTTCGTCTAGGAGAGGAGGAACTCCAATTTTAAACCCACATGTCCCAGAGAGTGCTGGCTAGTCTTGGGACGATGAGAGTATCATCGGATGTCTTGAGTAACTAGCATCTGCTGGCAGCGACTTCATTGCCTTGTGGAACCTCTGGAGAGGGTAGGGCTACGGGAGTAAACCCGAGAGAAAATCTGGAGTGGTAGCACCTAAGGCGGATGGTTTCAAAATTGCGAACTCAATCCGGCAACTGAGCTGGTGCCAAATTGTCATGCTTTGCATTCCTTTGGATTACACCAGCGAGGCCGAGAGGTGGATCCTGCAGTTTGGACAGCGCAGAGCCTCCATATTCAGCGCCCAAGCTTGCGCCCTGAGAGGCTACTCACAGGGTGCCACGCTCATGATCCACAGAGACTGAGACGCCTACGTATATATGTATGTATTCATTATGAGACCAGTACTCGTTTGAATATCTTCTTAATTTTTTTTGGACTTCAAATTTGGCTTTGCAAATACTGTTTTGTGTGCATTGCGACGGGTTTTTTCTTGAACTGGATGAGAGCCTCCCTGTAGTTCTCAATAAGTGGCAACATTTTTACTCATTTGAATTCTAGCGGACTTGTTATTTCAGCCTTTAACTGATCAGCTCCACCATGAGCACACACAGCGACACACGTTTATAATAAACTCTTCGGTCCACAAACAGCACGAATGTCCCACGGCTATACTTGAAAGTGACGTCACTGGTCAAATGTTAACACGCTTGCCCAATTTTTTCAGCCTCAGATAACCCGGATGACTTCATACTTTATAATTCTCAAATTGACAAAGAAATGGTTCTGATAAGGTATTCCAAAACCACTTTGAAGATTGCAAAGCATAATCTGGAATTTTGGCCAGGAAATCATGTTTGAAGGTGTCGAGATTGAAATGAAAAATGATACGAGCCACAGCCAGCCTGTTAGCTGTTTAGAAAGTACTGTTGTTATTTGGATCGTGTGCCGTGGATAGGTATGGTGCCAGGCAAGAGATGCAGAGGTAGACCAAGAAGACGATGGTACCAAGATATCCAGGAGTGTCTGTGCTGGAGTTTTGGTAAGGGAAAAAGTTTCTCTCAGACAGACTGTGATGGGAGCGACGTTCTATAAAGGACATGCTACATGATGAGCGCGGATACTACTGCAATAGGACACGTTGAATTCGGCTAAAAGTGGCGATAACGTCGATTTACTTTGGGAGGTGCTACATAAACACACTTAAACCGACCTTAAACGTGACTTAACTTCATTTCCTAGCGGTTTTTTTGGGGTGAGCTGTTGCTGTAAACCGTTGCCATCTTGCTTGGCACCGGAAGTACTGGTCCAATCTCTGCTCCGCAATACAGGACGCTTCAAACTCAGAGTCAACATCAAAGCGATGTACGAACACTTAAAAACTGCCCTAGGTTCGAAAAGCTTCAAAATAGTCCCATTAAAGTCAAATTGTCGGGAACTCATCTTAGACAGATATAAGCAGCTAAACAGATGGGTGGAACACTACTCAAGCCTTTCTCTGAAGTATGTCTAATTCACGCAGAGTTAGTCAATAGAGTACCAAAATACCCAGTAATGCATGTCATGTCTACAGGAAAAATAACTGTTTTTAGCAATTGATAGATTGGCAAATGGAAAATCTCCGGGAAATGACAACATACCTTCAGATGTTATCAAGGAAAACAAATAGGTCCTTTTCCCGATCCTTTACAGACTGTTCACTAAATGCTGAAGTAAAAAAGACATACCACAACACATGCGAAATACAAGGATAGTTACACAATGTAAAAACAAAGGAGACAAAGGCGACTGTGACAACTATAGGAGAATATCCGAGCTGAGCATAAACGGAAAAACATTCGCTCGTGTCATTCTAAGGAGACTTCAGAAGCTTGCTGATCTCGTACTGAGTCTCAATGATGGGTTCAGAGCGGGCCGTTCCACTACAGACATGATCTTTACACAGACAGCTGCAAGAAAAATTCAGGTAACAAACTAAGCACCTGTTTATTGCGTTCGTCAATCTTGCAAAGGCTTTTGACAGCGCCAGTAGACCAGCCCTATATAAGGTTATAGAAATTATTGACTCTCCACCAACATTGCTCAAATTAATTGTCTCCTTCCATGAATACATGTAGGCTACCATTCAGTTTGATGGAAATACATCTGAAAGTTTTGAAGTCAGAATCGGGGTGAAACAGGACTGCGTTTCTGTTCCTACCCTATTCAGAATTTTCATCGCAGCCTTGATGCACTGTGCTTTCAGATGGAAGATTGGTGACTTCTTTGTCAGTAGGTTTGATAGCTCGATGTTCAATCTGGCAAGGCTCATAGCTATGTGCAAAACAACGGAAAACCTCACCAGAGAGCTATTGTTTGCTGATGATGCATCATTACGGACACATACAGACGCTACCCTAGTCGCGCAGCAGTAGCAGGTGGTGTAGGGTATTATCGTGTTATTCTTCAGCAACATTCATCACATACTTGGTGAAAGTTATTATAGAATTGTCGTTCAAGGCTATAGGCCAACCATACTCTGATGGTGAGGTGTGTTTATCCGTGTTTTGACGAGACTTCTGACCTTGGGGGGTTTAAATTTCCTTATGTCAACACTGATCGTCTGAGTAGTAGAGCTCGCACTTCCAATGGCACACGCTCCAGTTGTGAATGAGCATCTGGCTTTCTGTTAGGGTAGAAGAGTCAGCGAGGAATTGAGCTGGCCATCTCACATAAAAATAGTTGAGGGCAAGCACAACCGAGCCTCTAACACCCTCATCTCCAACAGCAATGTCTGCTACAGGACTGCCGTTATCTGCTATCCTGCGTAAACATTCTCCAAAGCTGACATTTGTCATCATATTCTCCTACCATTTTTCTTTTCTGGTCTTGCTTGCGTAAACATCGAACAGCAACAACATCTAGGTGTGTATTTGCTTTCGTTAATTAAAGCTAACATGCTACATTATAATCAATAAATCTCCCATCATACCCTGAGGGCACCAATTTTTACACCAGCTTCCTCACAACACCAGTGAAGTTAATGCCACCTCATTAAAATGTTATTAGCCTTATTAGCACAGCAAGATAGATATTCCGACCACCTATACGGAGTTTTCACACCGGTAGCCTAACCCTTCAAGAAAATTCGTGTTACAAATTATATAAATCTTTCTTTGTTTTCTGTTGTCTTCTACTTATGTTGTGAAGTGTACCAAAGAATTGATTGATGGATTTCGATCCAGTGCCCTCTGGCGAGTCTACAACCTTTATGATTAATATTCTCCTTGGCTATTTTCTCTTTGTTCTTACATTTATTCTTGGGTTGAAACGTGGATGCTGTAGTGTAAGTTTATTGAGGTTCATTATCTCAATATTTCAAAAACATTCATTCTTTGTCTCTGTAATTATTCTATGGTGCTGCTCTAACAACACTCTTGATCTTTTAAATCTCGAGTCTGGGGTCTTTATGTCTAATTAACTTGCTTTTTTTTTTCTAGACCTTGTTTCCCATGTGGTGATATCTCTCTATTTTGTCTATGTTAGATTTTGACATTGGACACCTGGGTTTTAGGGAACAGTTGGAGTTACCTTACAGAGCATATCCGGCCAGATAGCTTGATCACTTTAGGTACCTTCTTATCTTATATCCTGCCATTGATCCCTTGAATTCCGTCAATATTTCAGTTCCTTATTTTCGTCTTGTGGCCATCCTCTCTAATTTCCTTTGTTCAGTACTTCCTTTCTGACAGTAGTACTGTTTAAAAATGTTGGCAGACACCGTTTACCCTGAATGAAATATTTTTTTTCTTCATCTGATACTCCTCTCTATCCATCAGTTCCTATTTTCACTTTATCCATTGCATAATTTTTCTTAGATTGCCATCATTTACTATCTACATTACTCCTCGGTGAATCCATGCCTTAAGACCACCATCCTGCTTTGATAATTTACTTTAAGGCATGTTACATTTTTATGTATCATATCATTAGATGTTAATATCAATATCCGCTTAGCTTAGTTTGCTGACTTCATTCGTGTTGTTTTTGAGTAGTATTTGATAAAGAAAAACTGTATTTTAAGCAGCTTTTTCTCAATCTGCTATTCTCAGTTACATTAGTTGATCATACTCATCTGGGCTGTCATAGCGTACGAAGAAGAAGATCTGGGCTGTCATAGCGTACGAAGAAGAAGATCTGGGCTGTCATAGCGTATGAAAAAGAAGATCTGGGCTGTCAGCTTGTGCTGAAGATCATTTTCTTGTTTTTGATTCAGAGCTGAAATTGTTACTTGTTCTCATTCTATACATGCCTGCTATGGATTGACAGAGTGGATAGAGTGCTTGTCACTCACAGAAAAGGGAATGACTTTAATCACTGGTCTCAACATGCTCCAGTCTTCCAAGCTATAAATGGGTACCTTGTCTACAGCTGTGTGCCTCACAAAAAAGCTAATTCAATGAGGTTTTTAAATCTTCATCCTTGATAGTAGTATACTCTTTGGAACTATCTTATCTATGAATATTGAAAGCAGTTTTGTTAAATCATATCTATTTACTTGTATGAAAATAGGCAAATGATAATTTCACACAGGATAAACCAATGCGTCATAGACAACAATGGGCCACTTTCATTATCCGTAATCAGGTAAAATGATTTTATATTACCTTATCACTTGCAATAGCATTCAATTTTACTGTCGGTCAACTAATACTTTTATAGTTTAAGTTTTGTATTTTAAAATATTTCTTTATTTCGTTCAGTTGTTTGTTAAATTTTCGTTTTTTGTTTCCCTATTAAAACTGCCAAGGACTGTCTGTCATTCATAGTGGAGTACATTGCCAAATTGAGGAAAGAAATACAAAATCTAAGTTGGTTAACTGCATGAAGCACAGGAGCAAAGAATATGGCATGGCAACTGTATCCTTCTCCATATCTCATGAAAGACAACTTAAGACACATGTGGCACATGTAAAGCATCATGTACTGTATACAGGTGTAGAGTCCTTATCATAGAGGGGATATAAACATGCTAAAAAGGATACAAAGAAGACCAACACAATCGATAGTGGGATTCCAGAATTATAGTTATGAGGAAAAACTGAAATTAAAAACCGGCCTACAGTGTCTAAATAAAAGAAGAATTCAAGGGGATTTAATACAGGTTTATATGATAATTTAGTTTTTCAAAATACAGAAGCCTATAAAAACAAGAGGACAAAGCCACAAATTAATTAAAGAGAGGTCCAGATTAGACAGCAGAAAATATTTTTTTGCTTAGAATACACTGTCACAGGAAACAGTGGAGGCAGGGTCAATTAATGCATTCAAGAATAGATTGAATGCACATGAGCTCTTTTAATCAAGTGAATGTAATAGAAATTGGTTGTGTATAGACTCTTCTAAACTAGTATAAAGACATTAAGTTAAGTTAAGACATTTCTTCAGAAGCCCCTAAAGCTAATAAATATTGACATATAAACAAAACAGATTACTTATTATTACACACTTTCTCATACTGAATACATTCTGTACTATAAGATGAGTCCGATTTAAATTGACTGCCACAGGTTTGTATCCATGTATTGTCATTCCCGAAGAGGGAACAAAGAATAGATACACTGTAATCTGCCAGGCATGTACTAGAGGTAACTAAGACGGGTTGAGAATGGGGTCAACTACTCCATCTAGTAGAAATTTTAAGCAACAAAAAAAGCAAGTCCTCTACACTTATGGTAGAAAAGAAGTGACTAAATTAGAAACACCAGGTCTGAATGCATTCAATAATATAAGATGTCACAGGTTTGAGAGAATTTATTAAAGTAATTATGTTGTCACATATTTGAAGGCATTTATTATTGTGAGGGCATTTATAACTTAATATTTATTTCCATAGATTTTTATGCATTTATTTTTTTTTTTTGCGTTCGCCTTATTTCTCTAATCCCCAAGGCGGTGTGCGTTGCACTGCGTTTTTGCGCCTGTCAGCCCAGTGCATCCGACTTCAGCATGCATTTTATAACTTAACGTCTTTATACTGGATTAGAAGACCCTGCAGAGTCTGTATACAGCCAGTCACACTTACATCACCTTGCTCTAACAGCTATGTGCATCCAGTTTATTCTTAAATGCATTAACTGTCCCTGCCTCGACTACCTCCCCTGGCAATGCATTCCAAGCAGACACCACTCTCTGACTAAAAAAATATTTCCTAATATCTAACCTGGACCTCTCTTTAGTCAGCCTGTAGCTATGCCCTCGTGTTATTGTAGGTGGCTGTATTTTAAAAAAACTTGTTATAGTCTAATTTATCAATTCCTCTGATCATCTTATAAACCTGTATTAAGTCACCACGAATTCTTCTCTCTTCGAGATACTGTAGGCCGGTTTTTCTGAGTCTTTCCTCATAACTGTAATCCCACTATCATCTTTGTCGCTCTTTATGTAAGGGTCTGCTTCCTCCTGCATTTTCTAAGGGTTTGCTTCACCGGGGTAACGGCCGGTGCTGTGATGGGGATTGAACCCAGCACCTTCGGTTTGTGATCCGTGCCACTTAACCACTAGGCCACTCCGTCCCCTTTTTATGCATTTAATAAAACACGTTGTTCCAGGTTGAATTAAACATTTCTATCTTGTGCATCAGAGTAGATTAAATTGACAATAATGTGGAACAAAACATGAACATTTTCAACTGTGGGATAATGTAACAGAGAGCTTTAATTCATGACATCTTGAGCTGTTATTATACATGCTTAAGAAGTTTAATTTGTCAGTTCTTCCATATCATTTGAACAATTTAAATGTATATAAACATTACTGATACGTGTCCATTTCATATTTCGCATGATCCGACTTTATCCATTACTTGTCATCAATTTTTATTTTTCCTGTTCTTCCCCGAGTGTTCTTCTGCTTCCCAACTGTTTCTCCCTGTGAATTCCAGTTTAGTGAATATTAGGTAATGTTTTAGGTTCCTTTCTGATATTATATTTATACCGCAGTCGTCCTAACAACTCTTCTGTACGCCTGTGAAACCTGGAATGTGTTTAGTCGACATGCAAAGAAACTTGACCACTTTCATGTATGCTGCCTAAGGAAACTGCTGAACATAAAAGGCAAGAGAAGATCAAAGATGTAAAAGTTCTTTCGCGGGCTGGCATGACAAGCATCCACACAACTCTACAAATCGCAGTTTAGATAGACTGGCCATGTTGTCTGCATGTTAGATGAGCGGCTTCAAAAGAAAATATTATATGGCAAGCTTGAGTCAAGCAAGCGAGCTCACAGTGGCCAAATAAAACATTATAAAGACACTCTGAAAGCCTCACTGAAGAGCTGCGACATGTGTTTTGTTTAGCCGAAAGGCAGAGATACTAGTCTTGCTGTAAACTACGGCACAATGTAACAAAACATCCGTTCCAGGATAAACGCTGAAGAAGAAGACACATGGAAAAAGAAATTTGGGGAGGTCAAAGAACAGAATAGCAAGAAAAGTGAACAAGGAAACTGCAAAATCCAGGGCTGCATTTGCACAAATTCAGAAAATGACTCCAAA
Source organism: Ariolimax columbianus (assembly GCA_036924085.1). NCBI lineage: Eukaryota > Metazoa > Mollusca > Gastropoda > Stylommatophora > Arionidae > Ariolimax > Ariolimax columbianus. Next base: position 26,260,889 of record JAVGWX010000013.1, on the reverse strand, counting down.
TATGAATCAAATATGACTACATATATTCTACAGGTGCCAAAATAAAAGACTGGAGTTAATAAAATATGCTGTATATACAAAATAATAAACCAGTTGGCTGAAAAGTGAAAAACATTTTAAATCAAATGTTACAGTACATACAAATTAAATTTTTCAATACTTCCCATCAAAATTTGAAGCATGTAGACAAGTAAGTAAACAAACCAAATTTTTTCATAATAATCTTGTTTTACATCGCAGAAAAGGATATTGAATAACACAGGAACAAGTTCTGTCAGTTTACTGTGTGTTCAAAAGATGACAGAAATAAACTCACAACGCCCAATTTTCACACAAGTATGAGATTTCTTTTAGACTCTATATTATGTGTTCGAGAACAACATTTATTTATATAAATTAAACATCACATTCAATAAGCATGCAGATATTTTATGAAAGAACACAGGCAGTCTCTGCATTTGTCAATTCTTAAACTATCTTTTATTTCTGTCATGCAGATGATGAGTATGATTGAAAAAAGTATCATATCACCTATATGCTGAACCTGCAGGTCAACTATGAACATGGGTTGCTGATGTAAAGAAAAACCCTTTATTCATGGACCTAAACTAACCTAGTGTTGACTGAGAAGACAGGACAAGACCCAACAACCAACTCTGGTGGACATCATGATTCCAGTCACACAAATAATTACCACAGCGGTTTTTTTAGCTTCTCCAGAAGCCTTCATGAACAGCTTGCCAATCTATGATAGATACTGGTACAAGATCTGACCTTGATTTGGTCTGCATGATTGTTATGTTATGTTTTGTTAAATTACTGTTATAATATTCTCACATTAGTATACATATATATTTATATATAGTTTGATTCTGATACTATTGTGCTTATTTTATATCTATGTATTTATAATTTTTTTAAACACTTACAAAATTGTCACAGCATTCAAGTCAGAAATGTGACCCATTATTTTTCTATAACTTTTTATGCTTCATTTATGCAAAAGTCACCCCTTGTGCTGATTTGAGCAGAGTTGCTGGGACACCAGGAAACTTCTTTAAGCCATTGGGTTACTTCCGTTAAAGGTTATGACTGGAAACACCCACAAATCTGGATGACCCACATGAGACATGACAGTATTGTAGTCAGATGTGCTCCACTGAAATGGTGGCAGATTGTCATATGTCGGGCTGCTGATGGCTAGAAATGACAGGGAGCTGAACAACTTGAAACTGGTCAGCTGTGAAGAATAGAATTACATAAAAATGATGTAGTATAGAATGACAGATTATTGAATAAATAGTTGTGTTCTGTCAAGAATCAATGTCACTGCAAACCCCCAGGCACTCAAGTCATCCTCAACAAATGGTAAAAAATGTAGATGCTGATAGTTCCAGTAGCTACATGGAACAGACTCCTCTTTTAGCTTTTCTAGAACTGTTTTAAAACCCACTCTTGTTCAACATGTTCCTCCGACAATATCTTTTCAAATTATGTAGCTTGCTGCCTTTCATCTGCCTTAGAGTAGTAATATGTTTGCGTGTCTATGTTTACTTCTTTCCCTGCTGTAAGATCTCAACGGATGATCTGATCGTCACTTGAGCCAAACAGTTCCCTAACGGTAACATTTTCAATCATATTTTCCTCTGAGTAAAAAGTCGAGTGTGTATTTGCCTCTGGTGGCTGCTTCTACATGCTGAATTTAAAAAATATCAGTTTTGCACTTAACAAAAGATTTTAACTCTACAAGTGCTTCTGCCATATCCCATTTCATTTCTGGAAAGTTGAAATCCCCTATTAATAATAATTTCTCTTCACTTGCCTTTTCTATGCTACTAATCAACTCATCTTCCTCTTTTTGACTTGATGGACATCAATAGCATACTCCAATCACTGTTTTTCTTTTGACAGATATGTACTCCTATAATTTGCTACATAACAGATATCATCTTCTTCTTCGCCTTCGGTTTTGTATGCTCGTTTTATGCCACAAGATGGGCTGCATCCATGAAGTGACATGTCAGTCGCAGGACCTCGATGGTTCCCCACAGTTTGTCTTGTATGTTTCTCTCCTCAGACCAGGTCTTCTCACGGGAGTCTTCGCACAGTGGATATGTTTGCAGGATGTGTTCTGGAGTCTGGGGTCCTCTCTGACATGTGCATTGTGCAGTCTGTGCTGCTTTCATTTTATGCATGTGTGCATTAAGTCTGCAATGACCTGTTCTGAGGCGAAAAATTGTGGTATACTGTTTCCTATTCAGTCTATTGATTGGGTTCTGTGGGTATTTACCGTTTGATCTCTCGATCCACTGTTTATATTATTTTTTTAATGTTTGCCTTGACTTCTGGCAGTGACACTGGGTGGGTGAATTGTTCTCTCTGTCTTCCCTCCCTGGCTAGACTGTCCGCCCATTCATTTCCAGGTATGCCGCAGTGAGCTGGAATCCACTGGAGGGTGATTTTATTGTGGTCTGAGAGTTTGTTTAGCTGGCATATCAGTTCCCTTTCCATACTATTTTGTGGTTCTTTTTATGTGGCCTGCAAAATTTCCATGCAGTCGCACAAAAACGCTATTCACACATAACATATGTACCCCTACAAAATTTGCCACATAATAGAACGTATTCTTCTTATGCGTTCATTCTCAAACTCCCACTACCAAGCCCTGAACAGGGCTTTGCAAGTAGCAGGATGTAGTCCAGAGAATGGATTTACATTGTGTCGCTAGTTTACAGTTTGACTGCGATATTTGCACCTTTCGGTCCGACACATCCGTCTTCAGCAGAAATAGAACTTATATTTGCTGGTACATTACAGGAGACAGAATATAAGCACTTATAGCTGTTGTTTATTCAACACTATTTATAACATAATAAAGACAACTCTAGTTAGTGGCTTTTTACTTCAGGCTTGAAAAATGACAATGAGCATATTCTTTATTCCCCTCCTTCGAACAGCCACAGCCTACTGTAGATAGAGGCCTTCTGACTTATGGAGAAATCCCTTTGAAACGTCAAATTTCACAGCTGACTAAATGACAGAATTTTCATGTGTCAACTATCAGTGCAACTATAAAAGTGTGTTCGGAAACAAAGATGGATATGTAGTTGGTTTCAGCGCAGAATTCTGTGAAAGGATCACTCTCAGCAGTGATTTGTATTGTAAATTTGTTTTATTTCTCTGTGTGAAGCATGGATTGATTATAAACATTGGCAAATAAGCATTTGTAGTGATAAGTGCTCACCTTCATATCTGTCGCAATATGAGGCCTGTGTCCCAAGGCACCAAAAGTATATGTGCCATTGATTGGATTTAGGTCATCCCGACAGGCAATAGCATTTTCTGCAGAGTATGGTGGAGTGCAGTTGCATCGAGACAGAGGATCGTTCTTGAAATCATTATACCTGATAGGAAAAAGATAGAACAATACAAAATGCTGAGTTTGCATGTGTGTGCTTATCACATTATCCTCTGCATCTATCCAGCAAATATGACGTATACAAGGAAGTCAGCAATATTCTGTATGCGCCTGATCTTTTCAAATGCAGTGCTAATGCAGGCCTAGGTCTTTGGTCAGTCCATGTGGTCATTACATAGGTGGTCAGTCCATGTGGTCATTACATAGGTGGGCAGCCCCGTGGATGTGTACAGGTACATGGCCATCAAAATGTTGTTCTACATGTCCAACTGTTGTCTGAAAAGTGTCCAGCACAGTGGTGTTTGCATGATATTGCCGCTTTCAGAACATTCCATAAACAAAGTTTGATGTCAAATTTCTTCATTTCAGATCTCATCCAGTATTGAAATTTTCGATGCTCTCAGCTTCTCAGCTTCTGTATTGCGCAAGTTCCACACTTCGCACCCGTAAATCTGTTGCTGAAATGACCATGGAATTGAAAGTGTGTGCTCTTGCTGTAGTGTCTTTCACTTCTTGGAGTATTGGATTAATAAAGTTAAAGGAATGCCAAGCTGTTTTTCGTCATCTAGAGATTTCAGCGTCAATTTTGTGGTTGGCATCTATCTCTTGGCTAAGGTAGATAGAGTTGACAACCTCAATGGTTTATTCTCCATTCTCCTAGCTTGATGTCTTGCTTTAGGCAGCAGAGATTTCTGAGGAATTGTGTTCTACTTTTATTTATCTTCTGACAAGCAACTCTGTTGACCCTATTTAGGTTGTTCAATTATTTTTGGGGTTCCTCAATTGTATTACTGATTAGCACGATGTCATCTGCAAAATGTAAATTGATGAGCCATTCACCATCTATATTTACACCTCTGTCAATCCAATGTAATTGTTGGAAAATCTTTTTGAAAGCCACTGTAAATAGCTTTGTGGAGATGGTGTCACCCTGTCGGATGCCTCTTGCTATCGGAGCATTAAACTGGTTGGCAGTATATCATGATGGCTGTATGTACTGCAGTCTGTGTTGGTTTCCTCAATCAGTCTGCAATAGGTTTAAAAGATGACCTGGTTTCTCAGAGCATTTACCACAACATTTGTCTCAATACTGCCAGAAGCTTTCTCGTAATCGATAAATGCAAGACATAATGTTATGCACAGTTCACATGCCCTCTCCATCAATTGATTAATCGCGTGAAGGTGGTCAATAGTAGAGAACCCTTTCCTGAATTCAGCTTCATTTATATAATGTAATTTGAAATCCTGGATTCACTCAAGAAAAGGTGTGCCTGATGCCAGGTAGCAAAATGTTGCTTAAACTCAGTGCAGCAATCTATTGTCCTGGAGTACCATGTTGGACCATTGGTTTTATTCAAGCTATCACTCCATTTCATTGGTAGATGCCTGCATGAGTATCAAGACATCCCCTTTCGTGATTTGATGTCTGGCGTACACACTACTTTTTAAAAAATATGTTTTTAATGCAGACATTGACAGTTACTCCACTCAACCAAATTCACAACACCAGAAATCAAGTCCCCTTTTTTATGAATTAATTTTGTTTTGGCAGTTTTTCCATTGGTTAGGGATTTAATCTTCATTTAGGCATTTGTTGAACAGTTTCGCCCACTTGCTTGTCAGTGTTTCCCTTCCTCCTGAATAACATCTACAGTGATTCTATCCAGTCCTGGGGTTTATACTGTTTTTGAATGCTTGATCCCATGTATCATTTCTGATGTTACGATCTCCAATATCAGCACATGATCTCAAGACAACTTCCTTTCATAGATTACATCCTTGGATGCAAAGAAATCAGTGTAGAACCTTCAACATTCTTTTTCTGTTATTGCTCTGTCCATCAAGATAGTCCCATTCAGCTATTTTAGTGCTGTCAGAAACATGTTTGACTAGTCAAGATCTTTTAGTTATGTAACTTAACTTCACGTCTTTATTCTGGTTTAGAAAACTCTCAGAGTCTGTATACAACCAGTTTCATTTACATTACCTTGCTCTATTTGATTGTATTCTGTCTTGTCTCAGCTTTTGTAACTATGTTGCTCATGATCTTCTTTACACGTATGCCTAATCAGCTTATGATCTCAGACTGTTCAATTGTATTGATCAGTGCATTGACTTTGAGCCGTCTTGTTGTTGCATAAAGTGTGGTATTCTTGATTCAACTGCATTTTGCTGTCTTCATTTTTCCCTACATTGATGCAATTATTCAGTTAGCAAAACAACTGTTCCAGGTTGGAAAGCCGGTTCAGTATCAATCCTGTTGTTGAAATTGCTCTGTAAGTCTAACAGAATGAAGAATGGTATGGACCTGGATTCGCCTTTTAGCAGAAGCATTCATATTCTCATTATACTAATTGGTATGTGATCACTGTTGATGCAGCACCACAATGTTAGTAACAAAATTGAGATCATTAATTAGCATGTAATCAAGCTCAGACCTAGATTTCCAGTTTGTGGAGTGCCAGGACCACCTTTAAGCACAATCCTATTTAGCCCGCATTTATGGTATTCTTGGAGCAGATGGTTTTGTTCTATAATTCTCAGAATTCATACATGTGTATATATACATTATATATTGGCATCCAATAATGTTTTAACTTTTTTTCTGGTGAAGTCATTAAGCCACTATCTATTTGTGCTTTTATTGAGCTGAGATAAGAATAGTGTCTTTACAATAACATTCGATTTTCATAGAAAAGGTGAGTCCATGCATATTTTGCTTTTTAAAATTCCCATTATTAAGTTAAACAACGGTTGCAATGCAAATACCCTAGAAGCAAGTGTTTATCATTTCACTTAGTCACTCTTCTTCCACACACTGGGGGTGTAAAAGTTTTTTGTTTTTTTATATACTTGCAATCGAATGTGCTCACAAACAAGTGTTTGGCCTGTTGTGCCTTTGCATAACTAACCAAAATGTATACCATCAAAATCAAATTTGGTGTTAATGAGCGGTAATAGTGATTTATAATCATGCTTTACCGTTTGCTTCTAAATATATAACAAAATATATTTCCCTCCTAAATCAGGTGACGTGTCTCAAGCTTCTCTCATTTTCATACAACTTATCCCTCAAGTGGGTTGGAGAAGACAATACTATTGCGTAACTTTTTGGTGGTGGTTCTCGTTTACCTATTACTGAATAACATTATGACCTTCATGTGGTCTATGTTCTTTATTATAGGTAAGTTAGGAAGAAAAAGCATATACAAATTGTCTGGATCAAACTAGGTCCATTTTCCATAGTTGCCAAATCCCCTGACATATGTCTTTCTTGCAGCACCTGGAAGCCTAGAGTTCAATTCCACAGAGTGCACATTATTAACATTTCTTTACAATTTACTTAAAATATACATGTCATGGCTACTTCTGTTTTTGCTTATAAACTTTTCAAATGTCATTTCATGGCACAAGCAGCAAGAAAACACAATTAATTACCGCATAAGTTTTGTCATGGAGGTGAGATCAGTAACTTTCCCAACATCTCGTTTGAAAATTAGAGCTCGTGGATTTTTGTCATAAGTGAACCAGTCTCCATACTGAGCAACTGCTGCAGGACCACCACTCTTGTTAAATATATCAGGGAAAAAACTGCAAAATAAAACATTTGTTTAAAATAAATTAATTCCCTTGTCTAAAGGTGCGCGAATCTCATTTATATATTGCATGTTTTCATCAGTTTAAAAATTTGTGTGTAACAGATAGGGATGTTAACCGTTCGAGCTAAAACTATGTAAAAAATATAGATAAAGTTAGTTCTCAGTGTTAACAATTGAAGCTCACACTATGTAAAAAATGTAGGTAAATGTTGTCCAACTGTAAACACTACTGTTTGTGATGAAGAGGTACATGCTTCCCTGTACATCTGTTAGAAATCTACATCATTGCACTCCAGACAGTTGTACACACACCTGTTCTATCTTCTCATGCATACTTTACTGTTAGACCCATGTCTGATTTCAAAACTTTCCAATCTGTGGTTTTCCAGATCATTGGTTGCAGTGTCATTGTTGAAAAGGTTGCCATGATCAAATTCAAAATGTCACCCATATCCATTTACAATGTCCTTACTATGGGTGCCTTTGTTGCCAGCTCCTTCACTTCCACAAATCCCAAATGTGACCATAACAGTAGATTCACATGTGGTACAAAAAGTTTTGAGGTCTTAAACTACCAACTACCCCCTTTAATAGTTAAAATATCAGCTAATATGCTTTGTCAATATACTTACGCAATATTGTAGCTTCCATAATAGGACTGGCTGTAGAGCAATTCTGTCAGGTCATGATACTCAACAGTTCCACTGAAAGTGAAAACAGGTGAAGTTTTCATGAATATATTTTGCAAATTCCATGTAATCTATTCTGTGCTTTCTTCTGTTCTTGTATATCATCATAATTATGTTCTAGTAAGTTCTCTGGAACAAAAGCAACCTTCTCAGCTGTTTACAAATATTTTATATTTCTCACTTCCCAAGTCTTATAGCACAGGTTTATTTTTTCTTTCTTTCCATCCTTCCTTATTTATTTATAAAGAGTATGTGACTTTTTTCCTGGTAACCTGTATGGAAATTAATTACTTTAGTAGCTGTTTCTGTCAATTTCTATATGGTCGATTGGCAAAAGGCCTGGATTTGTAAAAACATAAATATCTGCACTGTTATATTCCGTTCTTGATGTTCATATGGCTGGGCTCATGCTTGGCATTTAATCACTTAGAACTATTTTTCTATAAATAACATAACATATTAAGGAAAGAGGAAGAGTGAGAAAATGAAATAATCAGATATAATACTAAAAAGTTACAGCACTGAAACAATATGTAGCAATCTCAAAGTCCAGCCCCTGCAGACATAAGTGGAGCAGTCCCAACTACAGTGGTTTGACCATGTCTATAGAGTGGAAGAAGATCGGATACATGGGAGATAAAAAGTCAAGGACACAGACCCCCAGGACATCCCAAAGATTATTGGGAAGACAACTTACAACAATCCGTAAGTGACCGAGGGCTGGATTGGAAAGAGGCCAGGAAAAGGACGGTGGATAGAACATTATGGCGTTTTCTCTGGCAAAACTCTACACCTCACGGTAGAAAAGGAGCAACTAAGTAAGCACAGCACTGAAGACTGGAGAAGAAAAATTAAGAAAGTAGATACATTGAATAAATATGTGGTCAATGACTATTCAAGACAACTAAAAGTATAACTGTCTGTATGGTCTTTATATGTTCTACAAAAGTAACCCTTTCCAAATTAAACAGAAATGTAAAGGTCAGTTCATATAGTTACAAAGATAAAGATAGAAGAAAAACAAATAAGTAATTGTTATATTTAGTAAAGATGGAATTAAATGAATTGCCACTGGTCAGGCGAACAAAAATAAAATTCCTACCTAATACGCCACCTACCTTCCCCAAACTCTGGTAAGTCACAGGAAATAAAATTGCCAAAAGAACCTACTATAGGTAGCCTGCAGCTACTTGACAGCAGACATCCATCTGCTTGTTCAGAATACCAGGAAATCGTAATATATAACAGATCAGATTAAAACTATCAGAAAGATAAAGACATAAAGAATAATAAAAATAGCTATGAGCTTCAGAAGTGACGTGACATTAGCCTTAGAATCTTCACACACTAAGATTCAGCTAAAGTAAATCTACTAACTGGCTTAACATACCTAACAATATAGCAAAAGATTTGCTGGATTGGTGTGCAAGCAAGGAAAAGGATGAGTGGGAATGTCAGAGAACATAGTGTGAACACTGGAAGAAAAAGAAACCAAGGAAAATGGATAATTTTATGTTGGTTTTTCTTTTCTATTTCGCTTCTTACTAAGCATAGGGATACTTCTATAAATATCCACTGACAGTAAACTTGTGTAAAAGTGTGCTCTTGATGTAAGATTTTCTACAGCATGGCAGTTTTGGTGACATTGAGGCTGCTAGCCCCATGTACAACTATCTTCAAGCATCTTTTATATATTTCAATTAGCAATTTCTTTTAAATCACTTATAGCAAATAAATTGTGACAGACAAAGAAACTAGACAGATTCAAACTGCACTTACGGTATTTGTTCAAGCAGATAAAAGATACCTGGAACTGGTGTCTTGTTGAAAGGTTTGAACCTTTTGTAGTCCACTACCATCCACTGGTTGTTGTAGCTGTACAAGATACATGGAGAAATTCTGAATTCTGTCATAAAAAAATTGTTTAACAATGTCATCTTTAAATGCTACATATATACTATTATAAATTTCTGCAATGCTATTAGACTTCACAGACTTACTTTTCCATCCACTTGCATCGTTAAGCATGTTTGTGTGGAACTTAAGTTACCTTTCTTGGGCCAAGTGTCTTGCAGCAGTTGTTGTAAGCCCATAGTGTTATAGACTGTCTCTTATGTCCTCTGTCCATTTGTCTTGTATACAGATCTTCTTGTGTTGTATGCATGCAGTTATAGTTGAACAGGTTGCACTCTCATGAGATGACCAAGTATTTTCTGTCTTGAAATATATTCAGCACAAGGGGTAGCTTTCACAATATTTCAGATGTCATCATTTCTCATTTTGTCTCTCCTGGTAACACAATACCTTTTCTTACGCATTTTACTTCATATGTAATATTCCTCTCCCATGTCTTTGATAAGGACCACGCTTTACCTTCGAAGCACAGCTTGAATAAATATACTGTTTATCAGTTGTTGCTTTGGCGGCAAACTGATGTTGAGGTGTTTAAGCAGTGGTGATAGTTGATAAGTCCCTGGAAGCTTTCTGACATCTAGTTTCAAGTTTTCTATCAAGCCTACCATATTCTGTAAAACTACTTCCTAGGTATTTTAACTCTTCATCCTTCAAAGACAAACTAAAATAAATGTGGACCATTTCCAAAAACTACTAAAGGGAACAATACTTTTCTAGTATTTTTGCAAAAATCTAGTAAATATATTTCAGCTTATTGAATAAATCAATCAGTGTAGATATTTATTATACAAAATGCTGGCATATTAAATAGAGCATGTTATTTATTTGTAAAAACCCCAAACAATATGTTGTTTTTAACAACTACAAAATAAGCAATAATTCAGATGAAGCACATATAGATTATTCTACTAGGTACATATACATCTGAATGCTGAACTTGAATTCATCTAGGGTAGACGATTGCATGGACACGTACAACACTCTAAAATCCCCACAAGCCAAAAGCAAGTCTAATGTTGAGTAGTCATTTAGGTAAACAATAACGTAAAAAAACTAAAAAGAGTTTACAAGAAATAGATTTAGTTTGTTTTTACTAGAACTGGAAGAAGAGAAATGCTAAAGTTTAATAAATATTAATTAGAACAACGTACGTGCCACTGTTGTACTGGGAGACAATCTCGGACCACTCTCTGCCAGACACAGCTAACCTGTTGGCTACCATTGTACGTAGACCTTCAAACACTGAGGTAAATTTGATGTACACAAGCAGATCAGGGTTAGAGTTGCCTATGGTTGTCTCCTGTGTCACCTAAAAATTCTCAATAAGATGCATTAAAGATACATGATAAAACCAAATGGTACATTAAAAGTTATTTAAACTCTTTGGAAACAACAGAATTGAACAAATGGGCCACAAAACTAGAAGAACTTTTACTGATTATGATGGTTCACCTTTTTGCATGGGGTCACCACTACAGCTGTGCACATGAAACTTTATCTGAGTATTTTGAGAGGCCTTTTAAATAGCAATGGTATAAATTATAATGTTGCTACTCATGGACAATACTCTTTAGTCACATTTTATGACATGCTTGGGAGGTTACAATGGTCATATTCTATTCAAACTGGCTACCACTTAGGTGCTTTAAACTTATGACATTAGGCAAATACAATTACCGTGAAAATCAGTATAAAAAATATTTCGAGCTACAAATTGCACAGAATATAAAAAATGGGAACACAATCAAGGCAATATACATTATGCTTATTCAACATTATAGTATTAGGAAATACATCACGTTAAGAATACTCAATAATATTGTGTAAGAAATGTTTCACTTCACATTTCTTCACTAGTTAAGCTAATAAATGTATGTACGACCAAAAAAAATCTAGTCCCTTAAGCAGATACTGGCATATGGAATGTGTGACAGACTGCATACAAATGATGACAGAACAGCAAAAAAGGCTAAACTGCAGTTTTATATAAGTAAATTTCTTCTCTTGTTATGCCAAACTACATTTGCTCATTTTTTTTCCAAGTTGTAGTAGGGGATGATGAGTCAGTGGCTTTATATGTTAGATTGCTCAGCTTTATCAGATTTGCTTGTGCGCCTGATTGCATTCCTTGTCATGCCTTTTTTTTTTTTATTTAAATTGTGTTTTATTTTATTTTTGTTCTTTACAAATCATAAGGTTACCACTGGAGCTGGTCATTTACAGGAAACCTGGGTCATAGCACTTTTTTTTTTTTTCATTCTTATAGCAATGGTGGTTTTCTGTTGTAATTTTTGTTTTCATGAAGTTGCTAGCCACATGCACACCATTTGTTAGTTATTTGTTACAACATACTTGAAGGATAGCAGTGGATATATATTTAGGCAACTATATTTACAGCTCAGCAAAATGGAATGTGCTGTGATCAAACTACACAGCAGGACTCTTTTCCAAATGGGGCATATGCTCCAACAACTTTGCCAAACAATGAAAAGTAAACATGACACAAATATTGGCTTAAATTAAATTTAGAAAGACATTCAGCTGTAAATGGTAATTAAAATTAAGTAATCACACAGATCCCCATAAGAATGCTCATATTTTCTTCTTCTTTTTTTCTCAATCTCCCACTACCAAGCCCTGAAAAGGACTTAGCAAGTAGTAATATGGTGTCCTGATAACGGAATGTGTTGTCGTATTTTACAGCTTGACTGCAATATTTGCTGCACCTTTCGGTCCAACACATCTGACTTCAACAGGAATACTGATATAAATAATATTTGTAACCATAAGATTCTATTTATTTATTGATAAAAATAAAAGGATGAAAATAAAGCTAAGCAGAACTACAACTGTGAATTTGAATAACTTGGGTAAAGATATTTCTGATTTCAGAAGAATATCACTTTTATTTGTTTTGTTTTTGACAAGCAATCTAAATAATAGAAAGAAAAACATCCAGAGGCCAAAGAAGATATTAAGAATATCCTTCCTTCATCATATAACTCCATTTATAACACACTGTTCATGCAACCTTCTACAGGAGAACATCAGAAAGAAGAGCAAGAGGTAGATAGAGGAAATGGTGGATAGACAGCATAAATGAGACCTACTGTAAAATGAGGAAAAATGTTAGGCCACAAGAGAGGCGAAAGACAAATACATACGACATCGACTGCAGTCCAGCAGAAAGTGAAACGACGAAAGAAGTACATTGACCTTCAAACGAAAACCCAAATTAAACATTGTTCTAGGCATATACTCCAGTTCTTTGACTGTCTTTATTGCCCTCAATATCAAACCATATCCTGTGACTTTATTTGCTATGAAATATGTCTGTATTTCTTTTACAATTGAATTTCCAGAAGAAATACTGCAATGATATGCAGATCAACATTCAGTATGGCAAAGCACAAATTCCTGATACTAAAACAATCATATTTCTTTAATATAGTAATGACATTAACATACCAAACCTGAAGAAATTGCATAAAAGTCATCACCAGACAAAAGAACACCAGGGTAGGAAGAGAATGTCATAGTGTTGCCAGCAATTGGATCTGAAAAATTTTTTAAAACGCCAATTAAGCTTAGATAGTCACTACTTTACCAGCAATCAGAAATGAAATAACACCAAGGTAAGTAAAAAAAAAAAGGTTTAGCATCAACAATGTTTAGAAATATAAAAACACGCAACAGTAGTCAGAAGCAACCAGCTATAAAAAAGATTAAAACACCAGAGCAGGATAAGTAAGCTCATAGTATTATTTGTTAACAGAAAGATAGAAATATAAGGATAGGATAAGTATCTTCATTATATTACCACTAGAAACATAGCACCATAGCAGGATTCAGAATTAATTGTATTACTAGCAATCACAAAGCTAAAAACACTGTCAAAGGATAAGGAGAACCTTTTTATTACCAGCAATTGAGCTGAAAATTAAAATACTCTCGTAAGATAGGGAATATGTGGTATTTCTAGCGATCAGAAAAGTAAAAACATAAAGGTAAAATATAGAAGTAAGCCATAGAATTGTCAGCATTCTGAGCTGAAAGAAATTACATATTAAGCAAAATAAGATATCTTATAATTGCTTCTGATAAAGCTATATAAAAATGGCAAATGGTCACTTACTGTCAACCCCTTGCATAAGATGCAGCTCAAAATTGTAACGCTTCAGTATCCTCAGCATTGATTCAAGATCATTCCAAGTGTCTTGGGCCACATACAGGTCAGAAAAATCAGGAAGTAATCTTAGCAAGGCTGAGCAATGGCCTGTTCCCATGGATAAGGGGTCATTTAAGTTCAGTGGTTTGTCCTCTGAGGGAAACAGCGCTGTCAAGTCTTCTAGATCGCCACCAACTTGAAAGAAACTGATATTTCCATTGAAGAAAACATAATTTAAACAATAATACTTTTTTTTAAATGTACTTTCTCATTATCATCATCTCATCTCTTCATTTTTCATCTGTTTAGTGATTGATATTTTCAATTCATGCCTATGTAGTGTTTCTTTAACATCAGTAACCTTTCTTTTTCTTCGTCTTTGTCTTGCTCTGAAGTCCTGTTCTCTGCTGTTATAGACTCACATGAATGGAATGTTTGAAAACGTTTGACCAAACCATTGAATTCTCTTTCTGCTTGTTATAGGCTCGAGTGACTGGAAGGTTTGACGACATTCTTGTAATATGACCAAACCATTTCAAATTATTTTTGTCTCTATGAGTTATTCAAGGCATTGTGCCCGTTTTATTGTATATCTTCATTTCTTGCTCTGCCCTTTCTAGTGATCCTGACAACCTTTCAAAAGCATCTCATTTCACAAGCCATGTTCTTTTGTTCATGTGCTTAGGGTATATTTCATGTCTGACACTAATAACAGAAAGCTGGTATGAATATAAGTAAAGATTCTATTAACACGCCAGTGTGGCATTTTGGGAATATGGTGTTAGGCCATTTTTTTTTTTTTCCTAGTGCCGAACTAGAGGTGATGTAATCATCATGCTCGCAACCTTGACTTTCCCAAATTATCCTGATATCCAAATTTTTTATACTGGGTCGACCATAGGAGCCATTTTGCAATTGGAAAAACCCTGCAACAATTGGCGACCAAACCGCAATCACCTGGCTGTAATGCCGGTGCACTAATCACTGCGCCACTTCAAATATACTGTTGATTAATTTTTGTCTCATTAGAATGTTTAAATATCTTAGTAATGGTGATAGCTGGTTGCTGTTGAATGCCCACAATGAGTAACTCTACTCTTGTGTGCAGTCTGAAAAGTAAAAAGTGCTAAGTAGCAGTAGCATTCCTCATGTGAATGACAGTGTAGTGATGAAGGTGGACTGGGGCCCCTAAGGCAGTTATGCTATACTTGGCTTCATCTCTAAGCCACTTACTACTTCGGGAATCACGTCAATCCCCCACCTTGTTAGTCAGGCTGCCATAAAAACAGCCTGTTTCGAGGGAGACCTGCGTGGAAGTCTTGACAGGTATATTTTACCTGACCCTGACTAATATGACCGATCAGTATTTTTTGCCTGACCAGATGTTAGTCTTCTCTCCCTCATGATAGCTAGTATGTCACCAGATTTCCTTTTAGAGATCATGTTTCTATCTACCTGCCCATTCTGCTATCAGCTGTGAAAATGCTTCCCAGATATCTGAATTATCTTACTTGATAAATTTATATACTTCTTAACAAACCACCTGGAGAAGGGTACAAATAACTTGGGTAGATTTTAATTTTGTCCAGGCAGTGGCCGTTAAGCCTACTCTTTTCAATTTCCAACTGCCAAGAAATTTTTAACGTGCTCGACACTGAACATGTGAGTCCGATCTCACTACCCAGAGATGATGGGAATTTTTACCAGCCGAGTGAAAAAAAAATCCTGGTTTTCACCGTGATTCGAACACGTGACCTCCAGCACCAGAGGCGAACACCTTACCTCGAGACCAATGAGTTCCCATACTTCATAGATCTAGATATTAGTTGATATGAACATATTTAAATGTTCCATGAAAGAGAGCTGCATGCTAAATTACAAAAGTTTATTATTCTTTTCTGTTCTCTCCAAATGGTTGAGCATTGGTCAAACGCTACATCTGGCTCACTCTAGCCAGCTTTTAGGAAAGCCTGATACTGGTCATTGAAATGCAGTATTTTCTTCTGTGTTCATCCTGAAAGGGCCGTTTTGATGTGTTGTTAGTTTTCACCAAGGCTGCGACATCTGCAAGTTACTCAACTGTTGCTACTATAATGGTTACTCAACCATTGCTCTTATAATGGTTACTCAACCGTTGCTACTATAATGGTTACTCAACCGTTGCTACTATAATGGTTACTCAACCATTGCTCTTATAATGGTTACTCAACCGTTGCTACTATACGGGTTACTCAACCGTTGCTACTATACGGGTTACTCAACCGTTGCTACTATATGGGTTACTCAACCGTTGCTACTATAATGGTTACTCAACCGTTGCTACTATCATAGTTACATTCATCAATTGCTAATATCTTCAGTTTGCTGATGAATTTATGGTATCTAACTTTTTAGGCATAAATTTAAAATAAACACTGCAAACAGCCAACTACCACTCAACAAGTCTGTACTTACTAAACTCCCATAACATCAATATTCATATTCAAAACTCCAGGGTAATTAGAGTAGCCATCTTGTAATCCTGCTATCTGCTGCAGGTACAACTGAATCTGTATTTCAAAAAGAAACAAAGAAAAACAATGTTACTTTATGACTTTATAAAGTACAGACACAGTCAAGCAAACTTCTTAGAAAGGAGAGTCGAGAATACCTATTAACAAAGGGGGAAAGACCAAAGGAAGAAGAAGCAAATGAAAAGAAAGAATATTTGGGATAGCCAGAGAAGCTGGCTTGAAAATCCTCATCTGCCTTTACACCAAAAGCCTTGAAACAATTCAAGTATTTCCATCAGAGTTACCTCCTTCCCTCACATACCACATGCCATTTCCTTTTTTACTGTTTTAATGTTATTCTAATTTAAAATAAAACTGAAAGATTGCATTTCTCAGAATAATGGTTAGTTTTTCAAAAAAATATTGGGCATATTAGGGTGCAATGAGTTAAGAACCATGCCGAAAAGAGACATTTGTAGTTGGATTTTTTTTTTTTTTGCATTTGCTTTATTGCATTTGCATTATTTCTCTAATCCCCAAAGCGGTGTGCGTTGCACTGTGTTTTTATTTTGCGCCTGTCAGCCCAGTGCATCTGACTTCAGCATGCATTTTATGTAAGGATCTGCTTCCTCCTGCATGTTCTAAGGGTTTGCTTCCCCGGGGTAACGGCCGGTGCTGTGATGGGGATCGAACCCAGCACCTTCTGGTTGTGAGCCATGTCACTTAACCACTAGGCCACACCATCCCCATAGTTGGAATTGATTTTCTTTGCAATTAGGCATGATAGAGGATAACATGAAGTCAGTTATCAGATTTCTTATGCAGACTTAGTGCAGCCTTCAAGGTCACACAAAGATCTTAGCAATGGTCACGTATATTGTGGGTGGGTATTTTAACAACAAATTCAGTATTCAGTAGACAATGAAAATGTTAATTTTTTTCCCACATGTGTAAATTCCCAAAGTAGTTTAACACATTTCTAAAAAAATTAAGCTTACAGCCCCTAAGCCACCAATTCTTCTCCTGAAAGCATAAAAGCTACAGATGAGTCCAACACTGTCACTAATAGAAATACTGTTGAGAAATAATGTCTAGCCATTACTAGAGCCTTTTCCAGATAAGCACAATGGTGATACAAATAACCTTAGGACACCAACTGGCATATTTAGATATAATCAAATAACACCTACAAGAAAATCTACAAGAAAGATAAAATATTTCAAAATCTGTTTTTTTTCTACTACATAATTCACCTTATTTTATGAACATGCAAATTCTTTTGTATAGTCATGCATTAAATATACACATTAGCAATAAACATCACGTCAGTTGTAACAACCACTTAACAGCACTTACGTGATACCAAAATGGATTTTGGCCTGCTGCAAATTGTGCTATCTGCTGCTTCATCCAATCCATGTTATTTTCCAGATATGTCTTCAGCTGATTACACTGCAAAGACAGTGGCTCTGCACAGTAACCAGCAACTGTATTGATCCAGTGCATGGATATCAGAGAACTGCATAACCCACAATTCAAAAGAGTAGAATAATTCATAGATTCAAACGAAGCATGAATAGTAAGAATAAATATTCATTGTACTAGAATAATTATTGAATAAGATATTTGAAATAATACAAGTGCCAATCAGTAAATAGGACACAAATAGCAATTTTTTTTTATAAAGAGAGGTGTGTGGCAGGGGTGTGTTTTGTCACTAGTTTCTTCCATGACCATTTTGCTTTTCTTAGTTCTGAGAAATTCTGCTGGTATGTCCTTAGACACTTTATTCCTTACAAATTTGGAATACATATTGACAGATAAACAGTCTAACTATGATTCAGTATGATTAATTGAAGTTTGAATTGGCACTGATGGTCAAAATTCAACAAAAAAACAAATGAGAATTGTTCAGTTACCCCATCAGGATGGGGAGAGGACACTAATGTCTAGTCAGGCAAAACATACTAATCAGACATGTTAGTCAGTAAGGTAAAATATACAGACCAAGCCCCCCACCTCACTTCTCTCTGGAAGCAGGCTGTTTTATGGTAGTCTGGCTAGCA
The DNA here is from genome assembly GCA_036924085.1 of Ariolimax columbianus. Taxonomy (NCBI): domain Eukaryota; kingdom Metazoa; phylum Mollusca; class Gastropoda; order Stylommatophora; family Arionidae; genus Ariolimax; species Ariolimax columbianus. The sequence continues at coordinate 26,242,543 of JAVGWX010000013.1, read as the reverse complement.
AACTGAGGGATCAACATTATACTCGTAGTAGTGAGCCACATACAGATGAAGTCAAGCATAGCACAACTGCCTTGATGATCTTGGGCCACCATCAGTATACTCAGGATGTGAGAAAAGCTGTTGCAACATGCCCCTTAACACTCTTTTCAGAGCGCACAAAAGACTCTTTTCAGAGCGCACAAAAGACTCTTTTCAGAGCGCACAAAAGACTTTTCAGAGCGCACAAAACACTCTTTTCAGAGCGCACAAAAGACTCTTTTCAGAGCGCACAAAAGACTCTTTTCAGAGCGCACAAAAGAGTAAACTTACTCATTGTGAGCATTCAAAGAACAAACTAAAACAATTAATGAATTGCAACAACAATGAGAATGGACTTGACAACAGATATTATAAAATATGTACAAATGAATTAGTATTTTTATATACATTCATACACATATAGAAATAAGGACAGGAAACAGGTTGATATGGAGGTAAATCTCTGTGGTAAGGTATAAGTTAGATATTTTCTGGTTTCTACCTGGGCTGTGTTAGAAATCTAAGACTTCCCCAGAATTATAGTGTTAAAAAACTAGAGCATTGGTACAAATGGTCCATAAAGAACCTTCCCATATTACACTTATAATGTAAAATGTATTACTCACCGTGTAATATGTCCCTCAACAAAGCCAGCAGCATACATCTGCTGACTGTCTGAGTACTTGCGGTTTTCACCAGCATGAGTTGTCACATCCAACTTTCCCCATCTGAACAACATGAAGCAAAACACAAATTATCAACAATTGCAACAACAGTGAGATTGAACAGGAAATCATTTGATAAAACAATGAGCTGCAATATAAAATAAGGAAAAATAATACTGAAAGGCAAAATAAAACCAAGAAGAAAAGTAATTTTAATGTATTTGTTCTTTAATATTAATATACAAACATGGTTTGGTTATCAAATGTATAATACTATTATTCCATGGCCAAGTTAACACTAGAAAAGTAAAATAATGCAAAACTGTTGTCCGACAATCAATAATCTATAAATAGCATGTAATTGTTCTGAGATCCATTTCAGATAAAGATCTCAAAAGGAATGGGAAAACTTTCAAAAACAAGCAGGACACTTAAGTTTAATTAAATCTACAATTATTGTTATTTGTTTATACCTGTATATGAAATTATCCTTCCTCTTTCGACTACATATTAACTTAAGGAAACCAGCTGCATTACAGACAGTTTGTGCTGTGAAATCCCCAAGGCAAGCAAAGTGTACACAGATCAAAACATACATGGAGCAAACAGCTGCAAATAGATGACCTGGGACAGGAGGATTTAGTGTGCATATTGTTGAAGACATTTGCTGAACATGTTTGACTAATTTTGAGTGCCTAAATAGGTTGTGGAAGCAGTGCAGCCTAGGAATGAAACTTACTCGGTTTCACAATCCCACGGCCCTGGGTGTGAATCCCACCATGTCCAGTTTGGTAGACAAGGTTGTTTTTTGGTACAATAGTTTCTCCTCGTACAGAGAGCTATACCAACCTACTATACTGCACATCTACCAAGAAACATAACAACCAGATAGGTTGAAAGTTATTAAAGAGACGTTCTGCAAAGAACACCCATTACTTTTGTTATATAATTATTATTATATATTTAAGCATTAAGCTGTATAATATTAATAAGTTGATCTGATACCAATTTGATTGTAGCTTTCCATTGTGTTCAACACGCTAAAGTGCTAATGATCTTTATTTGTTTCAAATTGCATCTGAAAGTGGCAGCCTATTTATAATTCCGAAGCATAATAAAAAATATTTATTTTTGTAATTTTTATTTTCATCACGGAAGTGATAATAATCATGTCACCAATTTAATTCACATTAATATTCTTGGCTTTTGACTTTTTGTGAGTATTTTAATTTACCGAAGCATACTTGATTTCGTGGTATTTTTTTCGTAAAAGTTGGTTAAATTAAATAATAATATACTTATTTAAATACAGAATGAGAACTTAGAATCTAAGTTAGATCGACATTTGAAATTGTGTCTATAGTAATTAGTATAATAATTTGAAATAATTGTCTTCACAAAACATGACTTGCCCAGTTTGATTTACGGTATTATCAAATGAAGCAACGGCGATGTAATCAGGCGTTGATGTATTCGTTATATGAAATGCTTGTCCTTCCTGATCATATACAACCCACAATTGTGTCACTGCTGCGTTGCTAAAATACAGCGGTGAAACAACGAAAAATACAAACACATTCAAAAAAACGTAGTACGCCTCCATTTTACAAAAGTCATATGACTTGTCTCTCACAACGTGATCACGTGATAAAGCCTAAGTTCGTGAAAAGTGTTACTTCAAAATATAAAATGGACGAATAAGCAAAACAAACATTTGCATGCAATTGACATAAAGGTAATACAATTGTTACTGAAGTGCAGTTAAGACATTACAATTTTTTTTTTATCAAGGTCAAAGTTAAATAGTATTACAATCCACATCCCCTCCTCCACCCAAAATAATATATTGAATTTGTACTTCAATTTATAAAAAATATAATTAAAAGAAAAAAAGAAAAGCACAAAACTTGGAACTCCAAAATGTATTTTGGATGGCAGGAATAGACAGCATATCAATTTATTTTTTAAAATTAACTTTCTCAAACGCAAAAGAGAATATTTTGGCACACAAAATTACAAATTATTTTGAATTAGAAGGAAATTCATTAAAGCGTATAACTCATCAATCTCAAATTCCTGTTATTCAATCAGACACGTGTGTCTGATGCCAGGTAGCCAAATGTTGAGTAAACTCATTTTGCTCTTTTGGCTTGGTGTGCTATGTTGGGCCCAGGGTCACCAATATGCCATCTCTCCACCTCAGCCTCGGTCGCCCGCGAAGGTGGCTCAAGTTTATGTTTATGGCCATCAAGACGTCACTCTACGTGTCCATCTGTTATCCCTCATGCGCAACACATGGCTGGCTCATCTGTATTTTCGTAAGAGCGCGACATATGAGGGCAGAGAACGAAGTTCGACATCTGATCTGCGTTGTGGATTTGGTCTCGAATGATGATCTTTAATGTTCTTAGCTCCATCGCTCGTTGGGCAAAGCGGAATCTATCTTCGTCAGCTTTCTGTAGGTTCTACACCTCACAGCCCTATACCATGGCTGTAGTAACCACACTGTTGAAGGTGTGAGCCCTAGCGTTGTCGTTTCGTATCTGTTGCAGTATGGGTTTAATACATTTGAAGCTGAGCCAACGCGCTGTTATCATTCTTGAGATCTCCCGATTTATTGAATGAGAGTTCGTGTTCTCTTGGCCCAAGTAAATATACGAATTTACATTTTCGACGCGACAATCTCCAAGGCGCATATCGCATTTTGGGTAAAAGGTGTTGAGCGTGAACTGGTTTTCTTTCTAATGATTTGTAGACCAACTGCAACACTAGCTCTGCTGAGTTCATTTAAGCGTTATTCTGCTTCTTTTACATTGCGGCTGATGATTATTTCATGAACGAACGTCCGATGGGTAAGAATTTCTCCGTCTATGTTTATTCCCCTATCCTCCCATTCCACGTGTTTAAGGATTTCCTCACGGACTACTGCAAACAGCTTTGGTGAGATTGTTTCACCCTGTCAGACCCCACGTTTTATCGGTATGGTGATCGATAAATAGAATAGGGTTATTTCCGTTGTACATCCGCTGTTTATTTCCTCTATCAGTTGAGCGTATTTTTCAGCAATTCCCTGAGTTTTCATGGCATTCAGCACCGCAGTTATTTCAACGCTTTCGAAAGTCTTCTAATAATCCACGAACACAAGACATAAAGGCATATGTACTTCATGCGCCCTCTCCATGGTTGGTTCTCATCTAGTAGCTTGTCTATGCGGTTTTTGTATCCAAAACGGAGTGTAAATTAAATACAGGACCGACGGAAATCTCTTCAATCAAAGGTGACTGCAAGCTCACACCATGGCAAAAGGCACAGCCATCTCAAACTTGCTTTTTGCTGATGACTGTGCCCTCGCTGCCAGCACCGAAAGAGACATGCAGAAATATGTTGACAAGTTCTCTACAGCACGTGCCATGTTTGGTTTTACAATTAATTTTTAAAAAACCTAAGTTATGTTTCAGCATGCCCGAGATATCAGAGTCAAAATGAGTTCACCCAATCAGTAGACAGCTTCTCTTACTTTGTCAGTTATCTTTCCAGGGAAACTAGTATTAACTCGGAAGTCAGTAACATAAATTCCAAAGCCAATGATACCTTTGGGAGGCTCCGCAACAGCGTTTGGAATCGGACGGGTCTTAGCCTTGATTCGAAACTCAAAGTCTACCGAGCTTCAGTGCTCCCCACTCTTTTTTATGCCAGTGACACGTGGATTGTGTACAGCAGGCTGCTAAGAAAATAAACCACTTCCAAATACGCTGGCTTCGTAGATTGTTCAAAATACAGTGACGGGATAGGGTATAGGGACCGAGATCTTCATGAAGGCAAAAATGCTGAGCATCCACACACTGTTGCAGATGACCAAGATTTGGTGGGCCGGCCACGTCGTATGCATGCCAGACAACCGCATCCTCAAACAACTAAGGTATGGTGCGCTGAAAGATGGCATGCGTCTGGTCAGTGGCCAAAAGAAGCACTTCAAAGACTCCCTCAAAGTACCTATAACACGCTACAACATCGATGCAAAATCATGGAAATGCCTCCCACAGGACCACAAGGCATGGCTTAAAACCACCATCAGATGCACCTCCATTGCTGAGGAAGACCAGACCTCCGAAGCACAGAAAAAAACGCACTTTGCGAAAAGACAAAACAACTGACACTCAGATGTCCATTTCTGACCATAAATGCTACATATGGAGAAGGGTGTTCTTGCTAGAATTGGACTATACAGCCATCTCTGGACTCACCGATGAGGCGCAACATGTCTGACTGATGGTGTCGTTATCGCTTGCGATGGATGGCTATTATATATACGATTGAGTAGCGTTTCTTGGAAAGAGAAGAAAACACATGTGGAGGTATTGAAAACGTTGGTGGTGAAAAATACTTAATGACCAAAAACTAGGTTAGACAGTTAAGATATGTTGACCAAATAGCAAGACATACCTTCTTGTTGAAGGCCATACTAGAGGGTTGGATTCAAGACAGCCGTCCGATAGGCAGACAAGGTTATAATTTGGTGGATAACATCATGAGATGGACTGGAAAAAGACTGTCAGAGTGCACCATTGCAGCAACAGATAAAGCACACTGGAGATCCATTTCAACCGATAGTCGATGCAGAGTTGGCATTTGAACTGAACAAGTGTGACTTGTAAAGCACTGCATTAAAATGTAATGAGTTACATAGATACACAGGAACAAATAGATTTGCTTTCAGTCTACGCTTATGTGAAGCCATATGAAACAATATACATGTAATGAGGCAAGTTCTAACAGACACTAGGAGTGTAGTCTAAGTCATCTCAAGCCCCAAACAAGAAAGACGATCACTTGAAATGAAATACAACATCGGATTTCTGTCTTTAAAAAAAAGCTGAGTTAGTCCTAAAGTGGATTCCGGCCCACTCTGGGATCTCTGGAAACAAGAAAGCTGATGAGTTGTTAAAAGTCAGAAGTGGCGGCACACATATGCCCATTCACAGAGCTATAAAGAATCGAAGACACTCATCAAACGATCCATGAGTACGGAATGGAGAGACCAGCACAAAGAATACAAGTCAGAAAATGACAGCAAAGACAAACTTGGCAGAGATGGGCAGACAAAAAGATTTTCGGACAGAACGGGACATTGCCCACCTCCACAGAATTTGTCTCAGAGACAATGTCACGTGCGATTGTGGATCACACAAGCAAACACCAGAACATATTCTGCAGGACTGCCCTACTTATGCAGACCAAAGAGAGTTAGTCTGGCCTGGGAGAGCCATGCTCGAAAAGCTGTGGGGGACCGACGAAGACCTCAAATGCACAGTCTTCTTCGTGAACCTCACTGGACTAGAAGCATATCATCAGTTGATCGCTGACGAGGAAAAAGAATCAGGCAACATGCCTACACATTACACGAAAACTACGTCAAGAAGCAATGATGTAAGTAACGAAGACGTTGGACATAATTTTGATTGATTTATTTTGCGATCCCCTGAATTTGTTATGATGATCATGCGTCTGCGATTGAAGGGAGTCGCAAAGAAGAATGTGACCATGCTAAAGTTTGACCTGGACAAACTAATGGACCCAAAAATCACCGAAGTGTTCCAAGCAAGGGTGGGAGGGAGATTTGCGCCACTGTTGGCTCTCAGAGAGGGACTGGATACAGATACAGTTACAGAGTCTCTTAACGCAGCTCTCATAGATACTGCAACAGAGATCATGGGATGCCACCAAACAAAAAAGAAGCCATGGGTGACCAAAGACATTCTAGACCTGTGTGATAAAAGAATGTCACTGAAAAAACACAATCACCCACCGGAGGTCGGCAGTTATAAAGAGGTCAAGAAAGCCATACAACAAAAGATGAGAGAGGCGAAAGAAGCGTGGATATGTGAACAATGCGCAAGCATCGAAGGGAGACTAAACAGAAATTATGCTAAAGGAGCATACAAGGTGGTCAAAGAACTGGTAACACCAAGACAAAGCAGGAACCTTATGATTCATGATAAAAACGGCAAGTGTCTCATTGAGGGAAATGACGTACTGACAAGATGGACAGAGTACTGTTCCGAGCTATATAACTTTAAAGGGTGAAACGAACCTGAGAAAACATTCCCCCCAACATCAACAAATATAGAGGATGACCAACTGATTACGAAGGAAGTGGTAATTGCAGCTGTAAAGACATTGTGAAGAGAGAAGGCGGCCGGCGTGTACAATATACCAGAAGAGCTCTTACAAGCAGGTGGAGAGGTAGTTATGGAAGGTCTGACACACATCTGTAACAAAATATGGGCGACAGGAAACTGGCCGGACTTATGGACGAAATCAATAGTTATACCGTTACATAAGTCTGGAAACCTAAAGCTGTGCCAAAATTACAGAACAATAAACCTCATTAGCCACCCTAGCAAGGTCATGCTTCGATTAATCCTCGACCGATTGAAACCCCAAGCAGAGAACATTATTGCCGAGGAGCAAGCAGGGTTCAGACAGGGAAGAAGCACTACAGAACAGATATTGAATTTAAGGCTGATAAGCGAGAAATATCTAGAACAGCAGCAAACACTGTATCATGTGTTTGTGGATTTTAAGAAGGCGTTTGATAGGGTATGCCATAAAGCGCTTTTGGCAACCATGAGGATGTATAATATCAACGGAAATATTATAACGGTCCTTGAACATCTGTATAACAAGGCGTCTAGTGCAGTTCTTGTGAATGGGAGGTGAGGAGACTGGTTTCGCACATCAGTTGGTGTGAGACAGGGGTGTACACTCTCTACAACTCTTTTCAATATATTCCTTGAAGGAATTAGGAGTGAGGCACTTGGAGGTCACGTTGGTACTGTCAAGATAGGGGGCCGAACGATTACCAACCTTCGTTTTGCAGATGATATCGACGGGTTGGCGGGTTCAGAAGCAGAATTCCAGGAATGGATCAGAAGGCTCGATGAAACAGCTCTTGACTATGGTATGGAGATAAACGCTGGAAAGACAAAATTAATGACCAACAACGCTACGGGCTTCAACAGCAAGATAAAAGCTAACGGTCAGGAACTCGAAGTGGTTGACCGTTTTAGATATATTTGGTCGATTGTCAGTGATGAAGGATCAAAATGTGAAGTGTTGGCCAGAATAGCAAAGACAATAGCGGCGCTTGCACGGCTTAACAAAATCTGGCAAGATAAACGGTTAGCACTATGCACGAAAATTATATCAATGCGTACACTGGTCCTGTCAATATTCCTCTATGCGTGTGAGACATGGACAGTTACAGCTGACCTTCAACGAAGGATACAGGCCTTGGAGATGAGATGTTTCCGAACACTTTTAAACGTCACGTACAAAGATCGAGTTACAAACGAGGAAATAGGAAAAAGAATTACAGCGGCTATAGGGCTTTTCGAAGATCTCTTGGCAACTGTCAAAAGAAGAAAACTCACTTGGTACTGTCACATATCGAGATCAAATGGTCTTGCAAACACAATCCTCCACGGGAAGGTGCATGGCAGACGACGAAGAGGCCGGCCCAAAAAGAGATGGGAGGACAACATAAAAGAATGGCCCAGTCTCCGACCAGAAGAGACACATGCAGAGAGGGATGGCGTGGAGTTGTGAGGATGTCTTCATGTGTGCCCCAACGACCTCACCGGTTAAGGGATGACCTGACCGGATCTGGTCTGAATTTGTTGTTAATGTTAACATGTCATATTGCTCAATTACTTTTGATTTACTTATATTGTGCTGATATGCAGGTATCCATCGCTTAGCGTCAGTTTAATATTGAACGCTATGTGATTTGGACTTTGCGAATATTATACTATGCACTAAGCAAAGTTACGTGGGTCATGAATGAATCGGACTTGTGACCGGGAAAAATACAACTACTCACCTGGAGGTCTGAAACCCTAATCCCTGTCAAAGTACTCTCCTTAGTACTTCATACTCCTCTCACAGCAATTTGTTGTAAGCTTTTCATGGGAGGGGAGTACAACTGAATAGCTGCGTTCCGCATTATGTCTTCTCGTGACTCGAATCAGGTCCCTTTCAACTGTATTTTCAGTATGGAAAATAGTCAAAAATTGCAAGGGGCCCTGTTGGGGTAGTAGAGAGCATGACGAACCAAAGAAATGGCGTACTTGGCCAATAAAGTATTTATATGATGCGAAGAATGGACGGGTGCGTTGTCGTGGTGGAGGTGCCAACCTCCCGTTGCTAACAGGTCCGGTCATCTGTGGCGCACAGTATCACCAAGGCGATGGATGGCCTACAGGTAGTCCTCTTTGATAATGTTTTGGCCGTGCATCTTCACTTCTGAGTACGGGGCTTGCCCACAGCTGTTTTACCTTGTTTGTGTGAACAGTTGGATCACTCGCCATTGATAATTGGCAAAGGTTGTAAATGGAGATGTTCTTCGACAAGGAAATTAATCGTGTGCCTGTCCCAACATGTCTCCAATCGTGTCATTTTGTCACAAAGTGACCAGTGGACGATTGGATTATTTATGCTCCCTGAAATCACCAACACGCGCAGTCATGCTGGTGCTACAGGGGTCTGGGCTGTTCTATCTGGGGTTGACATTGGCCATCTCTTTCCTGATCAGCGGACTAGGCTTGAGCAGGGTACACTTTAGCAAAGATCCACGATTGCATATATATATATATATATATATATATATATATATATATATATATATATATATACACACACACACACAAATATATAAGGTCACTGTAGCCTGCCAAACGTGCTGTAAAACCTTAAAGAGGGTTGTGTATATGAGATTATCAACCTTATCGTGTTAACCATTGCTATTTAAACTCGTTCTGGTGTAAAATGGCACTTTAACCGGTTTTATTTTTAAGTTACCATAAGTCTGCAAAAAAAAAAAATGAATCGACTTCCCTTGAGAGAAGGACATTTAATATCGCGCTCGATCTATCCCTTCTATCTACCACTGTATGCATCTCTTTTGAACTTTAATCAGAATTCTTCAATTTGATATTGGGCTATTTTCTTCATGAGTTCACGAACCTTTCCATCTAACTCATTTCGTATGAGTTGTCAGACAGTCCAAGGCAGTTTGTTTTGTTAATGTGCATTCGACTTATTTTCACTTTCATCAGTCTACACATGTATCACTGTCTGATGAAGGTGACTTAGCAATACAGTGCTATATTTTCTGATAGTAAAGCAGATAGTGTTCTGATAGAATCCTATTTCAATAGGATTAACTTGGCTTGGCTTAGTCGTTTCTTTTTTTCCATGACTTAAAGTCTTTTTAAAGTTCATTGCTGCTTATAGTTTATTCATTCTAGCCACGCACTTTGCACAACCCTCAGTTTCCACGTACGATATGTCTGCCAGATTACAGTGTCAATATTCCTTGATCCCCTTTCTAGTCCCGGTAACACTTGCGCATGGTAGAATGAAATAAGAAACCTAGGAATTACAGAAATGTTGAAAATTGAAGTGTAAATAATCTTCACCTTTACAAAAGAAATAAGGACACATACTGAATTAACTTTTCTGCTCTTTTATTTCTTAAAACTTGAAAGAAACAATTATGTCACGCAAGATGCGTCAAAGCTAAAGGACATAGAATATATATATATATATATATATATATATATATATATATATATATATATATATATATATATATATATATTATATATAACATGCAAGGCTCCACTTATACCACATCCTCGTGTGACATATTCCAGAATCGGTTGAAAAGTAACGAATGGTTGTTTCGGCTCTGTCCCTTTATAACATTGTTGACGACTCGACATGACAACCAATAGGGATAAACCCTAGAGCGTGTTGAAGCAGAAGGCAAACCCTGTCCATTTGCCATGAGAGACCATAATTTTAAGCGTCCGCCTACTTTTACACTCATATTAGATATTTGCAGTTCCGGTATTGTGAAATACCATAGCGAGATCAGAGTCTCGTGCCCAGTGTCGAGCAATCCCAAAAAATCCCAATACAGTTGGGAATCGAAAAAGTAGGCTTAACGGCTGCTGCCCAGAGAAAATTCAAGTTAAAAGTCTATCCACATTATTTGTACCTTTCCTCGTGTGGTTTGTTAACTATCAGCTAAAGATGGCGCCTAACAGGCTACAGCTCTACTGAGCTCTGGTGTTTGAGTCTATCAAGATGAACTCGCGCATCGGTTAAACCACACTTCAAGAAACTGGTTGCATATAGACTCTGTAGTCTTCTAAACCAGTATAAAGACGTTAAGTTAAGTTTAGTTAAGTTAATATTGTCTGCAAGTTCTACACACTATCATTGGGGCGAAGAAATACTAAGGCAGAGTAGGAGACTGTTGTGTCCAAGTCTTCTAATAATGCTAACTTGATCAAGTCTGCTAATAATGCTAATTAGTCCAAGTCTTCTAATAATGCTAATGTGTCCAATTCTTCTAATAATGCTAACTTGGCCAAGTCTTCTAATAATGCTAACTTGATCAAGTCTTCTAATAATGCTAATTTGTCCAAGTCTTCTAATAATGCTAATGTGTCCAAGTCTTCTAATAATGCTAACTTGATCAAGTCTTCTAATAATGCTAACTTGATCAAGTCTTCTAATAATGCTAATTTGTCCAAGTCTTCTAATAATGCTAATGTTTCCACGTCTTCTAATAATGCTAACTTGATAAAGTCTTCTAATAATGCTAATGTGTCCAAGTCTTCTAATAATGCTAATGTGTCCAAGTCTTCTAATAATGCTAACTTGATCAAGTCTTCTAAAAATGCTAATTTGTCCAAGTCTTCTAATAATGCTAATGTGTCCAAGTCTTCTAATAATGATAACTTGATCAAGTCTTCTAATAATGCTAACTTGATCAAGTCTTCTAATAATGCTAATTTGTCCAAGGCTTCTAATAATGCTAACTTGATCAAATCTTCTAATAATGCTAACTTGATCTAGTCTTCTAATAATGCTAACTTGATCAAGTCTTCTAATAATGCTAATTTGTCCAAGGCTTCTAATAATGCTACTTTGTCCAAGTCTACGAATAATGTTAATTTGTCCAAGTCTACTAGGAGACTGCAACAATTACAGAGGCATATCGCTCCTTAACACCTTAGGTAAAGTGTATGCTTGCATCATCTTGAGCAGGTTGCGAAAGCTGGCCGACAGGGTGTATCCGGAATCTCAGTATGGTTTACGCACAGAACGGTCAACCGTTGATATGGTCTTTTCACTGAGACAATTGCAAAAGAAATGCAGAGAACAACACAGACCACTATTCCACTACTTCTTGCCTTCCTCGACCTCACCAAGGCATTCAACCTGGTAAACAGAGATGGTCTTTTAAAAGTATTGTCTTAAGTTGGCTGCGCACCTAAACTACTGAGCATGATTAGACCTTTTCACGTTGGAATGAAAGGTACAGTGCTGCATGGCGGTCAGGAATCTGAGGCCCTCGACATTAACTGCGGAGTTAAACAAGGTTGTGTCCTGGCTCTGACTCTATTCTGCATTTTCTTTACCATCGGGCTTAAACACACCTTTAGAACTAACACAGATGGGTGTCTTTATGCATGCTAGGTCAGATAGGAGACTATTCAATCTAACCAGACTGCGAGCAAAAAGTAAGAGAAGGGAGACTATCATTCGGGATATGCTGCCCTGGTCGCACACACATAGGCCGAATTACAGATCCCCATTAATAGGTTGGCAAAATCCTGTAATCTGTTTGGATTCATCATCAGCGTACAAAAGACGAAAGCGATGGCTTTTTTTTTTTTTTTGCTTAGATGTTTGCCTCACTAGTTTCTACTGGCGGAGGCGCACCATTTTCCACCCCAGACCGTAGTCAATTGGGCGATATCAGGACGCATAAACCAGTGCTTGGATGCATGTGTGCATCTGTATGTACCTATGCTAGGTTTGTGCGCCCTCAGAAGCTAGCCCAACCAAAGTGCAATGGAAGGGCTTTACCACGAGGGCGCGTGTGAAAGTTGTGCAAGGGTGTGACTGTGGGATAGAGTCAAATGAAACAGAGTAAGGTAAGAGAAGAGAGAGAAGGGGAAGCGATGGCTC